>VZSE01011299.1:0-93800 GCA_013398275.1 Promerops cafer
CACTGGGAGTGCTGCCAGCAGGATAGGGAGGGATCCCAACTCCTCCCCTGGCCAATGAGGCCACACCTGGAGTGCTGTGCCCAGCTGTGGACTCTCCTGCCCAGGAGAGATGAGGAGCTACTAAAGAGAGTCCAGGGAGAGGCCACAAACATGCTAAGGGAATTGAAGTTGTCCCCTTCGAGGAAAAGCTGAGAGAGCTGCAATGGTTCAGCCTGGAGAAGTTTGTAAACACCAGATGCAGTGAGTAAAGAAGAGGGAGCTTGACTCCTCTTGAATGAGCCCAGTGGCAGAATGGGAGGCAATGGATACACAGTGCATATGGATGCACAGTACTGCATTTCATTAAATTCCATTTAAGCATGAGACAAAACTTTTTCACTGTGACAGTGGACTTGGACTGGGCAACTGTCTATACATTTAATCACTATCTTTGGCATTCAGTAACCAGAAGAAAATGGAAGCAGAAGGTAATCTTCTTCCCTCTACCTGCTCCCTAGGTACTCAATTGTGCAGAATTAACCTGTCAAAATAAGGCAAAACCATCTACTGGACCCTTTAAACAGCTAACAACAGCTGTGATGAAGTTATTACTGATTACCTTCTATAAAATATGGATGAAAAATGCACTGAAACGCAGAATAAAGCCAAATTACAGTTCCTGGATGGCAAGCTGAATTTACAAATGAAGGTCCTGACACAAGATGATGACCAGCATTTCTCTTAATTCAGGTAATTTGCCATGCCCTAAGACTGGGAAAATAAACATTACTTCACTGTGCTTTACTGCACTTAAGTTTTTCAGAGAACAGTAAAAACAAAACACACTAATTCTGCAGCAGTATCAGATAAATCCATTTAATTTATTTATATATTCATCAGCCTAAAAAAGAGAATGAGAGGCAGAGCAAACTAAGTATCAGCAAGTGTTACAATAGGTAAGAATGCACATGAAACTGATATAAGGAGCTCAATGTGGGGCATGCAGGCTCATCATTACATAAGAAACTGAAAATCATTTACTAGGGTACCAGAATTCCTTGCCATGTTTTTGGTGTAATTTATTTTATTAAACCAGTCTATAACATGAATTGTCTCAAACCATTACTCTTTCTCTTATTAGTGTAGCCAATATCTTCAAATACCAGTATAACTTAGAATTAAAGCAATGACTTGCCATTAGCCAATTCAGAGGTAGGCTAGATGGTGAAATTACTGATCCAAGAAGTATCTTGTAGCATCAAACACTACACTGACAATAAAAAGTATGCACATTTCAGAGAAAAAGAAAACAAAAAACAAACCAAACTTTTTCTAATTTTATTCTGAGATTCATGTTGATCTGCATTAGATAGGACTAATACAGAACAGGAAAGTACAGGATGTTCACTATTGCAGAGCATTATTACCCTATAGCATGGGACACAAAGATAATTTTAGAACCAAAACCTCTGTTAATCTATGTAAAAGAAGAGATGACCACATACATCCATGGTCTTTCTCCCACACTCCTACATCCATACAGATCCTCCAGCCATTCTCCAAAGCTGGGATGGCAGTATGACCAGAAATATGTGTGGTTGCAAACCAGAGAAGTATCATCATTTCCTTGTCTAGGTGGCTGTACCATTAACATGTTTATACCAGCTTATATACACTGAGACCACCACAACTCCTTGGCATTAGGAGGTTGGGAACACGTGCTCAGAGAGTTTTGTCCTCATTAGTAAATACTTAGCAATCATTCTTGACATGCCAAGTGTTCTTAAACTAAAACCTCTTTCACTATGCTTTAGTATTTTTAAATCAGCATACAATTAAACTAGCTGGCAAACTCCTTAAAAACACTCTCCTCTTATGGGTAGGGCTAAATGCTAACGGAGACAGAAGGGTTACAAACTTCTCTAGAAAGAGTTAAAATGCAGTGAGGATTTGCCAAAAATGCTGATCTTATGTAGCATAGATTCAAAAGGCATCACACTTATGACAAAGTTATAAAAACTTTGCTCTTACCAAACAGTATGCTTAGTTTTAGCTCTTTTCCTTTTTTATTAACCAGAACACAACAAAGAATATGTGTCATTTTATCATTATTCCTTTTGGGTGGCTGTAAAAGATAAAAGCATCGTTTGAGATCTATATGCCTTCTTCAATAATTACTTTCTAAAGTAATCAGAATTGCCATCAGCCAATTGTTCCTTATGTTTTGACAAAAGATCAGGATTCTGCTTGTGAGAGTGACAATATGATGTGCCGCTTATTCAATTTTCCTGCCAAATTAATAGGAGATATTTTCCCACAACACTGCAAGAAGATAAAGAATTTCTCTAGTCATAAGGTCTAGTAAAAGTAATGAAGCTTCTACACGAAAAAACAAAAATTTAGCTAGCTTCCTGTGGGTTAGGTTCCCTCCCCCCACCCCCAAAACTGAGATAAACAGTTCATTAAGAGTAACTATTTGATATTTTTTTTTAAGACAGTCAGGTGAGCAGATTTACCTCTTCATAACTAGCTTATCTAGAATATTAAATATCAATATTTTTAACTACGGATTTTGAAAGCGTGTAAAACCCTAAATATTTCATTTCCAAAGCTGCCAGACCCTTAAGAATATTTTAATCAGATAGACACAAGACATTATGCCTGGATTTCACATTACTGTGATCCTTCCTTAAAAACTACAAAATGTATTCTTTTACTGATTTTTAGTCCATTTTAAAAATACTTTTATCCCACCTTAAATAAATAAAAGAGCTATTGAAATTTAAAGTCTTTAACTTCAAAAATATCTTGTTTGCATTTCATACAAAATAATGTTGTGTTAAATACCTTCCCCTCTGAGAAGCCTCTACAGGAGGTTTGATTTGGCAGGGACAGAACTGATAAGACTGAACTAACAGTCCTATATGACATCCCAGTTGCTTTTCAATCTGTGAAAAGTCTACTTGCCACAAAGAACATGCAGAAAGAGTGGAAGAGATTTCTGCATCAACTCTGTTCCATACATTTCTACGAAATGTTCTATGCCCACTTGCAGCAATCCTGAAATCTATCATTAAACAAGCCGGTATCAGTTCTACAGGTTGGCAGGCAGTGAAGACCAATCTTAGATAATTCAACCTCATTCCAGACAATTGTATTTTGTATTTCTGGTTTAAACAAACACCACACCAAAAAAATAAAAAGGAAAGAAAAACAAACAAAAAATGTCAACAGCAGTACTGCTTCATTAAGGAATGCAAAAGCCATTTTTCCTGGCTGTTTGTCACAGTAAACTGAAAAGGGAAAATGAGATTTAAAAGAAGAGTAAAAAGGATCAGTAAGAAATAGTACTGATTGTTGACTAATTCTACATTAACTACAATTTACATAGATTCAGTACTGCAAAACCCAAATAATGCCATCAAATCTGCACTTAAAGACCTGCACTAAGAAAGTTTTCTATGCAACCAGATAACTAAACCATTTCCCTCAGAGAACTACCTGAATGTAGTACTTAACTTAAAGCAGAATAATCAGAATTTGTTACACATTTCCATCATTTCACTAGATCTTTTCCTTGCTTGCTGCATGTCTAAAAAGTCAATAACAGTTCAATTAAAGAAAACAATAGTTTACATTCTGTAATAGTTTTAATTAAGAATCGCAACTTGAGAAACAGAATTGAGTTCCATTTCCATGAAGTGTCCAAATTACCAGGTATTTCCATTCCAATTTGAAAAATTGATGAAGGAAGGGAAATCCTCAACTGCAAAGCCTAAAATAGAAGCTCTGCCATCTTGATGGTCAATCATGCACAAAATAAAGTGATGCTTCCCTGCAGATTTTCATAAATTTGGGTAATACAAGTCTATGTTCTTATTTGCAGAAGCTTTCTCTCCAAGTTCAGATCTGGCATTCTAACATGAGTACACTTCATATTGCCCTCATTGAATCACCACTGCCATTTCATTCAGGCAAAAGCTGTAATTATGTCCTTGTGGTTTTTTGACAAATGTGAAGACTGATGTTAAATCACATATCCTGACAGCAGGGCCAACAGGAGAAGAAATTATACAACAGAAAGCATAAAACTGCATATGTAAACATCTTCAATAAAGAATGGAAATGACCACAGAATTTTTATTTTTCTCCTAACTTTATTCCCTTATTTCCTGTTAAACATATGTAAGTGTTTTAAGTCCAAATCCTAGAAAATACCATTTAGAAGTTTTGTGTTCAGCAGGGTCTCTGAACACTTAATAGGGTTATTTTTTATTTATATTGCATGTGATAAGACCAAATTAGATCATTAAATTTTAACATTCCATGGAGGAATGATAATGGCTTTCTGGTGATGTCAGAATACTTTGTATACAACTTCTGCATTTACTTTTCCAGTGTGATCAGCATCTTATTTTATTGTGCAGATGTCACTCCACCAAATTATTATCAGATTGTTCCATCTTTAAGTAGATAATTCTATGCCATATGTTTTGTAGGAATTAAGATTCTTGCACTGGTACATACCATATTGCTCTCTCTTACTAAATACAGTTAGAGAATTTAATGCTTAATAGACACATGCAGTGAACACTAAACCTGCCGCTGGGAAGGACGTGACACAAAAAGGGGAACATTACTTGATGTTCTTTTCAACTGTGACCAACCTATTGGAAAAAAACTAGCAATTTAAACTCAAGACTTGTACATCACGAAATTGCATCAGGGAAGATAGAAGGACTAGGAATGAATGTGTTTTAATTAATTGATAAATTTCTCTATCTTCTGAGAAAATACTAGGATTCTTCAGCTTCTGTTGACTGGGGGTAGAAACTGAGGATGCACCATGCCTTGCAGAATCAAAAGTTTTGTGAACATAGGTATCTTAAGGGAGAAGAAAAACTGGGCTCAAGAGACTCAAAAACAGAAGAAAAATAAAGTTAAACCAAAAACCATTATTGCTGCCTGGGTCAGGAACACTGCGTTAATCCAATTAATCACAAGCGTGTGTGAAGTATTTGTGCTACAGGACAAAAATGTAGTTAAAGTTGACCTTTCTAAAACTAAATGCCCATCTTCCTGAAATTATTTTTCTCTGAAACATTTACTCAGCAAATAATATACCTGCTACCCTTTATGCTAAAAAGACAAAATGACCCCTTCCAATTTCTTCACTATTGCAGACATATATAGAAGGCACTGGGGTGGATTTATTGTATGCTATGTCTTCTTCTCCAAGGACAACATTCCTATGGAAAATGTCAACTGCAGTAAACAGAGCAGCTAAAAAACCCTACGAAAAAGTTAACGTGCTTCATACAGTATCAAGTTAAATGAAACATCATCCAACAAAGGCCTGCAATTACCACACAAATTCCCACAAATAAGCTCTTTTGTTATGTACCTACCAAATGAGGTCTGGATTGTGAGGATCATTTCCTTCTAATGTTTATTTCTTTCAGGCTGATTATGGAGGAAATTGAAAAAATAAAAAGATACCAAGCAGTACATTTCAAGTATAAAAAGCTATCTGTTTTTCCTGTTTTTTTAGGCACGGGTTTTAACCAGGTTGAAATTTTATTAATGCTCCATTTATGAGAATCTTAACAAGCAGAATTCCAATTTCAAGTAAGTGGTTCTAGTGACAAAATGAAAGCAGAATCAAGATGTCTTATTTCTACCGCACAAACAAACACTTTTATTGTATGCCCTTTCTTGTCCTTGTGCTTTTGAACTCAGCACTGACCTCTAGAAAAAAATATGCCTAATTCACTCCTATTATATGGGTTTTCAGTTCAGATTAATACCCATAGAATTACATGTATGCCCTCCTTATGTCTTCCTCCTTATGTCATTTGACCTTCCCAGCTGGCCACTCTAATATTAAGAAGAGAAAAAAAAACATTGTTATCATATTCTAAACTGTTTTTACAGACTCCAGTCTGGAAGTTCACTTCCACTAGGCATAAAAATTTAATTGTGATACTAGCTTAAATATATTCATAGATTGCCTAATTGTTTTTTTCATATTTGTACTGGGATTAACATACTTGCAAGGATAATGTTTCTAAACCCACCAGGTCTGCAGCAGAGCTACAGGATTTGGTTACCCACAACTCAAGTACATTTTGGTGTCCTGGATCCAGCCTGTACAGAGAAAATCAGAAAGCTAAAATGCATTTATAGATAAAATTGTAGCTTGCTTTTCAATCCAGCTTCTGTACCTCTGCTGTCTCTCTGTGTCCTAACTCTGCTCTTTTCAATAAACCAAGGGTGTTTTCTTCTACTTGCTTTCAAAGAAGATTTCTTCCTGTCAAATTTTTGAATTAACTTTTTTGGAACACAACTGTTCAGAATTTCATAGTCTTTCAGATGAGTTCTACTGTGATCTTCTAGAATGGTAGCGACACTTCCATATCACTGCTACCACAAAAGAAAATTTATACTATCTACAACTCTATGTCTTTTATTGAATAACATCCTGTAAGGTTTGCACAGTCATCAGCTACATAGACCATAGATCTTGGTCATTTCTAAGAGATAAGGTCCCAGCTGCCACCAGACATCCATCTTTTTTACGTCACTGAACAAACAAATGAAATTTAAGTGTTGACACTGTGCTGGCTTGCATACCTCTGTCAGAAGCTGTGCCACATCACTGTCCTGTCACAACAATATCATTTAGGACTAAAGCAACATTTTTCTCCACATTTGAGAAGAGACACCAAGGGGGATTTGCATAACTGAGGAAGAACAATTTAGTAAAAAGACACCTCCCTGCCATGGTTTCAGCATTTTAAAACAGTGGTAATTAATTTCATCATCAAACACAATATAATAATCATTTTAAAATACCCATGATGCTAAACAGCAAAAAATTACCAATAAGACAGTCCCATTACCACCATTCCACACTTTTGTAGGTCCAGTTTTCATTCATAGCTTGAATACTTGTGCTTAAGGCTTGCTATCCTTGCAGCTTTGTCTGCATCCTGATACTCAAAAAATTGTATTTGTTCAAGTATGATTTCAAGATTTCTAGGAAACATAAGTTTCTCCACATTTGGAAAAGCTGCAAATGTTTTACATTTGAATAAAATGAGAAACAGGTAGTAGGTTTGTAATAATTACAGGCAAAAGAATCTGTATCAATCTTCTCTGCTTCATCTAAAAAAACTCCTTCCCTGAAGTAACCTGAAAGTTCATGATTCCCACAGCCTGCCAGCCAAAAGAGAAAACAAAGCTTAAACCTGTAACTGGGCTCAAAGGTAACTAGCCAGCCTGTCTCCAGACCCTTGTTTCACAATCTGTGACCAGTAATTCATGCAGCTTTTCACACCTCTTTTAAATGAAAGAATGTTTTAATCTTAAAGGAACAAATAACTCAATGAAAAACAATGTTTAAACAATGAAACACTGTCCATGGATATCTGTTTTGCACAAGTCTAGTCCAGATGCCTAAGATCATGTGTGCAGTCTCAATCTCTTTATCTGCCTGTTCTTCTGCAAATAATTATCTTTTTCCTGACAATACTACTTTTCTAATCATTTCAATTGTCTGAATTAATGTCTCCAAGCCATTGCATGAAAATACATCATTATGAGCTAGGCTTGAAATGAATGTTTTGTCAATTAAGAATGTGTGCATTGTTTCTTATCCTGACAACTGGGAGATTCAGCTACTTCACATAACAAGAGCCTCATCCTAGCTTTTTTAACATGCTTGCATGCTTAACATTTAATTACCGTATCCTGTATGCAGCAACACAGTCATGTGGACCATAAAATGGTGCCACGCTACTCTGCATGTTTTGCACTCCTCAGTTCAAGCATAAACTAAAGCCATCCCTACTTCCCAGCTATACACTCCATTTAAACACTTCCTTCTTCCGTGAAATACACAGCAATGTGCAAGTGCACAATGTTTATAGTACTACCATTAACCTGGTGATGGTACATTATAAGAACTACCAGATGACAGAACAACTTCAACATTGTTTGCAGGTCAGTAACACCAGTTAACTTCTGTAATTTTACTATAAAACACGTACTCCTCCATAGATCAATTAACTCTCTTCACAGGATTTAGATGGCAATTTTGAAATCTAACAAAAATTTTAAATGAACAGTGAGTAAAGGTGATGTTTATTTAGATATATAATATTCTCAACAATGTCAAAAATACTTTCTGTCTGTCAAGAAGGTCTCTTCCAGTTTATAGAGATTAACTGTTAATTGATTAGAAAGCTGACAATGCATTTTAATATACTAGAAATTATGTTCTTAGAAACTCAACTATGATATCACATTACTTTAATCCGTGGTCCTAGTTACAGAAGAAAATTAAAGAATTGGAGTAACTTGCACCAAAAGATACGCTACTGAGAATCACTATGGATTGGACAAGTATTTATGCTACAGAAAGCTTTGACACTATGTAATTTCTAGTGCAACAGAATATAAATTAGAAGGGAAATGCCAATATTTTCAAAAGGCACATTCCACTTGGCCCTTCTGTGCATGTGTCTTGGTCTCAAATGGCAAAAGAATCTTCTGTTAATCACTGCTTCAAAGATACCCAGCTTGATGCAAAGTATGGCTAGTAACTAGTTTAAATTCCAGCTATGAAAATATTCTTAGAAATAGAAGACACACAGAATATGATACAAAAACATAGACCAAAGACATTTGTATTTCCTTCCAATCTGAAATGCGCAAACTTATTTAAAGTCACTTAGAAATTTCCAGACAATATTTCCTGTTTCAGGAAACCATCAGTCCATCATCCAAAGGAACCTAAACACACACAAATGACGAACTAACCTCCTCTTAAGTTTGACTGAGGAAGGTATCATCTTACTTCTTCAGTGAAAGTGAATGGTGCTGCTCAGAGAATACAATTATCTTCTTAAACATGCCTAATGTTACTTGTAACTCTGCCTGTAACTAGGTAAAATAAACTGATACTATTGGATATATAATAAAAGTTGACCACCTACCCAAACACGGAAAAATCTGTCATAACATGAGTTAGTGTACAAAATAACACCCACTTGTACATACACTACCAAATACTGACAAAAAAGAGGTAAGGTTGTCAACATAAAATATTTGTTTGATCTCCTATGTATTTAAAAAACCTTATATTCTGCTTATCTGATTTTGCACGGGCATGGCAACACTTAGTGGACACTGTTATAGTTTGCAAATTAACACGGATTAGGGAAAATACAATATAACCCATCATGCTTTACTGCCTCTGGTTTAAGACATCTAACAACAAAAACAAACAAAACAACAAATAAAACAAAAACAAAACAATAACAAAAAAAATCACCCTGTACTCCCCCACCTCCCTTCTTCACTTTGGAAGAGTAATTTCTTTTTAGCACCTTTTGCTTAGATCACATCTAGATAACTGTGTCCAGTTCCCTCCCTTTAAGAAAAATGTAGATAAGAAAGAGTGAGCTCAGCAGAGGTTCAAGGCAGTCAGAGGAAAAAACATGAGAAGACTGAGTGAGATGAGCATATTTAGCATGGAAAATGTTTCAGGGGGAAACCAACAGCACCCCTCTGCTACTTGAGAGATTACCAAGAGAACAGAGTTAAGAGCAGTGGATGACAAAAGGGTGAGAGACAGTAGTCATTTATTGAAATACAAGTGGTGGAGATGGGAAATAAGAAGAAAAATTTTTCTCCATGAGGACAGACTGGCCTCAGTGGGACCAGGGCCCTGAATTATTCTTTGATCCTATGAAACATACGAACAGCTGACAACTTCATCTACGTATCTTTACATAGCAGGCTTATAAACATACACTGAAAATGGAAACTTCCACAAGGTTTAAAAGCCAGTAAATTTTCCCCATCAGTGGTTACAGAAGGTGAATTTTGAAATGCTTTAGTTATGGTACACATTAACTTTTATAAATTCCACTAGTTAGCAAAGAAGACAAATTAAAAGAGATTGGTTGTATTCCAACATAAAATGCAAGAATAATTTTTTAACAAATCCATAAGCTTAAAAAGTAGCATATTCTCAAAGGAAGAAGTAGGAAATATTTTTTCCTTAATATTGGTAAAGGGTCAAATCACAAAAAGCAAAAAAATCTCAAGAAAACTCAGCAGGCCTAGTTAGAATACTTCACTTGACTTCTGAGCACCAGGTCTGAGGTTTCTCCTCAACCAATTTAAAACCTATCAATTCTGAATACCAGGAAATTTCAACATTTAAATGTCATGGTCAACATGCATTTAGTACAGTTACAATAAACTAGAGTGCAAAGACATATGATCTTTCCTCCTACATGGTTATGTACAATATTAATGTAATCATGAATTGCTCAGAGTTTTAGTAGTCATTTAGTCTAATACTTTGGAATCAAATTAAAACTTTATTCATACACTATAAGCAGGCTTTCTTTTGATAAAGTAGTTATCCCTGATATATTTAAGCTTTCTTACTGCTCATTATACTTCATCACAGAGCAATGCAGACCATTGCAACTTAAAAACTAACATTTTAAGAAAAAGCATACTGTCTGAAGAAAAGAGCTACTGTTAATAGCATACAGATTCCATAAAGAGACTCATTATGTGCAACTTCTGATAGGATTGCATCCCTGTTCTCCCAGGGCATACTCTAGCACAGGACTTTTATCAGCGTGACTGAACTGAACTGAACCATTTTAACCACAGCTGCAAATACACACCAAGAACAATGTTTTGAATGTATTCTTCAGCTTCTGGGAATGACACAGGAGCTGCTTGTTGCCATCAGGTGAACCATCAAGTTTGTTTTAACTGCAAATGAGTACAAGAACCAGGAACCGTATGTGTAGAAAACAATAAAAAGCTGACTTTTTCTTCAACTATAATCTTTGTACATAGCACTTACTTTTTTCTTTAGATTCACAAAGTTTGTTGAATGAGTTTCTCAAGAATAAACAACTAGAATAAATCAGACTTCTCTCATCTAACAATTCTAACAATGGTATCTTTCAAAAAAGCACTGGGTCTGAATCTGGGCATTTGTTATGTACAGTCATATACGTTTAATGTGGAAATACAAGACTCCCTTAAACAACATTTAGGAGCAAAATATAGAGATACAGAGCTTTAACATCTTTCCCATGACACAGTGACCTCAATAACAACAATTTTATAAATAGCATTCATGAGGTTTTTTCAGTGCATAGGGTTTTTGAAAGTCAAACTAAACAGACTTGAAAAAGAGAGTAATAATTACAAAGCAAAGCATACAAGGGGGAAAAAACAGTGCACATATATTACTGTTCGTTCCCTCACCACTAACTCTGAAGGCAGCTTTACAATTATTTTGTAAATTTATGTTTCAAAAGCTGTTGCCTAAGACTGCAATTAATATCGAAACACTTATTATTTTCATTAACCAGATTTTTTTTAGAATGTAAACCAGAAACTTCAGTGTCACGATACAGGAAGAGAAGGTACAATGGCAGCTTATGTTAACATACCTGTACTAACCCTCATGAATGAGCACAGCTTAAAAAGAATTTTTAAAAAGAGGAGGGGAACACTAGTTAAAAACCAGCACAGCTATCCACAGTTAGGAGAAAACAAGTACTTTCACTTCCCAGGCATGTTAAAATTACAGAAACTCACTACCACTTAAGTACACATATGCTAGCACAGATGAAGATTAACTTTCATTTTGCAGTTTGATGTGTGCTACAAGCCAATGTTCATGAAATTTAATGCCCTCAATACCTCAAACTTCACTGCAGAACAAGTCAGTCCATAAAGCAACCCTGTTTTTCCCAGAGAATATGCTGTACCTTAATAATCAGCTACGGTATCCAGAGAATTGCACTTATACTGCATTTGTCCCTAAGAACAGAAAGGCATATCTTGAATTCCCAGCATAATAAAAACCGAAGCCAAAAGTAGCATAGATGTAATGTCACATTTTTAAATGTAAATGTGACAGGCATTTAAGGAAAGACAGATTCGAAAATGAAATATAGCAGGGGGATTAGCAAAGCCACTATGATTCAAATAACAGTGAATTCTCCTAGGGTTCAAGCTTATCTGAGTCTCAGCAGCAGCATAACAAGCAAAAGTCCAAATCACAGATGCAGGGATTTTAAAGCACTACAGCAACACATATATGCCACTAATAAATCATTATCATGAAAATGTAATTTCTTAACAACAATTCTGGATGATGAACCTTTGCTTGAAGACTAAAAGCAAAATAAAAACAGAAATTGAAAATTGTCTAAACAGTATAAATTACTGCCTTGTGTGCCTATGGCACCATGGTATTGGCAGGGAGGAACTGCAGGGGCAGCCTCCACGGATGGCGGCCTGAGGCTGCCCAGTGCTGGACATAACCCATTCCAGCCGGCCCCGTGGACCAATCCTGAGGCACGACTGAGCCCGGCAGCCAAGGTGAAGGAGACTCAAAAAAACATGCCTAACAAAGGGAAAAGCTATCAGGTAGTAAGAGCAGGAGGAAACACAAAGTAGAGTGAGAAGTGGCAGAGGGAACACCAAGGTCAGCAGACGAGGGAAAGAGGGTCTCCATGGCAGAGCAGGTACTTCCCCAGAACCCTGTCCATACCAGAGGAGCTGAAAGCCTAAAACAACTGTGACCTCTAGGTAAAGCCCACAAAGAAGCACAGGCAAAGTGAGAGAAAGCAAAAGTGGCACAGAGAAAATTCCTGTACACTGAGCATACACCCTTTTCTCCCCCATGACCCTCAGGAAAGCAAAGAGTGAAATGGTCAGGAATGAAACGTGAAGTTCAACCTCAGAGGTGGACGAAGAAAGGTGGTGTTTTAAAGTTTGTTTATCACTACCCAAGTGTAGTTTAACTGGCAACAAATTAAATTACTTTTCCGCAAGTTGAGTCCACAACAGTAGATGGTGAGTGAGCAAGCAGATGGGTGGGTGTTTATCCTTCAGCCGAGGCTAACCCATGACAGTGGGGTGAGTTGAGAACAGGAAAATAAACTATACAAGGACAAATGCACTGAACTGTTTCCCTTCACAGCTAATAATATTATGAGGAACTGATTCATTTGTGGAAAGAAAAAATTTTAAGTGTGGCAGACCGTGTTAAAATTCTTAGTAAAACACATAATCTTAAAACTCTCAAGAAACTGGAAAAAATTTCCAAGATTATAACTGACAGTTTGCTATTTTATTCTGCAAAGGGCAAAGTAGTTTTCTGGGGGTCTGTTTCAAAACTGTATTGATTTATGTGATGTACATTATTATGATACTACAGTTAACACAGACAAAACATTCAAGGCAGAAATCTCTGCTTTATTGACAAAAAAAGCAGGAAAATGTAACAGCTGACTCAAGGCAGAAGGATTTATCCTGAATCATTTCAGTTTTAATCCACAAATTGAATCTCTTATTATATGGTCAAATTAATATTGCTGGAAAATCTAGTCATTTGCACTATCTCTTTTTAACATTATTATTGTTCCATTATGAAATGTTTTGGCCCTCTTTTTTAGTCATTCAGATTCTTTCCTTTAAACTTGTAAAATATCTAAATCTTAAATGGAGTTACATTTTGTTATTCTTGAGTGTCAGTCCATGGGGTCCTAGTGCAATTTTCCTTAATTACAATCACTTACACATCCTAAGAGTTACAATATCAAGGTTTGTTTGCTTTTTGTTTCCATAAAATCAGTCTTTTTCAGATGATCATTCAATTTGCCATAATTCTACAAGTTCTCCTCTCCCAAAAGATGGCTTTTTATTAGGCAAAGCACAGGGCTTTTACAGCTTCTCACTTTACAGAGTGCTATAAAAAACGAATTCTTTTTCTTAAACATAATAGAAAACTTGTTCAACAGAAATCAGCTCACACCTTTTTTCCGAGGCTGCCTCACTTGACTCTTCAACTATCTCCTTATCCAATTAAGCACTGTTGACAAGAGCACTGCTAAAAGCTATGAAAGAAGCCGTATCGAATCTTCCCTGGCAACCATGACATAGGCCACTGAAGGATTATCACTGGGCTCCCAACAGCTGCGCTGAAAACCCATGCTGGTTTTGCACCAACATTTTATCAGAAGAATTTTCAGTCTTATTGCTACCAGCCTGTACTCACCCAGAAGCCACAGTGATGCAAGCTACAACGTAGGCAAATTTCCATTGTATGAACTTTGCCCGTGGCAGATTTAGAAAAAGCAAAAGAGCAAAGTTGCCAAGCGCTTTCAGCACCTTGCATATGCTGCAGCTCTCATTGCTCCTGCCAGCTGCACAGCTGAACCAGTGATAACGCTGGCTGGAAATTTTAGAGTAAACAGACATGACTCCAAGGGGATAATACAAAACGAGCTTCTGGCGAAATAATAAGATAAATTTTTTAAAAAAAGAAAACCTAGTCAGCTGAATGTACCATAAAGAGCAGAAATAGTTTTGTAGTAATATCTATGAGGAAATTCCTGAATGCATTAAGTAGCATACCATGCTCCTAAACAACTATGTGCCAGGCAGCTTTCACACGTGTTTTCAAAGCATTATAAATAAAGAGTAAGTGCCAAAGTCATTATCCTCATTTCCCTGAGAGTATCAGGCACAGGCAGCTACTGTTCATGCTAATCATCACTGGCTGTAAGATGGAACAGCAAAGAAACAGACCCACTTGGTGTTTCTGACTAATAATTTCTGCCTAAGAGTAATTCAGCTAATAAAATGTAGTATGCAACAAGCCTTTTAGTACCTACCAATCATACTTTGCAGTAACTTTCCTGAACAACACTGGGAAATGGTATCATTTTATATCTTGTAATTCATAAATAGAACATTTCACTCATGTTAGTCCGGATGAACAAGTACCATGAGTACAAACAGATTTTTGTACATTTGTCCATGACAAACAGAAACAGATGGGGATTTGCTTTCTAGCTACTATGTAGAAAAAAAGAACATATGTAGGTTTCTTAAAACACGGTAAAGAAAGTTTTTAATCAATGTTGGCATTTGCTGTGCACCAGCCTCTCTTTGAAGAATCAGGGTTAGAAAATGGTTAGCACATTATTTTCATAGACCAATTTGTTTGGTCTTCCAACAAGAGTGAAAGCCAAGCTGAATTCTCAGCAAGTGTTCAACAGTCTTAAAGACCACAAAAGTCTGAGTATGGAAGAAAGAAGCAGAGTACACAGCCAATCAGATTTTGTAAAGCATACACAGACATACTCTTAGGAACCAGAAAATAACACTAAACACCACCTGAAAAAAGGCTTTAGTGAGGATATCAAAGGTAATACACAAAGTAAAACAAAACAGGAATGTTTATATTAGTGAAAAAAAAAATCTTCATATACAGATTCTAGACTAGTATCTATTCCTTTTTTGAAAGGTGTCTTTAAAGATAAAGATACTCAGACATCTGTCTCTGTGACAATCTGGCTGAAAAATGTTTGTGATGACAAACAAGTTAATTTTTCTCAAGTCTTTCATAACATCAAAACAGAACAGTTTTAGGCATATGTATTCCACGGCATTTTACAAAAGAATCATAAAGTCATGGAATAGCAATCTTTAGACTGAATGTAAATTTCTGTGTAGAGAAATTTAATTTAAAACACAGACTTAAGGGAAAGACAAGAAAAAGAACTCTGAGGATTTCTCACAAGCAGAATCTTAGAACTTTTTTTGCAGTATGAGAAGAAATTGTACCAAATTAGAAAATCAAAGCACAGAAGAAAAGATGGCAATCTTGCTTGTACCAACATTAGAACATATTAATCTAAGTAATAATAAAAGGTTCAACCAGATCTAAGTATGCTGGATCTTCTCACTACTTAGAGTTAAATTGCTGTTAACAAGTACTGCATGTATTGATTATCATCAAAACCAACACTGGACCCTTAAAACACTATTTTCATTGTCAAACTGGAGGTGAAAAGGAGAATTTGTAGAAATGGCCTTTTTTTAAATCCAGATCTCAATTATCTCTTCAACTTCATGAGCAATACACTCCACTTTTTTTCAAGCAAATAAGAAGCCAAAGTGATCTTTTTAATGGTTTAATGAATATACAAATCTATTTGCAGACAGAGGCTAGAATTAAAATCTTAGGACAACAGATGGATTATGTAAGTATTGCAAACAGTCTTCTTATTATTGAAAGGCAATCACTGCATCAATCCACTGATGAGGTAAAGGCAGAGACTAAGCCAGTCTGCAATATTTTAATTACAGTATTTTCAGGGTAAATAATCATTTCTATTGCTCATATCCAATATTACTTAATAAGCAAATATTAAGAAATAGCCAGAGAAGAGAAGGACACCAAATTACACTGAAACTCCCAATTTACTTTTTTCAGTTAAGAAATATACTGAAATAATATACTTAATAACAGGCACTCGCTCCTCAAAAATTGCTGATTTGAAGAGAAAGGACTAAAACCACAACTTGACCTACTCAACTAAGGAAAGTATTTAAGGCTTTTTTAAACTACCTAGAATTCAAAGATGGCAGTTTATCATGTTTACTAAAAGAAGGCTGTTCTCTAGCACTACAATATAGGAGGTATAGTCAGCCTTTTCACAACAATATTCCTTCATTTCCCTGATACTCCAGTTTAAATCAGGCCTGAGTTTGACCCAGTCTATCTAGATGCTCTTTACCAATTTGCGAAAAATTATTTTCTGTAACTTTTCCTCCTTAACGTGGGAACAGATACCACTGGGGTTGTGATTTTCTTTCTGTGATTAACTCAGTTTAAGTTTGTTTTTTTTTAATTCTGTAATGTATATCTTTTTTCCATCTTTGTAATTAACATATATGGGTAGCTTGCAATGTTTTATTTTTATCATAGCTGAGATAATTTACCCAAGCTGGTTAAGATAAAAGTATTAATCATAATTTGCAATTTTAGCAGGTTTTTCTAACAAAAAGGAAAACCCTAATATGCACTTACTGGGAGATCTTGTTGAGATTTACTACCTAAAACAAAACATGAGATGATTTCAGAAAAAAATTAATTCGGAATTCTCAAAACAAAGTGTAGAAGAACCAGAGTCTGATACATCGCCTATAAATTAAGCAGATTTTCTCTTAGAGACAGCTGATAGAGAATTGATATTTACAAACTTTGCCATCAATTTAGTGTATAATAAGATTTTCCAAAATCATAATTTCTCAAAACTTATGTGCATACTAAAAACCTTTACCTGCTATCAACAGCACAAATTTCTCATGTAGAACTTCCAGTGAGAGATAAAGAGATAAAGAGATAGATAGATAAAGAGATAGATAGATAAAGAGATAGATAGATAGATAGATAGATAGATAGATAGATAGATAGATAGATAGATAGACAGACAGACAGACACAGACAGACGGACGGACAGAAGCACGTGTAAGTTTTTAAAATTCCACAGACTTTGTGGTTACATAGCTCCTAATCTCTTGGCAAGAAATTCCCTGAAGGAAAAGTAAATCCAGCTCTATTTACTCTTTACCAGATCACACATAGAATGTGTTGGCTGTTACTTCCATTTGCTTGAATACAGGTGTCACACAGAAATGACTTATGCACTGGAACAGTAAATATATTGCATTTGGGGAACTTCAGATTCTGTTTATCCTGCATGGAAAAATATTTCTCAGAGCTGTCCTACGTACTACACAAGCTCTGATCCAATAGCCTTTCAGTAAGAAAATGTTTTCCTAGAAGGTAATATAATCATCTTTCATGCAACTGAAGTATAATGTCTTTTGTGTTTTATTTTGCTTGGACACAGAGAACAAAGGAATAACATTGCCTTTAATGAAAGGCTTGTAATATCATGCTTCAGTTTTCCCTTTTTCAGACCAAGCAAACCAATTTCATTGTTCAGGTAATTCTTACTACCTACTACTGCCTTCTTCTACCCTCTCATTTTCGTATTAGTATTTATTGATGCCTTCTACCCAAACGAGAAAGAGTTCTCCAAGTGAGACTTCATCAGCTTCAGGTGAAATAGTCAACTCACATGTTTTCCATAATACTACTGTTGTTAATGCAAGATGCTAGGAGTTCAGGAGAAAGGTGAAAATTTTCATTATTCAACCAGTATCAGCAATATAGGTAACTAGAGAAGAATTTGTGCTAAGCCCTGAATTCTCTTTAACAAATTCAACGCATGTAATATCAGGTCTGTACACCCTGTAAAAATCAGCGCATTTAGAAAATGTCAGAGAATGTCAATCTTTCAATTATGTTTTGTCATGATAAACCACATGCTGTAATAGAAGCATTATTTTGAGCTGAAGCTTGCAACAGCATACAGATACTATGTTTTGTTTATACCCAGAAGTAATTCCCTTATTTGTTAAATTTTCTTTATGGTCAAAAGTACAACTAGTTTTACCCAGTTTAGACTACTATGTTCACTAAAAAAAATGCATGCTGATGACAATACCATTCTTTGAACACAGCAGGACAAATTGGTAGCAAATACTGCATTGAAACAGCCAAATTCCCCATCACAAAGGACCTTCCTGAGAAATTCGCAATTTGTGAATGTTTGAATACTAAGGAAGTCCCGTTTCTTTGTCCCAGAAAATTCTGTTTGGCTATCGTCGTTTTTCCTCAGGGAAATTGTGGCAGTTTAAAATAACCTTGTCAGTCAATGCCAAAGACTCAACACTGTCTTCACTGCAGTTGAAGCTATTGTGGCAACTGCAGTAGGGATACTGCTGCAGACACTCCTAATCTCCAAAACCAGCGCTCATGCCAATAGTCCATTGAAGTCCAGCAGTATTAGAAGCTGGCAGAGTACCTCTAACTTACCTGCTGTCAGAAAAAAAGTCATTCTTAAAATAATGCCTGAAACCCACCCTCTCCCCTCATGACCCAACTGTGGGAAGGAGATCACCAAAATCCACAGCAGAAATCAAAAGGGAAAGCAGAAAAGCTAAGAAAATGTTATTTTTGGTTAACAATGGTCCAGTGGCCACAACAAAACCCACAATGCCTTCAGATGCTATGTGATAGCACAGGACCTGCAACAAGGCAAGGTGATAAATGTAAAAGGATACCTGGTATATCTTAATTTTTAACGTTTCATTTGCAAGCAAAAAAAAAACTCTTTAGTAGCAGAGTTTATTTTCTGGAAATATGTATTTAGGCATATTTTTTCTATAACAAAGACTGCTTTATCTTTTAACCATGGCGATTAGTCTCTATCATAATTTACTTATATCTCCCATAAATTCCTGTATCCTTAGAAAAAAGCTGGTGCAAGATCATTTGAGGTTCTATCCAGTAAGATGCAGAAAGTATATTCTTTGCATAGTATGACAATAAACAGGCAGTTTAGGAAAATAGTAATATAATCATGACATTTTTTGCAGACAAATATAAACTTGTGCTAATGCACTGGCACAGATTCTACTCTGTGCTTGAAAGATTCAGAGGAAATCAGAAATGGCTTCAAGTGATCACTATTTCTTAGGCATTTCCCTTTCTTTTGTCTGTAGCTGGAGGCCAGTTGCAGAATAATAAATATTGTACCCTTCAGGCTGTTTTTCTTCCTGTTACAACAGTTTCTTTCAGAGAGCTATTCACTGACAGAAACCTCCTAAACTGAGTCTCTGGTTCCTTGCCACACCGGTCCAACTGAGGGTGAAAAACCAGATCACCAGTCTACTGTAATGGCTCCACATTACTCAAGGATTCTTTCATATAAAAAAAGTTTCAGCCTGCTGAAGAACATTAAAATGCAATTAGAGCTTGATCCTGCTAAGTTCTCAGCAACTTTAGAAGGTGCTGAATGCCTTGATGCTCCTTTTGAGTGTCTTGATGCACTGCTGTGTCTGAGCTCGGACTGTTTTCATACAGACACATAAATCAACCAAGACTGCTTCCTCAAGATCCATGTATTTTTACAAGTTCTATGTGAACAACCTTGTCAAAAACATTTTCATGTTTTGAAAAGACAACATAAAGAAAACATCTTAGTATTTCATTACATTAGCTGATGCACAGAAACAGACTAGAGTTTTTATCTTATTTTGGGATGGGGAGAGGGAAGAATGTTGCTCACTACTTCACAGGAAGTAATCCTGTCATTGAAAAAAGACAATACCAAAACACTAACACATAACCTCTGCCAGGACCCAATTTTAAAGGTCTTGCTTGATTGTCTTTCCCCAAATATTTAAACATATTCCTTATACAATAAAAGCCACATAAATAAACACAGTGGGAGAAAAGAGGGAGAAGAAAAGGAAAAAACCCACCGTATCTGTCCAATTTATATACAAGAAATCAATAAAATTAAAACCTCTACATCATGCATTCTGTGTGAATATTAACATTTCAGTCATTAACTAGTGCCACATGGCACTGAACTTTATTTCAGATAATAAACTGAAATTGCAGTTGCTTTACTAATTTTCTTCAATACATCTTTTTGTAATTGAAAGTACATTGTTTAGGAATACTTAAAAACATTTAAAAGGTTACAGCTATATTTTAGAATGCTAACACTTAAATAAGGCCCAGCAAGAATGCCCAGCAGCCATGTCAAAAATTGTCTGACAGTGACATCAAATACATAGACAATATAAAGTAAACCACTTTATTATCCACGAGAACTATAACTAGCCCTACTACTTGCCTCTTAAACTGTGCTACCATATTAAAAAATGGTTAGATACCATTTGGTAGTATGTAGAAATAGATCTAAATTTAAACAAGTATCCTACACTGGTAAGCAGAAAAGCTCAAACAAACCCCAAAGCCCTAGATAAGGTTTTATTCTGTAGTGCTGATATTAACATTTCTATGATACTTCGCAGTACTGAACTACAAAGGATGTAAACACATTTCTCAAAGAAAACTAACATTGTTTTTAAGACTAATTTATACAAGTTTAATTTCTATACAGGCAACATGGCTTATGGATATAGATGGAAAATTCCAAACACAGTAACACACTGCATCTCTGGTTAATGTGATAACAATATCCATGAACAAAGGACAAAAGTCTGTAGTAATGAAAAGCATTAATATCTGATGATCTGAATGGAAAAAAAAAATAAAATAAAAAAAGAAACTTTCTCCCTATATATTGAAGGAAATGACAATATATTGAAGGAAAGAATTTAATATAAAGCTTACTATAAAGACACTGGCACAAGAGAATAGTTTTCAAAAGTTTTAACATAGTGAGTATTCTTACAGCAAGTAACTCTTTCCTCTTTCAAGAGAATCAACTAAATACTAACTCTGAAATTGAGAAGAATGTTCCATGGAGTTGTGACATCCAGGAAAGACACTGAAGTTATCTGGAGTGCCAGAAAGGACTTCTACAACCTTCAAATTCAAAAAAGCAGCATGGGGAGTGCTAATGGATTAAGGACAAGAAACTCAAACACATGGGTGCATGGTTATTCATCACCTTCACAGCAGCCATGATAGGATACCTTCCCAGGGCAGTTCTCCCCAACAGAATCAGACTCCCCGGCATGTTTTTAAGCAGCTTAGACCCATGAAGTGTGCATCATCCTCCTCTTGAAATGACACATGCATTTGAAGTCAAGGTACAGAGGCATGTTTTAACTTGATCTCCCAGCCTTTCACAAGTCATTGTAAGAGAACAAAAGGACAGCTTTGAGCACTCCCACCTTGTTGGGAAGGAGAGCTCACCATAAGATACAAATTGCGGTCATGTTGCAAAAAAGCAGGACAGCTGATACCTCAATAAAATACTGCTAAAATATCAATCCCTTCCTTTATAGACCTGCTCTACTCTGAAACTATCTCTGCATTTAAACAGCCTAAATCTGTAAGAGGGAAGAGAACAATACCTGGAGACTTATAAACAAAAACATACCACATGGAGTTCAAGGTCTACAATGCAAACATGAAAGCAAATTTCTAATCCTCTCCTTTCTATTATTTTGCTCTTGGAAGGAGAAACATTTTACCCCACATTTCTTCAGGAAGTTGTGAACTGTACAAAGTGCCAAGTGTAAGGTCACCTTGCTGTGAGTGGGGATCAAACTAGCAAAACACTGGAGTCATAATTCAAATGGATTCAAAAACACAGTGTCTCTCAAGTGTTTTCTAAAATGTAATTATAAAGGTTTAAAAAGCTTCTTCTTTTCTTAGCTATAGGAATGTAATTGCAAACTTTTTAAAACTCACTATTTAGAAACAAAATATTTAATGGCTGAACTAAGCATATGACCTAGAAATGATTTTCAGAAGCAAACCCCAGCTGAGCTACTGTGTTTACAATCATGATTACGATTGTCCAATTTTCTAAAAGCAAACATAGCCATAGAGTATAAATTTGTCTCCAGTGGGTGTAAGTCCTGACACAGACTGAAGAAATCCTCTCTTATCCAGCCAGTTCTCATATCTTATAATGAGCCCTATCACACAGTGGAGTAATTAAGAGTTGATTTTATATAGGAGAACAGCACAGGGGCTTACTCATGACACAGGTATAAGGCATTCATAATGAAACACTGCAAGAGAAAAGCTAGAGGGAAAAGGATTACTTACAGTCTTTATCTCAAATTACAGCAGGCTTTGTTTGCTAATACCATTACCTTACTGGGTCAATTTTAAATCTTGAAATCTATTTACCCTGTATAAAAAGACCTCTCTTTATGCACAGAAATTGTATTTACCGTGACTACAATATACCACTTTATTTGCTATATTCATGTTCATTCAAATCTTTTTGAATCAGATGTGTAGCTTAATACATATAAATACAAAACTCTAGTGATAAAACACAAGTCAGAATTAAAGTGTCAGACTTTTTATAACATACCTCTACAATTACCTCATGTTTAAAAACTGTTAAACTTTGCTTGTTCCCAGAGAAAGCTCACATGGCAAAAGAATTTTTATATACTGTTAAGTATCACTACTAAAACAATTCCCAACAAAAGGTACAGCATGTCTCAGGATATAAAGGGCAGCAGTTTAATCACAAGCAGGAAAATCACACAACTGGAGAATTTTTAAATGTTCTAGAGAAAAGCTGATGCCATGTTTCAGTATACAAGTCCTACCATATTTCCCAGAAACCTGCTAGTGAAAAAACAACATTGCAAGTTAAATTTCACATTGTCTTCTCACAGCTAGTTCTGTGTACTTCATAATCTGCTTTGCAAAACGGCCAAAGAAACCCCTTTCTCTACCTGCTCAGACATGAAGAGGTTTCAGCTTTTGGTTTTGTTTTCTTTTAAAAAATGCAGGACAGGAATCTTGGTAGACAGGACAGAAGAATCATCATTATCTCTTGCACTAAGTATCACATTCAGTAACTAAAGATGCTGCACGAGTAGCTTTTTTTACTCATCTTTCTTGTGATTCTCAAAATCAAATCTGCCATGTAATTAATACCATTAATATAATGTATGTAACTCATTTGCAGCTGGAGGAAAACAGTGCTTAGGAATGCTGCTTTTTAAGCAGAGGAAAAGGAAAATTTCACAAGTTCTATACACACTTCATGAGAAAGTATCATAAACTCACGTTTAAAGCATAGTAGTTTTAAAATGCCATACAACCTGCAGTTGTACCAGTGAAATTTTAATGACAGTAGGAACTTCTGCTTTCTATGCTTTCCTAAAGAGCACCTCACATTACATATTTGTATCTGTTATGGTTGTATCTGTTTATTCTTATGTTCCTTGGTTTAAAATTCACAGAAGAGTCTGAAACTGAAATATAAAATAACTTATTACTAATTTATCTATCTGACTATTTAGCACTATTTTTTTTTCTGACTTCAAACATGTGATACTTCACCACGAGACAGAATTTACATATCTGTACTTTAAATGACATCATTTTAATTAATTAATCTTGGCTAGCTGATCACCATTTTTTCATTTGCTCTCACAACGCTCTGTTTTCATGTAACACACTTGTGCAATATTTCTACTAAAAATCTCAGATACATTCACAAGACAAGCAGTTTTTAGTAAAGTCAGGAATTTCACGAAATCCTGCATGCACTTCAATAAATATTTCATACTTGCACCTTAATTTTTTTGGCCAACAAATGTATTTATAGACTTTTTAGGTGAAGCCACTATTTTCTTAATGACTACTGAAGTCACACGGTGATTCCATCCATTTAAGTTGATCAGTAGTGCTGCTTAGAGAAAAAGGGACTTGCTATATATCAAGATATTATACTGCCTAAATAAATTACCCTGTCATACAATTTGAAGGCAATTTTTAATTTATGTAGGAAATCATACTCTTCTGGTACCTCCAAGACTGGAATATATTCTCTAACATTAAATTTAAAAAAATACTAGTATTTTTTTTAAATAGCATTTTTATAGGCCAAGTACAGTAGGCGCCATTCAAAATTGTCCTGATTCTACCTTAATGATAGCCTGTGTATCTACTACAACACCATCTCACATTCACAGTGTCCAACATATGTGATGCTTCTGATTTCTCCATCTAATAACCATAGGCATATCCTGGATTTTTAATAGAATTCAGATAAAAACTTAATCGAGACAGAGAAAGTGAAATGACTCACTAAAGTATCACTGTTTGCACAGCTGTGGAATGGGAGAAAACAATAAATCAAAAAATACTTTAAACATAAAACTAATACAATTTTTAAATACAAATACAGGCAACCAAATATAATTTCTCCCTCTCAGGTGCCTTTAAGTAATTTCTTAATAAGATCAGTCATTGTCTGTTATTCATAAGTAATTTGACAAACTAAAGGAAAACAACTCATTCATATTTTGTAAGTACACAAACAGGTGGCTTTATTAAAAGACACCATTTCTTAAAAAAATCTTTGACGTTGCCTTGAGTTGTGTTTTAAGATATGTTTTGTCTCACATTATAAACCATGAGTATGTCTCCCATGTCTCAACATACATTTATGCAATTGTCACTTCAGTATTTAAGGTTCAGCCTTCTCTTCTGGATGAAATGTTAAATAGCAGCACTACTACACTGTTATGCACAGGCAGTGCACGTGGCAACAATACTGCAAAAAGGCACTGGCGAAACAGCAGATGAGGCTGTCTTAGAAGAATGCTGTGTGTGGAGCAAGTCATGTTGAATAGAGCAGCTGTAAATCCTAGGAAGAACCCCAGTGTCACAGGAAAGAGGCAGGTGCTGGGTGGGGTGCTGACCGAAGCCAGGCCACACCACAGCTAAGAAGGCAGCAATGGCACCACAGAACACAACCTCACCTGAGCAAAGTGTCTGCATAAAACACAGAGAATTACTATTCAAGAAGAAAAATCTTTGATGAGAGCTCGAAATTCAGTGTTCTCTTTCCTGCCATATCTCAACAACTAGTCCTAGTCAGACTACTTGGACACCTCAGGAAATATGCATACGTTAAGGTTGGAGAATGGCTGTAAAGAAGTCAAGTGAGCAAAATCTACTAAAACATGCAGACAAATAAAAACAATTCTGCTTAAATTTTTTTAAAATCACCTTCCCCTCCTACAGAGTCTTGCACTGAGCTTTTCTGTCATGAGAATGAGTATGAAATACAAATATTTTGTATCTAGTTTTGTTGTCAGCACTGAGCACTACACATAGGCAGAATGGGCCATTTTTTTGCATATCCAGTTCATTTCTGGGTTTTCAGTTTTCCTGGATTCTGCTTCTAATAATATGTCAGTGAAGTCTAGTTTGTTTCACCTCTCAGCTCAATTGATATTTTAAGCTATGCTTTCCAGAGGGAATCACAGCAAAGGTAAGGAAAATAACCACTTTTTTTTTCTGGGCCTAAAGCCCCAACTAGATTTATTTTTTAGACAAAGCAAAAAATCACTAGAGGACTGGAGTTTCAAATTTAGTATTTCATTCCTCAAACTACTAGATGAGAGAAAGTGCCCCAAAAAGCCTAATTAGTCAAAGCAAGTTGTGCACTGGGAATGCACACAGACTGTTCAAAATCAGCTCCGAAAATGTACATGATTCTCAACAGTAACTGGCTCCAAAGGGAGTAACACCTTAAGTCTGCTTGGAAAGGTCTTAGCACAGTTCCAAAAGGAGGGATTTTTAAATGGGGAGATGGGGGGAGGGGCGATAAATTTAAAAAATAAACCTTTTGGAAGTTTATGACCCATGAGGATTTTAAGAACTTCTACAAAAGGGGGAAAAAAAGCTGATCATAGCCTAATATAACAAGACCTCTATTAAACTACAGCAAAAACTTCCGGTAAAATGACACAGCTGTAAGATTCTGGTGGAATCCCACCTGAAGATCCTGATTAGAACTTCCATTATTTTTAAAATAATCAGAAGGAAACAATCTACAAAGAGTTAATTTCCACTATTTCTACTGATTATTTTTCTATATAATGCATCCTTTTAATGTAACTATATTCTATTGTTTCAAGGGTTTTGTAACAAACATATGCTCCACTTGTTGGCAAAGCCACACATGTTGCATAGAACTATTCCTCGAGATTTGCACTAAATGAAATGGCTGCATACTCTCGGACACTACTAAAAACAAGAGCAGCCAAGGGGGGCAAAGCTATCTGGACAGAACACAGAGTTGGAGAGGATGGAAAGGCACTGCAGGCAGAGAAGCACGCAGCTGCACAGCACTGCTACAAAAGCCAGAAGGAGAGGAAAGCAGCTGGAAAAGAGATTTGGATAAAGGCAGAGAGAAGGTGGGAAAGCCTGTGTCAGAGAAACAAACTGGGGGGGAAATAAGAAGAAATGACCTCTGAAACCAGGAACTGAGAGTTACAATGGAGAGAGAGGTGAATGATGAAACAGACATGTGTGGGCAACACACAGTATTTTTTTCAGAACAAAAAAAATCAATGTATTTTTCACTAAATCCTCAGGCTATATACAACATGGGAAGAACAAGAATTTTGTAACCATTAGTTCTGTACATTTTTGGAGACATTTCAAGATGTAAAGACAGCACAGTGAACAATATTCTAGGCAAATGGGAAATACCACTTCTAAGAAAAGGGCACACCTACCAGAAGAAATCAATTCTTTTCTTTACTCAGTCATGGAGTTCCTGGGTGATGGCATGCAAACCACAAAATACAATTTCTCATGAGCAGTAGCCAATAAAATATTACAAAAGGAAGCTGCAAAAGTGACAAGCTGCTACATCCACAGTTTAAGTCAGCTAACTGTGGCTCAAAGTGCTACAAGAAAATACTAAAATCTAAAACTCAAGTCACTGGCATCTTAAATTGGATACTTTAAGTCTATAAATATTTCAGCCTTTATACATTTTTAGTTTAATGTTCCACAGTTGTAAAATACATATAGTAATATGAACTAATCCACAGGAGTACTGTAATCTTAATTTTTATCAAGTTTACAGACGCAACGCTGAAAGTATTACAAAAAATGTCTAGAAGGAATTTTTTTTTCTGGTACCTGGTTTTAATAGTGAACAGTATGTCTACACATTATATATTCTGAGAAAGGAATATGAAATAAATGAACCTTTCTAACGGAGTACAGTCTGTGGAAAAAAAAAATCATCTGTTCATAAACTTAAAGATTACATATTAACATAACAAGGGTGAACTGAAGTTGAACTGAACCCCTAGTTTTGACAGACTGATTTTTCAATACTTGATTTTGTAACCGTTCCTGTTCTTTCACACTGAGTTTCTTGATTAGTGTAAGAATGGCCTACTAAGATGTTAAATGTTCAATTTTAGACTTCTCTAAACAACAAAAAGTACTTAACATCTTGCTGTTATGCAATTATGTCAAAATACATGAACTGTCTGAAAATCTTAGGCTGACATTTTACAAGCATTTGTCTGTGAAACACTATGTAAAGGTATGTTTTGTTTGTTTTTATCAGTATGATAGGTTCTTCATGAAAACACCTATTTACAGAAAAAAGGACAAAAAATTTTAAAAAACAGAAATTAAGTAGCAAATCTTACAGTAAAGCATCTCAATGAAAGCATAACATCTTACAGGTGAACTGTTATGTTCTCTAGAAGAATTATTTTGAAATATCTTAGCAATCATTTTTAAAGAAATTTAACCATTTGTGCGTACAACCTTTTTAAAAAGCATCTGTACCAAGATGATTACAGATGTAGTCACAGCTGACTGAAAAGGACCTCTTGCATTCACACCAAGCAGTATTTCACCCTATTGAGTGGATTCAAGACATCTTAATTTCAGTGTATTGTAAAATAAACGTATTTTTTTTTACATTTCTAGTCATGATTGCTCAAACAGAAATCTGTAGTTCTGGTGGTTTGACTTGGGCTGGATGCTAGGCCCCACCAGAGCCACTCTAGCATTCCTCTTCTCAACCAGACAGTTTGACCTTCAGGTCACACCAGATTTCCACAAGAAGGTTTTACAGCTCTAGCATAATAATTTTGAAACTTTCTGGAAGCTTCTAAGTCTAACTGGATAAAACAATTACAAGGAAAATGTAATAAGAGACATGGTGAAGATGACAAATGTATTCCTAGAAAATCTCCAAAGCTGTAAGACCACTAGCTCTCAGAAGTGGAGCAGTTCAGACATGCACAGGAAGGATTTATGCCCACAAACAATACACGAAAGCAATAAGGGAAAATCAGTAAAGAACTGAAAACAAAACAACTGCTACATGCTAATAACCCATACATTGAAAAAGAACATGTGCCAAACTTTCTTTTTGCTGGAAGATTACATAGGACGAGTGTAAGAAATTTTATTATATAAATACTGTCAAATGTGTGGTCCACACATCATGAAAAGCCCTGCCTCTAGTTTTTAAAACAGCCTTGAGAGCTGTCCTTACAGACTTTACTTATCTCACTTACGTAACTGAATTGAAAATGTTTGTACCTAAATAGTCTAAACTGCACCCTAGAGATTATACTGTCTCTGTAGAGAACGCAGTATATTCATTCACGCACTTCTGTCAAGTATGGCACTAGAAAAGCTTATCTAATTATCATATATTTCAGTGTCTCTTTAAAGGAGAGATTTAGTATCTTTGTTTCAAAATTTTTTTTTTCCTCATGTATAAGTATTTTTAGCAATTAGAATTTGTTAAAATACAGGACCAAAGTGGCTTAAATCTAATGCATAATCAGAAGTAAAAAATCTTCCTGAAGAATAATTTTAAAAAGTACTTATACACCTAGATATGAAGGCAGTTATGTTCTGGAGTTTCTAGAAGTATACATAAGCCTAATTCACTAAAGCTCTCTGCTGTCATTGGCCAAAAGAAGACCTCACCACCCCATCAACAAATAAATAATCTTTTCCCATAACACAAGAGATTGCATTTTCTTTGCACAGTGAATCCACTAGACAGTCAAAAGATGACTGTGGATTATCATATCAGAGCTTTATGAAAAGTAAACACTGGTTTCCCTAAGGCACCTAAGAAAGACACACTGATAATGTTAAAAATACCACCAAGAAATTTCTAACAATATCAGGTAGGATGATTTTTCTCATGCCCTCAAGAACCTTTCTCTTTAGCACTCCAATGATAACAATAAAACTTCTTTAAAAATGCATAGTGAATTTACTCCTGTTGTATTTTTATACAAGTTATTTACATAAAAAACAACGTTTAACTCTTTCACAATACTATTAGCAATTTACTGCAAGAGAAAGTAAAATATGGTAAATAATTATAAACATTAAAAAAATCACTAAGCTTAATTTTTCTTTTCCATTCTGCAACATATTTTACACTGTTAAAGAGAACATATTCTGCCTAGAAGTCAGCTTTTTCTGATTGCCTGTATTTCTCAAAAAAATAACAAAAAGAAGACTGAAGATATAAATGGTCAGATACTGCTGCTTTTTCATACCTGAAAGTTGATACAAATGAAGGTGAAAGATCCACAGCACTTTTGCTTTCAAAGAAAAGTAAAATGGATTGCCCACCTCTTCCCTAGAACTTGTGAGGTCAAACACAGGACCTGGATTTCGCTAAAACAGTATTCAACGTGAAGTATGAAAATTCTTTTAATACTAAATGTCTTTTAAAGTCCTAGTGAATCACTTCACATACAATTTTCACAATTATGATAGCAATTAAATGAAATAAAAATGAATTCAAGGAATCTACTATTTCAAATTAGACTGCATTTAATCCTCTTGGTCAAATACATTTGAATCCTTAATTTCCCCTCTCTGCTAATATTTTTATTCACATTTAACAAATGTTATTTTTGGTCTGACAGTTTAAGTCATCCTTTCCAGGAAAAAAAAAAAAGCCCCTTCACTAAGGACATACTCTACTTTACATTCTACTATCATTTTATTATTTAGAACCTCTCACTGGTTGCATCTACTGAGCAAGTTAATTCTGTTAAATGTAAAACAGAAGCATATTACATCCCAGTGATGGCTAAGAAATGTACTGTAGGAAAGACACTTACTTTCCACTTCTCCCATCTCTTCAGCATTACTTTTCATTTTGTTTGCTTTCCAGTAAACATCTCCTTTCTTGGATGCTGTAACATAATTCCTCCAAATAGCATTTTCATTACCAGCAGCACCACTAGAGCTTGTCAACATGCTCATCTTTGTGAGTCTTCTTCAAAAATTACCTCATTTCAGAAATTTCTATTAAGAAATCAGCAAACATGTCCCCTTTTTTCTATCAGTGTAGAGTTCTCTCTGTGGAAATGACAGCTCTTACAATCCCTCTGTGCAAATTCACACAAGAATACACAGGCAAAAGTTTTACATGCTGTTTCATGATTTAGTGAATAATGTTTTCCAAATAAATTTTTTATGTAAGTAAATTTGGACTAAAAGAAGCTACTCAGTACAAATGTGACACTTAGGATTAAAATACTCATCCCTATAAAAGTAGGTATGATTTGTTTGGTCTTCTTCATTGTTACACTAAATTGTTGCTTCTGTTACTTAGGATAAATTGATTGAACGTTACTGACAAAAAGGTAGTATTTTCTCATTGTTTTAAGCTACACTAAAGACATCTTCCCAGTTTTACCTGAGTGTCTACTGAAATTTTAGAAACTGATTTCTCTTTTTAAGAAACACAAACAAAGCAGTTCAAAAAAATTATTTTAATCTAAAATACATACTAAGCTTTAGCCGCTATGATAATAGATGATTTGGCAAATTGCAAATAGAACTCATATCTTATTGCTTGATGGCAAATCATGATTTGTGAAGAGGTCTCACTCGCCTCTTCACAGCATGAATGACAAAATAAGAATAAGCAGAGCAAGTAAAGAAAAGAACACAGTGCCAGAATAAAGTAAAAATGCTTTCAATTATTCACAGAGACATAATGTGCTTCTTTATGATCAAGGAGCAGTCACAGAGAAAACAAAAGAACAAGACTTTCAAACACAGTAATGTAATGAACTTCAAGAAGCTCATAGTCTAGGCAGTGCACAAAGCAAAATGGACAAAGTATGCAGAATTCCAGCCTAAGCCACTAACACTGCTATTTAAACAGAGCACACAAATTTTATTAAGCATTTATTAAAATTGAAGTTACCCATGCACATAAACACTTCTGTCACAGAAAGAGACAGAATGAAATAAAAATCCCAACCTTCTTTCCCACAATTATGTCCTTTTAAAGAAAGAATTCTTCCCAGACCACTTTCCCTCTTGTTATTTTCTCTGTATTCATTGTTTCCCACATTTTCCTCATTATCTCTATTCCCCTACCTTTTCCATCCATTGCTTTGTAGTTATTATTCTCTTTTTTTGTTCTTTTATTTTTTTTCCACTGCTGCTAAAGCTATGTTGCAAAGAGGAAAATCCATGTAATGTCCCAGGGAACTTCATGCAGCAAATGGGGCTCTGGGTACAGCGCCATTCACCAATCCGAGTATCATCTTCCTTCCGTGCACAACCTCTCAGTCACAGAACACATCTACACACAGGATGTCAAACTGCATGGGCACTTTAGAAGACACTGTGTATTCACACAATTCTCAGCCTGGTTGAAAGCTACATATCCTACAGCCACAGAGATAAACACGTGGAAATTCTGTGCCGAATATCGCTGTGTGACCTATTCCTGTGTATGGTCACTCACCACCAAGGTACAAGCGATGAGCCTTGTTCTCCCTGCTGGTCTCACTAGGCTACAGTTCCAAACAAGGACACTTTGTTTAAAACACAGGAGCTCATACTTAAAAGCTCAGACATCCCCAGCAAAACCCAGAACGAAGCTGTCACAGGCATACCTTCCATAAAAAAACAACGGAAGGAATCTTATTTCCAACATCCTATAACCACTGTAAGACCCCCCTGAACTTAAAGCAAAGATGACAGTGATGTCTGGAAATCAGACACGTCTCAAACCAAGGTGTCACTGTCAATAAAGGCTGGTAGAGCTGCCCAAGGGACACAATTAAAAGAAGTACACTTTAATTAGCTAAGTAAAGGGCTATGCCAAAGAAATGCTGAATAATGCTTTTATTCAGTATTTCTGCTCTTCTTATATAGGTATCAGAAGTTTACAAATACAGTTGGTATGAGCTATGCCACAGACATCAGTTGTCTTAGAAAAGAAAGAAAGTGCAATTCCATCAGTTTAGAGGCAAAGTAGTTTGATCGACCTGCTTATTCTCCCCCCAGCCCCTCCTGAGAGCTTTCACTGAAAAAAATATATTGGACATGTTTAGGGAATGGGTATTTTATAACTGAAATAACAGTTTCCATAACTTAAGCCGTTAAAAGCCCCCATCAAGAACTTTCTTCATTTATAACACATAAAGGCTAAAAATTACATGTATACAAGCTAATTCTAGTCTACATTGCAAAGAATTAAATGAGGGTTCAAAGAGTCTTTGAAAGATGACTGAGATTTGGAAGCAATGTTTCATACATAACATAAAATCACAAAAAAAGGTGCTATCTCTGTCTCAAAATCATTCCTAAGTAACATATCTAACCACAATTAGTCTAGGAAACTCCAAAATACAACACACAATAGCTCAAAACACAAATCACACAGAACTGACTGAACTCTAACACGGTTTCCCTGTATTGCAGACTTCCCATTAAATTCTACCTAAACACCAAGAATTAAAAAGTAGAGACAGCATGATGGCACACAGCACCAAGCACATGAAATTCAAGGATGAATAGCAAATCATCAATACCATTTTTCTGCAGCCTGGGACATGCTCTTGAGGAATAACCATATTCCCTAAACAGTTTCTGGAAAGTGATCAACATTTTGATTTGTATTGTTGGAAAAAAGTTTAAAACTGTTCCTTGAAATACGGTGTATGTGGAAAATCTTACATTCTCAAAAGAGTATCTTCATTTTTTCAATATCTCTTACCTTCAGCAAGACAGCAATAAAATGACACAAGTAGTTTCTACTTAGTGAACTTTTTCAACCATTATTCACTACTTCATGTTGAATAAAGTACACACTCAAAGGTGTGTAAATATAAACTGAAGTTAAACTTGGCTGATACATAATAAAGTTCCTAATTTAAAAAAAGAAATACAAGATACTAGCATATCTCCTTTTGATTAATCTTGAACACAGCAATGGGCTAAATGTCACTGCAGGAAATTTTTTCCAACATTTGAATTCCCGTTCCACAAGAACCAATGTTTTAAAATAATATTGAAAAAGTTATCAAGACTTATAACAAAGTCTGGTTTCAATGAGTAAGACACTTTGTTCAGATCTTTCTTCCAACACTTCCTTTGTTTGTTTCAAACAAATTTACTAGTTGGCCTCATCTCTCCCATGTATTATCATGGCAAAATAAAAGACTGTCTATTTTCTGCCAAGTATCTGCTTCTATAAGAGCAATGATTTTATTAAAAAATGCCAAGGAACCCAGCCGTGCTGAGATTACTCCCATTAAGACAGCAAAACTGAAGGAAAAAAAAGAGACATCTGACTATAGCCTCAGAGAACATGCATCAAATAGCATTTTCTTAACATGCTCTAATAGGTTCAGGCAGAGAAGAGAATTTGATTTGGAAATGAATTATCAGCTGTCACAAAACATGGACATCACTAAAATGAGAAAACACCGCAAACATGATAAAATCTATCCTTTTTTAAGCTTAAATCTAAAATAATACCAAATTAATAGTGAAAAAACAGTTAAAATTATGTCAAGATAGAAGTTCAAATATAACATTTTTTTAAACAGTCCTAGAATTAGAAACATGAACAAACAGTAAATTCATATTCCCTTTTGTCCCGCATTTTCCATCATCTGTACTTTTGGTAACAGATAAAGAAGTATGAAACCCATTAAATAACTGCATTTTAAGAATATAAAGTCCACATATAAAACCCATTTTAAAAAAAATCAAATGGAAGTCCAGTCTGAAAACTGGTACGCCAATGATACTGTATGAAAAGCAGAAACCCTGGTGCAAAAACAAGTGTGAAATCTCACTACAAAAAAAAAATCTATTGTCTCCTCCTGACTTTGGGAATACTATGTTCCAACTCAATGAAAATGGACTTTGCACAGGACTTCATTCTCTTCCTTATGTGAAGCATAAGATTTCATTTAATTTTTAGGAGGCTTTCAGGATTAAATATCCTTATTCGTATCACAGCACCTTCATGCTGCCGACTGGCATAAAACTGGTAATGGACCGCTGTATTCCTCTCATTAGTCACCATAATGCCCCTTTCTGGGAATCTGTACAATAGAGATATGTAGCTACAAGTCAGCTTTTCATTCAAGTACATGTCAAAAATCTGTATACCAGATTACTCTGTATGTATCAGACCTGAAACAAGCATTAAGGACAGTAGAATATAATAGGTATCCAAAAGCGCACCATGCAGAAAATGTAGCTTTTTGACAGAGGATCCCCAAGACCAAGGTGCAGTAGGAGAACTGATACTTAAGGCCCAAGCACCTCTTCTTCTCTATGCAGAAAATCGGGAAAGGTACTTCCCTCACCCTATTTTGTACAGGCTTCTTTTCAAAAACTTCCCTGTCCCCTCAGCAACATATATGGAATTCAATTCATGTTTCACCTTCCTTCAAGAAATGATTTAATATAGAATCATTAGGATGCAGAAATATACAAATTTGACATAAATGTAGTGTGTCACCTTGCACATATATTCAGTAAAGTACAAAAGGAGCACAGATGCGCAAATGAGTATGTGCAGAGAAATGCAAACCAGGCACAAGATGTATCAAGACTGTTTATCACGTGAGAACTAAATGTTAATTTTCTTTATGATTACTTCTCACCCCGGCTTGCTTCAAGGGAAGAAGGGATGTATCATTTAGGACGGTAACCAAAAGAAGGCATTCAAGCACCTTAACACTTGTAGGAAAACTTGTTTCTCAAAATGTACACTCTGCACTTGAACAGGTGAAGAGGAAGTGTACTAAATTTTCATCTTCTCATTTCAGTGTCCAAAAGCATAGCTGATCAAGTGCTAGGTTCAAATTGTAAGCCACTTCATAAGAGGCAGGTGGCACAACTGTTGTCACCTAAATAAGCTATATTCCCAATGTACCGCCTTTTGAGCTACATAATCAAGACAATAAAAATTGATTCAGCAGTTTTGAGATCAGACAACAAATGCAGAACAAGATAATCTAAAATGTCCCCATTACTTCTGTAAGAAGAAAATCTGAACTTTCTTGTTCTCAAGAAAGTCAACAAAAAAATAGGGTATGGGAAGAGGAAACAAAGGAGACAAGAGGAGGAGACCCACCAAAAAACCCTAAAAAAAACCCTAAAAACAACCCCCCAACTAACCAAGCAAACAAAAAAAAACAAACAGAATGCCTGTTATTTTCTTTGCTACCCAACAGTTCTAAACACAAATATTCAATATGTTGGGCATGAAGGATTTTATCATAATAATCTATGCCATTCCATGAACACACAGAAGGAGAAGTGATACTTAATGTATACCTCCAGTTATAACCAAAGTCACAGAAATTACTAAAAACAAACAAACAAAAAAAAACACCACAAAAAATCCCCATACTTGGAGGTGTGTTTTCCTTTCTCTTTCATTAAAATTGCATAAATACAAGTTTGATTATACAAATAGCTAAATGAAGTTCAAGACATGAAGTTAAAAAAAAAAAAACAAGCCTTTTAATAATATAGACATGACCAGTTTAGGTAGAACTACCTAAAATAAACTCTTATACAATAAACAGATCAAAATATATCTCTGACAACAAGCTTATCACATCATCACTTCAGTTTAAATGTAGGTTCTAACAATCAGAGGAAAATGCTACAGATACATTTGTTCATGACTAGTTTACTGACTTCCCTCACAAGTCATATTTTCCAATACTATAATATGTCTGCTACCGAGTCAGGGGAAACTAAGGCAATACGTTTTGAAAGTTTACCTAGTACATTATTACTTAAGAACATCTACACTAAATTCATTAGCCACCAATCACCATGTTAAATAACCTATCTGGGTACTTTATATTTTAATCGAAATGTGCTTAATAAAATTAGTTATGTCTCAGCTTGTCCTACAGTCTTCAAAATAAAGCCCTTTTCTAATTTGTTCAGTATCACGTATAAATTAATTATAAAACGTGGTGTCATACATATTTGGTTATTAACATTTTAATAACAAGGATGTTTTAAACACCAAAATTTTTAGCAAACTGTCCTTTGTCTTAGAGCGTGGCACAATGCCAAGTGTCTAAAGCTATGGCAGTATGATAACTTATCTATTTATTACATTTCAAGACATTATTCCCTACCAAGACACAGCAAGTGTTCACATACACATGCTTGGATATATCACTGAGATTGACAATGGTTTAGCTCTGAAAGTCATCCAGTTTATTGTGCTAGTTTCTTCTTCTTTCCCACTTAACCCTGTTAGAATGGATAACAAAATCACCAACTGGAGACTTCTGTAAAACTGTCTTTACATTCCCTGCAACTAATGATTTTTTATTTTAAATTAATCATTTTAGCATAAAGGAAAAGCCCAAGATGCTTTAGAACAGTGATTTTTAAACTATTTATCTAACTTAGAGGTTGCCAGTTACATGTGCATAGATACTGTGTTCTTTTCAGCCATCTAACAATGCTTTATTTAACTAACATTAGTGTATGTTGCAAGATATAATCAGCACTGTATCTGTGCATGAAAATCCTGCAGGTTTTTTCTAAACAAATTTTTAAAGCCATAACAATTATTACTTGCATTTATGTATCCCAGCCTAAGATTTCAATACCTGCTGAAGTTGATTTGAATTTACTCCCATTTTGCACCAGCGTGGTAGTGTAAAAGACTGATTGATTTAATCAAACCCTATAATTAGGGGCAGTTCTGCAACTGGAACACAAACACAAATACCTGTGCAAAAAAACTGAATGCAAAAGCTGTATTACACCAAATACATATATTCTTTATGATCTGTTTAGCCATTTTTATCTACATGCAGTACCTAAAGGAGTTCTATTGTTATTTTCAATTTAAATATTGCAGTTTAAAGAGAGGCAAATTAATCTTCAAAACAATTTTGGTAATAGAGGTAGGCCAGCCTTATCCAATGCATTTCAAATGAAAGTAAAGAGAGGGATGCTACTACCTAAGGTCACTCAGCGAGCCCAGGGCATAGCTGGAGCTACAATACAAAATATTTTAATCTTAGTCTCATGTGTTAACACTGGTAAATGCTGCCTGTCCCAGGCTGTTAGCAGGAACTGTATTTATGCTCTGACAATAAAGCAGACTCGTTGAATGTTTGATGCCCAAAGGAGAAGATGAAAAACAAGAAACCATATGTCTGAAGTCTTTCTGAATATGCCTCAAGAGCATTAGAAACAGGAAAGCAGATTTTCAAAAAAAAAAAAAAAAAAAAAAAATTGCCACACATGAACATCCATTTTAGGATTCCTGACATGTCCTGAAAGAACTAAATGGAAATTTAAATGGCAACACAAAAATCAAAGAACTATCATAATATATTAGTATTAACATGATGTTCACTAAAAGGTTATGGTATACATGGCTTCCTGAGGGGTGTAAAGGCTCATTTTATCACCCCAGCCATAAAACAAGACTCTTCTTCTAAAATGCAGAATGAGCTGAAATGAAGGCCTAAATCTAGTTTTTCTTAATTATTACAGCACAGCTTCTCACTACACCTAATTTACAATACATGTACTGAGAGTCTAACAAGTACCACAAGTTCTTCTTAAGGGATTTAATCCTACAACAAAATTGAAATAGATGTAAAAAGCATCCCAAGCTTTGCATGAGACTGTCCTAAGGGAAAAAATACATATGTCCCAGAACAAACAAAAGTCCACAAACAAAAAAGAAAACAAACAAATAACAAACCACTGAAACGGCACATGAGCTAATTGCTGAGGGCGTATCAGCTAATCCAGTGGAAAAGTAAAAATACATTTTGCTGGCTGCATAAAGTGGGGACATTTTCTGCCTGCTTATGAACTCAGGGAACACATCCTACAGAGTACAACTACCAGGAAGTTTATATAGGCTTCTGAAAGTGCATAAGGAATGCTAATACTACAGCCCATTGCTTTTTCATCATGAGTTCACATATTTTCTCAGTATTTACAAGTAGGTGCTCCCTTAGTTAAAATTAGAAATAAAAAGATCAACAAATTAAATCCTTTCAAGGAAATCTATGAAGTTATATTGCCCTCTGCTGATGAACAGCTAAAACTGAATATAAAATCAGAGCTTGTGCTCCAATATGAATGAGTAACATCTGTTACTGAAACTCAAATATTTGTTTTGTTATTATATAATTCCAAAACATCCCAAGTTCTTGTTTTACAAAGAATTGTCAAAAAAAAACCCAATATAAAAGAGATTTGGAGACAAGAAAATATGTAAATGTTAGGGGTTTCTCCCAAGAGTTGAAAAATAAACATTGCTAGTTTCATGGTACTGTAAGATAGATTTACTGCATGATCTCACTTTAAATTCATTACTATATTTAAAATAGTAATTCCAGTCAAGTTGTTCACCATTTTTTCCTTGAAATTAATTGGAAATTATATTTAATTTATCAGTAAGAAAACCAGTCTTCTCCACACTGACTTTAAAAGGCTGATTTTAAAAAGTAACAATATAGAATCACTTAGGAAAGAACAGAATTTTCAGTCTATACAGACTGTTTGATGATAAAATATAGTTACTTAAACTACAGATCAACCAGTATGCTCTTACATAGCTTACAGATATTATCTTGGTTAAACAGATTTACATTTGTAAATATTTTAATCACTAGCTAGAAGAAAATCTTGCTGCCTTTTAAAATTGGTGGGTTTTTTGTTTTTTTTTTACTAACAGTACAGCTTACTGCTGGTAATGCTAATATGTCATTAACACCTGCTGGAGCCAGAGAGAACTGTGAGCCACCAATAGTTCAAATAAACAGCAGTGCAGATTCCAGCATTAAACCTTCTAGTCCTGCTAAAACACAAATTCTTTACCTTACCTTCAGTTTTAGGATGTGTCAATTAGATCACACTAAGTAATTTCATCTTGATTCACGTATTTTAGAGTGTATCTACACAGGCCTCTGATTCCTTTCTATGCTTCTTGAGGTATGATTAGCAGCACACACAGTGTAATATCACCTTGGAAACAAGGCAGTATGTTCTCTCAGTGTATAAACAATACTGCATTTTTTCAACAGCATGTTTTAATAATATCCTTTCAGTTTTCTTTAAACCATAGAAGGGCTCAGAACTGAAGTAAAATGGACGAATAAAAATAAATAGCACCTACGACGTATTCTAAATAAAAGGGAATTGTGTTCACCTTAACATCAAGTTTTCTTCATTATTCCTGTTTTAAAAGCCTCTTTCACCAATATTCAGCAAGTTTAAGACAATATAAAACAGAACACTTTAAGTTGTGATTTTGTGTAACTTTTGTCTTGCCCCCACATATATTTTATTTACAATGTTCAAACATACCAGAGGACTACAAGAACTATTTGAAAAGGAAAAAAATAATAGGTACCACAACAATACTAGTATTATTTCTTTGACTTTCTTAAGTAGCAGACACTTAAGCAGCTAACATATTTAAGTGATGTGACTAGACAAAAATATTCAGCTGTCAGAGCTGTAAATAAAAGTCAATTAGCAAACTAAATTGCCAAAGTAAACACCTTTTATATTTTGTTACTATACTCCTGACCACTATTCCTTTCTTTTTAAAAAAAGAAAACCTTAAATATCTATTCTAGAAAGAAAATGTACTATATATGTACATTTATCTCCATATTATCAAAGATCATCTTATCCAAAAGATTTTATATATTTCTACAATGTAATTATTATATAACTATGTCATGTAATTAATTAGTCTTTTGTTTATATTACATGTTGTTTCTATAAATGTGGTATAAGGTACAATTTCCAGTCTCATCTTACAAGGAAAGGACCTAAGAAGATCATATGGTTCAACCTTTCATAAGAAAGGTAGCAGAGATTTATCTTCCACCTGAACACATCCCAAATTTCAAACACTGGTTAATCTGAGTAACTTTCCTTTATACTGAGACCTTGTAGATGAACTCACCATGCCACAGTATGGTGAAGAATAAAAGTTCTTCAATAATTGCTAAATACGAATAAAAGCAAATTAAGTTTCTTCAGCATATGATTTCAATTCCTTCACTATGTATGACTGCTTATAAACACAACCTAGTTTTCTTTGACATCTACTGAGAATTTCTGTCGATTATGGCCAACACAACTGAGAAAGATGACCATTTACATCCCTACGTCATGCTTATTCATTGACTATTCCAAATAATATCTAAGGCTCTAAATTTCAGTTCCTGCAACATCTTCCAGTCTTCACCAAACCATGTGCAGTCAATGAAAAATTATGAAGAGCATTTCTTCTTTCAGGAAGCTCTGAACTGCTAAAATATCCTTTATAAAGGCATTTTCCTTCTAAGAGCAAATGCATTAATACCACTAAAACAATTCTTATTCTCACTTGTTATAACTTTTAAGTTATGCATTTATATCCAGCAAATAACTTGTATTCAGTTTCTGCCTGTAGTAAACCATTGTAACATACCAGTAAAAAAGTATTTCTAAAAGCAATAAAACGCTGAGAACTGCTGTAACAGAAGATTTACTTTTAAAAAGAGAAAGAGGGGAAAACACAGGGAAAAAGGAAGTACTTTAAAGTCTTTTTTCTCATTTCAATACATTTAAAATTTCAAGAAATTATGTATATTTTACACACTAGGGAAGCCCTCAAAAAACAAAACTGCTGTGTGACACCTGCCTTTACCCTCTTCTGCAAATTATCACTTCTTTGCAGAGAACAGTTAATTAACCACACTCATTAATGACCAGTTTTGAAAAAATTGTATCAATTCTAACTTGCTTTCATAAGTCCTACATTATCAGTAAACTTCTTGTATCTTGTTTCTAAAGATTCACGATATCAACAGAGTTCAATCTGATCACCTGAATAATCCTCTGTGGTTTTTTAGCACATATTCATGTATTTTCAATTGTTTGCACTGGTGACAAAACAGAACAGAGACAGCAATGTTAAATGGTTTAAACATTGTTTTAAGTAACCAACTAATTCACTTATAAGTTATGTAAGGGCAAAAAATAAGCAAAGCAAGGATTTTCATTATTAATTGTATTTCTAACATACACATTTGCTGATTGTTTATGTGAAAGTTCTAAATTCTTTATTGTTTGATAAAAATAGACTCATTAATACTTGCAAATTGCAAACAGTGCATCTATATAATACTTTAAACAGATTTTTGTACTTCACTTCTTGCTGTATCATCTTGGTTAGCAGGACACTCAAGAATAAGTTTAATTAGCAGTTTACACTAATGACAGAGAGACCCACTGTGCATTATCTTAGGGAAGGAAGTAAAAGATGAATAAACATGGTAAATAAGCAACTATGCTGCTTCAAAATGCTTTAACACAACAACATTTTTAATTACTTTGAAAATGGTTAATCACACATAAACTTGAAAGGCAAGCATAACCACAGGCTAGGCAAACACACAAATCTCTGCTCACATACAAAGGCACTGAAGAAACCATTTGGAAAGCAAGATTATTTTACTGACAACTATCTTTCCAATCCATGAATAAAGGCAGGAATAGTCATAACTGCAGAAAGAACTCGTGGAAAAATTCCCAGACTTGCTTACTGCTCTGATTTTACCATAAAGAACAACACAATGTACCTACAATCCAATCGCGAATGAAATCTGAGGAGATACAATAACCAAATGAGAGCCCAGAAAGCACCTCAGGACACAAACTGCTGGAGATTTCTGCCTAGTCTGTCAAAATTCCATATAATTTTTATCCCAGCTATAACACGGAAGTGTAAATAGCTCACTGGTTTTTAAGATGTTGCTCTGATATAGAATCATTTACTTTTGAAAAAGCCTTTAGAATAACCAAGTCCAACCATTAACTCAGCATTGGCAAGGTCCCTGGGAAGCCTGGCCAATGCCTGACAGCCCTGTCCATGAGGAAATGTGTCCTAATACCTTGTCCAAACCTCCCCTGGAGCAACCTGAGACCATTTCCTCTTGTCCTATCACTTGTGACTTAGAGAAAAGCCCAACCCCCACCTCACTTTCAGGTGCTTTCAGGCAGTGGTAGACAGGGAGAAGGTCTTCCCTTATGACAAATTATCTGACAGAATTTACTTGGTACCACTGCATTACCAGTAGCTGAAATACTTTGAACAAAAAAGACTTCTACGTAGCGAGTCAGCATCAGATCAATCTTTCTGAATGAATTCAGGTAAACTAAATGTTAGAGTTCAAAACCTGGTGTTTAGGGCTACCACTTAGAATTGTGTGCACAAGTATTTGCATAGATCTCTATGAACTCAACTAGCTGAATTTCTGCAGCTTTTCAGTCTGGTGTTAAGGTACATGGCAAATGCCTGTAATTAGCTCTACAGCCTGGCTTTCTTCTCTCCCCTTCAGCATTTCCAGTGACCTCCACTTTACATGACTTCTCGTTCACATGCACAGATGCAGACCTAAATTGCATGTTTACCACTGGACGCTCATAAGAAAATGCATGTATATCACCTTAGCTGAAACTTATGTTAAGCTTCCTTTCCAAACTTCTAACAGTCCTAACAAAGAGAGGGGAAAAAAATGAAGGCATACCAATAAATCTTAGCACAGCATTTATGGCCTCAGTTGATACAGCCAGCCTTTCATTCTCGGTTGCTCTCAGCATAGGCTTTTCTATCTACAACTCCCTTGCCAGAAAATTATTATGCAAGCATTCAAGTTTGAGACTGTGTTTCGGTGCTGCACAGACACTAGCTAACAGGGAGAAGCTCCACAGCAAATTACAGGATGCCCAAGGAAGTTACAGGATTCTGCTGCACTTCAGTAATCATCCCATCAGCTTCAGAAGGTAGCGTTGGCAGCTTCTGAGGCAACTGGAGCAAAAAAGTACCCACATTGTTTTAGGACGATATGAGGGCTATTCAGGTGGGATTTGCTATGGGGGCAAAAGAAAAATTCAAGTAAAATTGCACTGTTGACCTTCTAATAAATATTCCTCTGTATACAATACCTTAATGGGGAAAAAATTATTACGTTTTTGGTTTAATAAGTGTATATAAGTGTTAACTTAATTAACATGCCTTTTATTCACAGCCATTTTATGAATAGCTCTGGAAGGTAAAGTAAGATTACTGAATCTTAATTACAAACAAAAATCCTAATGAACTGGAGAAGTATAATCAATACAAATTACATTATTTAAATTAAGCAAATTTAATTAAAGGCATTCGCATTAAATTTATTCTCACTGGATTCAAAGCTTCTCCAAGTCAAACTGTTTTGTAACAATTTTATAAGCATCACAGCAGTCAGTAAAATTCCGCATTACTCTAAATTAGCCATTATGGGCTAGACACATCATTTTTCTGAAACAAAGTATTGATTAGGTTACATATTGGAGTTCAGAAACATAGTCAGGGTAAGAAAAATCCACTTCACTCTCTAGATTTATTCTATACAAAGCAGTACACTTGTCCATTTGATTGTACAGACCCATGTTCACATGCAACTGAACACTTGTATTCAAGTTATCAACTCTCTCCATTCGCAAGACAAGCACTTGATGAGTACATGGCAGAATACCTGGCTCACAGAAAATATTAATCTGCCTACAAAAACACAAGTAGTATTTTTCATACAAGTTGCAGAGTCAAAAAAAATGCAGAAGATCCCAGCAAGAGACTACCAGGACCCACTGGTAGTCATTATTAAAACTAGAATTCTGCTCGAAATGAAATATAATTTGCTTTTTAGAGATGGTGAATTATGCTAGCTGTCAATAGGGCACAAATGTGCTCAGCACCTTCTGAAAGTCAGAAAAAGAAATATTTTTTTAGCTGTAGAATCCTGTCAAAATACATTTCTGTCAAGGTAGCTCAAAAAATAAAAATTAAAAAAATCCTTATTGCACTACAAAGTTAGCATTTCATTTATGTGCTGCAAGAACAGATTTTCTTAAATTTATTTCCATATTCTACCCCTTACAAAACCATGAAATTCACAAGCATGACAATGTTTCAAAGTTTTCTTAACCGAAAAAGCCTTCTGAATTAAATCCCCACAATTAAAGCAAGGTTGTCATAATTCTGAATATCAAAATTATCAGATTCAGTAACTGCACCCAAGACTGAGGGGCAGCTTCTTTTAAAACGTCTGACAGACTAGGTTGCAAGATCAAGCAACAAAACTTGCCAACACCATGAAAAAAAGACCACAAGGATCTTTCATCTACAGCCACCAGAGAACCATGACAGAGTTCAATCTTTTCTGGGCAGAAGACCCTACAATAATGAAGAAAAAGTGAAGATTGATTTGATATTTATATCTAAAATGTGTACCTTGGTATATCTCTGATATGCTTCTAAGCTTAAGAAACAAATATTGATATGATTTTATATTGAATACATACATTATTTTTATATACAATTTTATTTTCAATATATATGTATGTGCCACAGTGGTACTGGCTAACTGGTTAAAAGCTGTCAATCTGCTTCCCTCCTGCAATACATGGGGAAGTGCCGTATTTCAGATGCCAAAGATCTACAGTGGTAAAGATTAGAAAACCTTTTGTAGGTTCTTCCTTTCAATGTTTTGGCCATCAGAAACTGATAAATATTGCTAACAAGCTTCCACCTTTTGAGTCTTGTAGAACCTGGTTTTGTTGCAATCAAACCAAAGTACATGAAGGAAAGGGCACAAATATGGCAAGGTAAACCATCTACCTGCTCAGCATGTTGCTAATATTGGAAATACGACATATAAAGATGCCTCACTGAAATCCTCTAAATTAAGATTGTGCATCACCTCTTTATTTAGATTTACTCACTAGTGTTAACTCTTTCTGATCACTTTGCTAGCAGGGAGGATTAAAATATTCAAATAATTTCCTAAAAAGACACCAATGATACTTTTATGGGATGCTCTCAACTGTTTGGTTTCATTTGTTTCACAGAACATTCAGGACTTAGAGATCATAAACAGAAAAACTATGAAACTGTCCTGTTTCAAAAATACTATTAACCATTCAGTTGAGTTATAGACAAGGAGTTGCTGATGACTGTTCTACCTACAAACAAATGAAACATTTTTACATTAATATGGCATTTCCTTTTTTTAAATAGATGGTAAGAGAACTGCTTCATAACAATTACAAATAAACCAAAGATTTTGTAAAGAAAACTACTTTTATAAGGAATAATTCAATTAGAATGCTTTTGAAACAAATTTTATAATATAAACTATAATATAAACTTTAAATAGTGACAAGTAAAACACATACAATTTTTAACTGCGAAGAGAATTATGAGAAGAAAAGCCCTGTAAACAAACATACATGTGCTGAGTCCCTAATTCTTACCTTCAAATATCAAACCTGCAGGATTGTATATGATACAATCAGAAAACAAACTGCCTTATCCAGAATTTGATGTAAGTTTAACGAGGATTATAGGGGGTAGATGTGTGGGATCAAGCTGTTGTGAATGGCAATAAGAATATACAAGGGTCCATATCCAACTGCTGCTTTATTAAGACACCAGCAATTATACTCTATTTAATTATGCAGAATACAAACCTTTACTAAAAACAAGGACTTCACTGACAACCTAATTCTAACTTATTCCTTTCTAGCCAAAGTCTATGAAAAGCTGATTTTAAATGTGCCAGCTACAGCTTCAGAGAAAACCTCAATATTTTTCCTCTCCAGATTTGAACCAAGACAGTGGGATTTTACAGGCACAACCACCCCAAACTCTCACAGCATTTCTGCATTAAGAAAAAAGTGCAGTATCTGGTTATTGTACTGAAGTCCACCCTAAAATTTTAAAAAAAAAAAAAAAAAATTCAACACAACACTTGATTTTGTATAAATTTAACTATTTCACTTTTAATACCCTACTTATTCTTGTTCAGGGTATTAAACAACACTTGACACCACTCCTTGTATGAAATGAAATTCATAATGCAGACAGGTATTTCTTTGAGACTAATCTGTCAGGACAGAGGTAAAAAATATATGCCCTCCATAGACAACCATGATCAAATAGAAAAAGCACTGAAATAGCAAGCACAGAAATTCTATGTGCACCTCCCTCAGCCCTTAGATGTCTCACTTTTCTTAAGACCACACTTTCAGTGCCTCAGGAATCCATGTGTGCTTTCTTTGCTGCTTCTTCTCTCTCTCTATTTCATAGGTCCTGCATCTTTTCCACATGCACTCTTTGTTTTGGGGTAGAGGATTGTCTGAAACTGAGCTGAAGAGAGTTGCTACTCTACAGATCTAGTCATATGATGTAGCTTACCATTGGTTTCATCTTTATTCACAGCTTCTCTATCTTAAGTGAAGGGTATATTCCCCATCTCAAAATTTGAAATTTAGCCAAACCCACAATTTAACTGCATTTGAATAAAAATCTAAAAATAAAATCCTGTGTAATTTGTTCACAACATTACTTGACCAACTTCAGCTTTCAGTTAAACCAGTGTAACACTGAAGTCAACGCAAACAGTAAATGCCTGTAATCACATCAAGCAAAATAAAAATGATCATACTCTTACTCCCTTCAAACTCTAGCACATAGTCTCTTTAACATCATTATTATCTTTTTGCAGATATATTCCATGTATGGCAATCCCAATTCAACACTTACATATTTTACATTTTGTTATTGTCATCCTGATGCCACATCTGATAAAAATGCCACCAACCATTTATTTTTAGAAATATTCAGTATTTTTTAAGAAAACTGACCTTTATCACAACGCTCTTAGTATTTCTTTAACAGCTTTTTTCAAGAGAAAAGCATTTTAGTAATTCCACCACCTCCAAGTAGTTTGCTTTATAATCACAGATAAAACAGACACATGATATGCAGACTTCAAGTCAGGTCTGTGTTTGTTATACTGTTGCTCTTGAGGGTTTCCTAGTTTTGGTAAGATTTTGCCTCCCTGAAGTAAACAAGAGTCTCTTTTCTTTACCCACCACGAAACTTGTATAAAATATAGTAACCCTGACAGCCACACCTTATTCTTTTGTCCGATGTCACTGACTGAAAACACTCTTCCTTTATTCACAGCAAGATCCAGCACATTATTTCTTTATCCTCTTCTTATCACCTCTTTGAAACTATACTTACACCTTAAAGGGAATCAGACATGACATAAGAACAGATGTAAGTCTCCCTTCTGGCCACGGCAGAACTCTCTACAGCTTCTAAGTCCATGGAATTTCTTCAGTAAAACTTAAGTCACCTCTGCTTATATATCTCATCCACACAAACAGGATATGCAATTATGAATAATTTTGTGAAGATTTTGCCAGAACGTATTATATGTAGACTCACTCAAACCCACTTCCCACTCAAACAGCAATCCAAAAAGCATGACAGAACATCAGCATCACCCAGCGCATTGTTTCATGTCACAGCATAATTTTAAATTTCAGCATTAAAATTAATTCAAATCGTCTGAGTTTAAATATTTCATTCATACATTTGAAGAACATAGAAACCAACAAGTAACCTGATTTACAATAAAGTACTGGAATAATTTTTAACTTCAGACACATCTGCCAAAGTATTAACTAACAGTCTGTTTCACAGACATTCAAATGACATACTAAATGTCATCTACCTGGATTTTTTAGTAAAATCTTGTACAATCTTAGACTGTAAGACAGATTCTTATATCCTAAATAGCAACTTAATGGCTGATAACCCCAGTATATCAACACCCTATAATCACATACATAAAAAGGGGAGAAGAACACTGAGAAGGGGATTTTGTGGGGTTACTTTATTCTAACTTTCCCCTTTAAGAGTAAATTTTACAGTCTTCCTCAATCCATTGGAAACAAAAATGCATAAAGGTTACATTTCTTCTCTACATGTATTATAGGTTTATCCCACACTCATAGTAATGCATCAAAATACCCAGACCCCTGTGCCTTTCTTATATATTGTGATTGTTCTCAATAAACCTTGAAAAAGCCACTGAAACACTGCTTTACTGAACTATATTATCATACTCAGCATAAGTACCTGAAGTAACTTCACTGGTATAATTTGGAAAATCCAGCTATAAGCACAATGAGTACAAGATAAATTATCTTTTTCATTCAGGTCTTTGCTGGATATTTCAAACTGGACTGCCCTCCAGAAGCAGGTACTGTTCTAGCTTCCCAGGGCAAACTATGTTTTTTTTACATATAAGTACATAAAAATATATGAAACTTCAGTTCAAAATTTTCCCTCAGAATTCCAAGAACATGGGATGTTACATGGCAAAGGTGAGATCAGGTGATTTTTTTGTTACTATCTGAAAGATAGTAATTTATCTGATAAGGTTGTTGAACATATAAGAACATATTAGCGTACACAGAACAAACAGCGAGCCAGTTTTAACTGCACTTATTTGATTGCATTAGTTATAAATAAATGAAGTAACTTACTTCACTCTCAGGATGAATCCAAGGTCTTGTAATGAACCATATAGAAGTGCACTTTCTCTAAAACTTTAATATGCTGCTTTTTTTGTGTTAATATTTTATCTGAATTAACAGGTGACTCTACGTATTATAAGAAAAAGATGACACCTTTAAGGTGATTAATTCTACCTTTTTTTGCAGCAACATAAAGGTTGTTCACACATCAGGCAGAAAGACAAACCTTAAGAACTGAATACAACCACATTAGCACTGAGGTCTCAATTCAATTTTTTTTGCTGTAAAGCATTTCAGAAAATTATTTCTCCTCCTTTTTGTAAAGCACAGTGGTATGTTTTGTTGTGGGTTTTATCTAAAATCAAACCAGTGCAAGTTAGACAGTTCATTTAAGACCCTCTTCAAGACTTTCAAAGATAAATAATTTCTAACTAGTAGCATATGAATGAGTTCTACTCATTCAAATAGCAAGCACAGTGGGGAGACCAAACATTCAGCTGAGGCATTTGCCTGTGTTCAGCTCCTGTTTCACGTATCTGCTAGACAACATAAACTCACTGGTACTAGAAATAATGCCTACACTTTATTTACCCTGGTGTAGTTACTGCAGGATGTGAGTATATAGTTTATTTCTCTTCATTCACAGATGCCTTCTCTACTACTCTAAGTCAAGGATTTTGAATTGTGCATTTATATTTACAGCATTTTCTTTCAGAAGCAGGAAATAAATAAATGGTGTTTCAAATCTACAATACTGCTACTCTTCTTCATTTTTAGATAATATTACCCAGACTCTCAGAAAAACAGAGAGAAAATTGCAAGTCCATGCTTATCTCTACAATGTTTGGCCTGAGCCAAACTAGCAAAACTCTTGTAGTTGGCACCACTACAGTACCAACTGCAGGACCAGCAGAGGTGTAGATGGTGCCTGTAGACACATTAGTTAAACAAGTGAAAATCAGCCTTATACAAAGTTTTATCTCTATATACAGAAGAGATGAAAAAGGAAAAAAAAATATGAAAGAAAAAGCAATCAAACAAAACCCACTAATGAACAAAACAATAAAAGATACATTTGAGTTCCGAATCACGTCAAAGACAACTGAAACTGCATGGAGGAACACAGTAGAATGGTTTCTAGTATTTTGAACTCTCTGATGGTTCAAATGCAGAGTTAAAATGGTTCCAAATTAAATAAATTAATGAAGGCATGTAACTAGCACTAGCAGCAGTATTTGAAGGTTTTGCTTTATAAGAAGAAAGGTTGGGAACTGGCAGTTTTAAGAGAACCCTAACATTTAAGTCACCTTTTGGCCTATCACAATAGGTCACCACCCAGTACCAAAAAGCTAAATTAATCTAGCAAGGCTAGAGAACTGACTTCCTCTCAGAGTACAAGAATGCAGTTAATTTTAAGAACGAGTCTTATATTTGCAAAGGGTATAAATAAAAGGAATACAATGACAGGTGACTCAGTTCAATTGCCCAGGCATGCACTGACACCTGAACCACATTCTGGTATTTATGATGTCTGACTGAGCTGTAAATGTTACACGGGATTCCTGAGACTTGCACTCTTCTGCCTAGACAGAGGAAGGAAAAATATCTGAGATGGTGTCAGACACCTGTGTTTCAGCAGCTGATTCAAGCCCAAAGAGTCTATTTTGTGAACCTCATATTTATAAAAATAATTTCTTAGTTAAATTCTGCTTTCTTTAAAAACCTGGTATGAAAATAATCTCTCTACCGGCTATGACATTAATATATGGACAGAAATGTACAGAAATGTAGTGGCAAAACTTTTTCCTCAGCAAACTGACGATAAATATAATCTGCATTCTCACAAAAAGTAAGGAAAGGCAAGGTATTGATTTACCCAAAATTTTAAATAACTTACACTCTGAAATGGCAAGTTTATTGTAAATTACTGACTTTTTCCTTAAAAAGCTCACCTTGTTAAGTGAAAGCTGCTGTAAAATAGAAACTTCTAAACATCCACCCAGTATGCCAACTTGGTACATTTTTTACTTTGATAAATGGAACCTCTTGGATAACACTTAGGGGAAAAAAAGGAAGATTAGATTCCATCATTTCCACTCAGTCACAGTTGTCAGAATGTACTCCAACATTTAAAATGTTACTTTACAGAATTCTCCTCTCCTTACTTAATCAAAATCACATGTAAGAAAGAAGTGGTAGTATTGTTGGTTCAACTTTTAATTAATAAACAGGGCAGCCGCTTGCATGAGAGCCCTGTGGCAGAAATATACATGCATAATGCAATTTACATGTGCTTTACATCACACACAAAAAAAGTTGTGCTATACTGTTGGAAAAGATTCACGAGAATACACTAGAACTTCAGAACCACAGAATACACCACTCACAGACAACATCATTAGTTGCACATAACATGGCTCAGACTGTGGGAACACAGGAACACAACCATATGACATTTCATATGATTTTAAAACCAGATGTTCTAACAAAAGGGGAAGGTTCAGAAAAACAATAGGTTATTATTCTACTATAACAAGTAAAAGTATTGTGATTATTTCCTTTCTACTTCTAAAACCTAATTCTTAATTCAAAATGTCTCAGTACTAGAAATCTGGAACTGTGCAAGTTACAGCCCTGTGGGAGACTGACAATCTCCCATCCCAGCAATAAATTTTTGAGTGGGAAATTTTAATAGCTGCTGTTCTATGGAAATTATGAGTTTGTGATGTAAGATCTAAACAGAGGCAGTAAATGATGGCAGTAAGACGCAAAAAAAAAAGTAAGAGATCAATGTAAAAAAAATAAAGAAAAAATAAAAGAGAAAATTCCATGACAACTGCAAAGCTGAGAGTGGCACTGTGATTATGAAGTGAAATGTCAAAATGCAGAATGCACAAGATTTGCTCTCAAGTAGTATACTAACAATCCAGACCCAAAATGGAAAGCGTGTCTGGCTCCAGAAAACTTGTAAAATTTCATTAGCAGACAAGTCAATAATACAAGGTGGCCAATTATGATCTAGCAAGTAAAAACATTGATGTGTACAGCATGAATGATGCTGGTATTGTTGCAGACTGGTATTGAATGTATTAACATGCAGTGTTTAAAAAAAGTTTTGAAAATCAAACAAATAAAATAAGTTGATAGATTAATAACTCATGAGCATATGCACATAGCTATTTCTGACATTCAGTACTAAAACACTGCAGTTGGCTAGGGAGATACTTTTTAAACCTAGACCTTTAAATTTCACTCACCCACATTTGAAAAAAAATGGTCCAACTGAGTTGGATTTTCTTTCTTTTTGAACAGACATTTTATTGTACAAAAGCAACCTAAATATAATTCTCATCACAAAAAAAAAATATTACTTCAATAAATTTTGAGCGGTGGAAGCATTTTTGCGCAAAAAGTATCATTTCTCCTCTGATAAAATCAGAAATCATCTGATATGAAATCATCCATATTGTGTCTCAATATATATTTCAAAATAAATATACTGTTTGGATAACATAAGCTGGATATGGCTATCTTCAAGACAATGAGTCTTGTACCCAAATAAATCAAGATATTAAATAAATTTTCTTCCCTTTGAAACAGTCATAACTGCTTGAGGCTGCTGCAGCACAAAAACAAAATATCTTCACATAGGTCTTGAAACAGTCAAGCTGAAAATCTAAGCCAAAGTTTCATTTAACAGCCTGTCAGTTTTTTGATGTGAAGCTAATGAATGCAGTGGCAAACAAATCCATCAAACCTAACATCAAAACAACTGCACTTCATCCCACCAAAGGGAAAAATACAACCTGCAGGCCAGCACTTTGATCTAACCTATCCACGGAAAACACGTTGCTAAGCAGCTACCACTAAAGAATGCATGAGTAATTACTGACTTAATTTTATGAAAGAGAGCAATAATACTTAAGTACCCCTAGTTTCAGGTAGAAAAGGTTGGTAGACTTCTCAGGTACTACATATCAGCTGAACAACAAAAAGCTTTCCACCACCAGCATCTGAAAACAAATCACGTCTTAAAAGGAGCTGCAGCACAAAAGAATCATTACAATGACTAGTAAAATCACCTAGTGTGACACTACCCCTGAGAGCAGGCAGTAAAATTTACATACATTTATACTGAGTGAAAGTCACCAAGTGGTCCCACAAAACAGACACAGTAAGCAACAAGATCAGTATTCAGAAATGCCAGTACTTTCTCTGAAAGCTTGTGAAAGCATGGACAAGGGGTGTCTGAGTGTTTGTGAGAGACCCTGACAAAAATTTGGAAAAGCATCAGACAGTGGTCCTTTTTTCAGCTTGGATAGAATAAAGTTTCTTCCTAGTAGCCAGTACAATGCTGCGGTTTGGATTCAGTATGAGAATAATGTTGATAACACACCAATGTGTTTTCGTTTTTGCTTAGTAGCACTTACTCTAAACATCAAGGACTTATCAGTTTCCCATGCTCTGACAGCAAGGGGACTCACAAGAAGCTGGAACAGAGCATGACTGGGACACCTGATCTGAACTGGGCAAAGGGAGGTTCCACACCATAGAATATCGTGCCCAGTGTATGAACTGATAGGAATTGGCCAGGAGGGGCCAATCGTGGCTGTGCGAGGAGTCTGGCATCAGTCAACAACTTTCTCTTGGGTTTTATTCCTTCCTCTCTTCTTATCTCACATTTAATTCTTACTATATTATCATAATAGTTTATTTCAATTATTAAACCATTCATATCTCAGTCCATGGAGTTTACCTTTTTTTTTCCCAATTCTGCTCCACATCCTACCAGGTGATGAGGGGAGCCAGCACTTTGTTTCAGGATGGCATTAAACCAAGACACAGGGGACTGAGGGGATTAAAACAGTAACCAGAGGAAAATGAAAGGAAACAAACTAAAATAATCCTGACTGTATAAAGAAGAATTAGAGAGCCCTAACCAAAACTGCTAATATCACCAATGTCCTGTACACATAGAAGAATTATGTGTAAATATTTCTATTCACCGATACTGATAACTGAACACCAGCCTTTTTTCCCCACACAAGTTACCTACTCAGCACAAATCAAAGCAGATACCTAGAAAACATACAAGCTAATAGCCTGCTTTATCAGCAGTAGCAAAATCCACTGGAGTAAGGAAACTCAAAAATGCACTTCATGAAGCCACACGTTTCCAGCCTACACAAATAAATATAGCACCATTAGGGAAATAAGAAAATTCACAGAAGCCTGAAGGAACCTGCTAGCTGCCCCTATTTCATATTATTCAATTATTTTTTGCAGCAATAAACAGCATTCAGCAAATGAGAGTTACAAGATTATGAAAACAATTAAAAAGTATCTAAAGCTTAGCGCACCTCTCACCCTCACAGAAAAACACAACTACACTTGTACCTAGCACTAGCAGTACCTCCCTTCATTTCACTAAGCTCTGACATATCCGCACACCAGCACTTCACCAACATCCCTCTGCACCACATCCTTCTGCCAAGCATCTTAAGGAGAGGGTGACTGACTTGTTCTTTCCACCAGGATCCCCTATTTATCTTCCTGTGTGTTCTTGCCAATGGAAAAAGGCAGCAAGAACGACACCATTTCTTCTCTGGAGCTGGGAGGTTTCTAGTAGGCCAGTTACTTAGTCAGTTGTTTTGTTTGACAGGCGGAAGGAAGGTTGTTTGGATTCTTTATCTATTTTTCACTTCTACTTAATTCTGTAGAACTTAATTTTGTCCAAAAGCAAGCTAAAAACAGTAGCTGAGCTGTAGCAAACAGCACACTGGAGGTGCCACCGAGTATTTCTTTTGGTATGTTGTCCCAAGGCTTTGTTCCAGTTTCAGCTAGGATAGAGTCCATTTCTTCTCAGCAGCAGTTACAGTGCTGTGTTGTGGATGCACAATGAGAATGATGGTAACATACTGATGGTTGGGGTTTTGCTAAGTTGTGTTTAGCCCATGTCAAAGAACTGTTTTCCTTTTCTGGTGCTCCACCAGTGAGGAGGTGAGCAAAAAGAAACTGTGAGGGAGCACAGCTGGGACAGGTGACCAGAACTGCCCAAAAGGATACTCCACACCACAGAACTTCATGCCCAGTATATAAACCAGGGGGAGTTACCAGGAAGGGGCTGGTCTGGGTTCAGCAAGTGGGGTCTGGCAGCCGTCTGTGGGTGGTGAGCAATTGCACTGTGCATCACTTGTTTTTTCCCTTTTTATTATCTTTATTATCATTTACCATTATTACTGTACTTTACTTTCAACTATTAAATTGTTCTTATCTCAACATGCAAGTTTTACTTTGATTCTCCTCCCCATTCCACTGGGTTGGGGAGGAAGAGAAGTGGAGTTGATGAGTGTCTGCATGCTGTTTCATCTCCAGCTGGGCTTAAAACCATGACAGTCTTGCAGGAACTCTAGAAAACAAGCTGGAGGATACACCCCTGCTCTCAGGGTTCAACTATTACAGGCTGAATACAGTTTTAGGAGACACACAGTGAAACCAAGAGCACAAGTTAAGCATTTTTCAAGACAGAAAATCATTGTTGGAATTTGCGTTCATAGTCTGCTTAATCAAAATGCCCAATACCAAAAATATCTCTTATTTAACATTTGCATGTGATTTCAGAGAATCTTTAGCACCATCTCATTTCATGCCAGAAAGCAGTATCATCACATAGCCTAAATATTTACTACAACTTTAACAAAAATCTTTGTTGGATTTTTTTTCCCACAAAATCAATGAAGAATATTGATTGTATTTCAGGATTTTTTTCTTTTTCTAAGACAGAAATCCAGCTGTAAGCAATTAGAAACTATTCTATTTTTAAAAAAGTGTTCCTATAGGAAGACAAAAAATCAGTCATTAGTACAGAATATTGTCTAAGAAGAATACAGCAATGAACTGACCTAGACAATGCCGCATTTTGCTGACAAAGACAATTTCTGCAGTACAATACAGAGGAACTACAGGATACAAAACATTATTTTTAATTAAAATTATTGTACTTTAAACATAAAGAAAGAAAAGACAAGTCAGCTTGCAGTATCAGTAGTCCGAAGAATGACAAATGGGACTGCAAGGTTGTGTGGGTTTGGGCTTGGGATTTTTTGTTTTTCTTTTAAATGAAATTATTGGACCTGAAAATAAAGCTTACTAAAATATCAGTATTCTATGGAGACACCAAATTTTTACCTTTTTAATTATCATCTCCAGGAAGTTTTCTAATGTTGTGATAAAAACTAATCATAGATATGCTCAGTTTTCTAGAGAAACATAGTAACCAAGAAACAGAGTACAGTTATACAAAAACAAACTATAGTTTCTTTTTTTTTTATGATGGAATTTTATCTTAAATATTTACAGACAACAATGCAATTTTACTTAAATTTTTCTTTTGCCCCCATAGCAAATCCCACCTGAATAGCCCTCATATCGTCCTAAAACAATGTGGGTACTTTTTTGCTCCAGTTGCCTCAGAAGCTGCCAACGCTACCTTCTGAAGCTGATGGGATGATTACTGAAGTGCAGCAGAATCCTGTAACTTCCTTGGGCATCCTGTAATTTGCTGTGGAGCTTCTCCCTGTTAGCTAGTGTCTGTGCAGCACCGAAACACAGTCTCAAACTTGAATGCTTGCATAATAATTTTCTGGCAAGGGAGTTGTAGATAGAAAAGCCTATGCTGAGAGCAACCGAGAATGAAAGGCTGGCTGTATCAACTGAGGCCATAAATGCTGTGCTAAGATTTATTGGTATGCCTTCATTTTTTTCCCCTCTCTTTGTTAGGACTGTTAGAAGTTTGGAAAGGAAGTTTAACGTAAGTTTCAGCTAAGGTGATATACATGCATTTTCTTATGAGCGTCCAGTGGTAAACATGCAATTTAGGTCTGCATCTGTGCATGTGAACGAGAAGTCATGTAAAGTGGAGGTCACTGGAAATGCTGAAGGGGAGAGAAGAAAGCCAGGCTGTAGAGCTAATTACAGGCATTTGCCATGTACCTTAACACCAGACTGAAAAGCTGCAGAAATTCAGCTAGTTGAGTTCATAGAGATCTATGCAAATACTTGTGCACACAATTCTAAGTGGTAGCCCTAAACACCAGGTTTTGAACTCTAACATTTAGTTTACCTGAATTCATTCAGAAAGATTGATCTGATGCTGACTCGCTACGTAGAAGTCTTTTTTGTTCAAAGTATTTCAGCTACTGGTAATGCAGTGGTACCAAGTAAATTCTGTCAGATAATTTGTCATAAGGGAAGACCTTCTCCCTGTCTACCACTGCCTGAAAGCACCTGAAAGTGAGGTGGGGGTTGGGCTTTTCTCTAAGTCACAAGTGATAGGACAAGAGGAAAAGGTCTCAGGTTGCACCAGGGGAGGTTTGGACAAGGTATTAGGACACATTTCCTCATGGACAGGGCTGTCAGGCATTGGCCAGGCTTCCCAGGGACATGGCTGTGTCACCATCCTGAAGGTATTTAAAACACCTGTGGATGTGACCCTTTGGGAATGCTTTAGTGGTGACCTTGGCAATGCTGAATTAAACAGCTGGACTCAATGATCTTAAAGGTCTTTTCTAACATAAGTAATTTTATGACTTTTTAATATTTCCTCTGTTTGTCTTGTTTTCCCTATTTCTATGCCATGAACAGGTATCAGTAAGTTTTAAGGAGAAGTAGTTCACCACCCTTCCTTTCTTCATACACATTTCCATTTAAAAAAAAATCCTACCATCAGTACATTCCAGCATGTTCTTTTTCATTTAGAAGAGAGAAGAAAAGTAAACTTTGATTCTCATTCTTCTGGTAGTAATTGATAAGAATTAAGCAAATAACATTAAGGACGCTGACCATTTGCCAAAGAAACTGCAATTCATATTTGACAATACTATCTAAGATTTCTCTATAGAGGGAGATTAGATATTATTGCTCCAACACCACTTTGAAACTTGTAGGATTTAAATTTAGAAGCAGACACCAGAGAAATACTTTAATTTCTTGTATTATATATGCACAATACTGCTCCTACATGCAATAGCCACCAGTCACAGAATTCAGTGTTCTAAGATAAAGGTTTCATCCATATGCTAGAGAATTGACAAAATATTTAGAGTGTATATGCGAAGACTTCCTAGCTAGAATTTCAGTAGCACTAATGGGGTGGCATAAAGCAACACAATTACACTAGCTTTAAACCCTAACTCCACCGAATTTAAAGATGACATTAAGTTTACAGTACAATACAATAATAGAGATGCATACTGGAGGCATAAAACATTTAACAGTTTGTACTGGGGAAAACGGTACACCAAATAGCAGACGATCCTTTAAAAACCTAAGAAATATGAAGCCAGTACATTGACAGGGAGATACCTGCAGGGAGCACCACCTCAGCTTTGCTACATCTGAAGATGCAGTCTGCCATCCTTGAAGTTCAGCTGAATTGATTTTAGAGCTGCATGAGTTTCATATCTTTTAAAACCCAAGTCAGTTCTATCTGCCAGATTCAACTCTTGTGTATCCATGGTTCTCTCCACTGTGTTTCACTCTACTATTCCTAGAAATTTCAAGTTATCAAATGCATAGGTTGTCAGATGCATTTTAGAGTTTAAAATTAACTATACAGTTGCAGCCTTATCTGTTGGCTATTAAAACCACAACTTTCATACTAAAGATAGACACCAGTCTGAACATTAGATGTGTGTAGAGATTTCCAATACTTTTGAGAACTTTCTCATGAAGGCGTTTCTCAGTCTCCAGTGTCTAATAAGAGTTCACTCTCTTTACTAGGCTGTTAAAACCAGCACAGCTGATTTTGCCCTTTACGCCATATAATTTTATTAACTAATATATTAAGGAGGTTTCTATTGGAAAGGTTTTTTCCAATTACAAACAAGTCAGTGCAGAAAATGCCTCTGACTGAAACTTTCTCTGAGTCATACAAACCAAGGCTTATATAAGCCTTAACAATTATTAAAATCAGAGAATATTGAAAAAGAGTAAAAACTTCTGCTGAATAAATTGCCCACTTTTTTGATTTTGTGCATTTACTTATACATCCATCAGTGGATGGCTACAAGCTTTCAGAATGTACAGGGGAGAAAGTAGAGGCGGTGCAATGGTTCTCTGCATCAGGGAGTATTTTGACTGCACAGAGCTCAAGGTAGGGCTGTACAACTATGGGTAAGACTTAGGGCTAACAACACAAACATCCTGGTGGAAGTCTACCATAGACCACCCAGCCAGGATGAAGAGATGGACAAAATATTCTGTGAGCAGCAGGGAGAAGTAATCTCATGACCACTGGACCTTGTTCTTATCAGAGGCTTTAACTTGCCAGATGTCTACTGGAAACTCAACATAGCAGAGAGGAGGCAGTCTACGAAGTTTCTAGAATGCCTGGAAAGTACCTTCCTGACACAGCTGCTAAGAGCCTACCAGGAGTGAGGTCCTGCTAGACCTGCAGTTTACAAAGAGAGAAAGGCGGGTGGGAGATGTGGTGGAAGGAGATTGTCTTGGCCACAATTACCATGAAATGATAAAAGTTTTTAATTCTTGGTAAAGGAAGGGGGTCAACAGAACCTCCACCTTGGACATTTGGAGGGCCAACTCTGACCTATTCAGGACACTGGTTTGGAGAGGCCCCTGCACAGTCCTAAGGCTGAGAGGCATCCCTCTGGGTTGAAAGACAAGATGGTAGGGAAGAAGAGTGGCCTGGCTGAACAGGGAACTTTCACAGGAACTCAGTGAAAAGGAAAAGAGTTTATGACCTTTGGAAAAGGGAGCAGGCACCTCTTGAAGAGTACAAGGATGTGATGAGGTCCTGTAGAGAGAAAACTAGAAAGGTTCAACTACAACTGGCCACTGCTGTGAAAGACAATAGAAAGTGTTTTTATAAATACATGAACAACAAGAGGAGGGTCAGGGAAAATCTCCATGCTTTATGGGAGGCAGGGGAGAACATTGTCACCAAGGCTAAAGAGAAGGCTGAGGTACTTAATGCCTTCTTAGCCTCCTCAGTCAGAAAGTTTCCCCACAGTAACTAGCCCCCTGAGCTGGAAGACAGGGACAGGGAAGAGAAGAGATCCCCTGTAATCCAGGAGAAAGTAGTGAGTGGCTTGCTGTGCCACTTAGACATTCACTTAGTCTATGGAGCCAGATGAGATTCACCCACTGGAGGGTGGGGGAGCTGGAAAAGCTCACCAAGCTGCTCTCCATCATTTATCATGAGTCCTGGTTAACTGGGGAGGTCCCAGAGGACCGGAGGTTGACCAGTGTCATGCCCATTAACAAAAAGTGTCAGGGAACTACAGGCCTGCCAGCCTGACCTCACTGCCATGAAAGGTTTTTGGACAAATTATCTTAATTATGATCACACACCATATACAGGACAACCAGGAGATCAGGCCCAGCCAGCAGGCGTTTGTAGAAGGCAGGTCCTGCTTGACCAACAGGATCTCCTTTAACGAGCATCCATGGACTGGACACAGGAAAAGCTGTTTATGTTGTCTGCCTGGACTTCAGCAAAGCCTTTGATATTGCCTCTCACAACATTCTCCTGGAGAAACTAGTAGTTCATGGCTTGCATAGATGCACGGCTCACTGTGCAAAAAATCATTTGTATGGCTGTATGGCCCAAAGAGTGGTGGTGGATGGAGTTACATCCAGATGATGGTCATTAACAACAGCTCCCCAGAGCTCAGTACTGGGGCCAGTTCTGTTTTAACAGGTTTATCAATCATCTAGACAAGGGGATTGAGTGCAGCCGCTGTCAGTTTGCAGATGACACCAAGCTGGGTGGGAATACTGATCTGCTGGAGGGCAGGAAGGCTCTGCAGAGGGATCTGGGCAGGCTGGATCAATGGGCCAAGGCCAGTGGTGTGAGGTTCAACAAGGCCCAGTGCTGGGTCCTGCCCTTGGGTCACAACAACCCCAGGCAGTGCCACAGGCTGGGGCAGAGTGGCTGCAAAGCTGCCCACAGGAAAAGGAGCTGGGGGTGCTGGTGACAGCAGCTGAACATGAGCCAGCAGTGCCCAGGTGGCCAAGAAGGCCAATGGCATCCTGGCCTGTACCAGCAATAGTGTGGCCAGCACCAGCAATAGTGTGGCCAGCAGGAGCAGGACAGGGATTGTTCCCATGAGGCCACATTTCAAATCCTGTGTTCAGTTCTGGGCCCCTCACTACAGGAAAGACACTGAAGTGCTGGAGTGAGACCAGAGAAGGGCAATGAAGTTGGTGAAGGCTTTCGAGTACAGTCCTGTGAGGAGCGGTTGAGAGAGCTGAGAGTGTTTTAGCCTGGAGAAAAGGAGGCTCAAGGGGACCTTATCACTCTCTACAACTGCCTGAAAGAAGATTGTAGTGAGGTGGGGGTTAGTCTCTTCTCGCACTCAACAAATGACAGGATGAGAGAACACAGGCTCAAGCTCCACCAGGGGAGATTCAGGCTGGACATCAGGAAGAATTTTTCACTGAAAGGGTGGTCAGGCATTGGAAGGGCATCCCAAGGAAGCAGTGGAGTCACCATCCCTTGATGAGTTCAAGAAACAACTGGATGTGGCACTTAGTGCTTTGGTTTAGTTGATACACTGGGTCTTCAGTCAAAGGCTGGAGAGAGTGATTTTGGATTTTTTTTCTAACATCACAGATTCTATGATTCTATGCGGTAGACAAAAAAAAAAGGAAGACATGCACACCACAGAACAAGATTTCAGTCTAAAATCTTCAGTTATACGCACCTCAAACAGTTGCTTTATTATCTTGTACTACACGTTTTCCGATCATATTTAAGATGAGAGAAATTGAACTTGTTTCTTCAAACTTTATCTGAAGTTTCACTGTTTGTGTTTCTTTCCAGGTATTAAAATTCCTAGGTCAACTAAAGTGCTTCCACAAACAGTAAGGCTTAAAGGAGATTTAAGAGCAGAAGTCCACTGTCTTCACATACATTAACCTCAGTGTATGTAGCTTCAGCTTAAAAATATCCACAAACAGAACTGGTTTAGAAGAACAATAAATACATCAAGCTGCAAACAAAACTGACTACTGAGAGGAATATATATTGCTGGAAGTATAATACCTACTATCAAAATAACAACTATAAATTAAATTTGAATGGCAGCTTAATGTATTATCTGATCTAATAGTCATTGCTTTCTCATCACCTTCCTGAGATTCTCACAAAGAAAAACCACAGGAAGTATCTCCTTACACATGAATTTTCTGCTTACTTACCAATTTTGCTGCTTTTCCATAATCAATCCATCGAATGGTGGCAAAGTTTGTTGACTCTGCACAATTAAATCCATGGTTAAAACCTGCATGGTATCCATAAGGGAAAGTGATCATAAATTCTCCTGCCTCTTGGGTAACCTGTAAAAATAAAAAAAAAAAAAAATTGAAAAGGCCAAAATAAATAAACTTTAAAAAAACCTCAAAGTGAAACACATTACAAAGCATTTCTAGTCCTGTAGCAATGAAAACTACGTATGCCTTTATAACTAACTAAAACAAAGAATTTTTTTTACCTTGCACAGAGATGATATTTAATACAAACAGAAACAGTATACTTGAGACAGTGTTGTTTACTCTAAAATACATAGCTAAGTGCAATACTTAACAAATTCCGAAAGAACTCGAAGTTAATCTTGGATCAGAGGTTCACTGGTAATAAAACCTGGAATTAACTAGAAAAGACAGTAAGAAGAATATATCATTCTTACTGGCTGAGAGGAAGCAAAGACAGGCTGGATCAAAGTACCCACAATTAACATGCCTACATGTTGTGCAGAATGTCTCAAGATAAAGGTATTAAAACACAAGTTTTAAACTGCCACTGTCCTTCCACTCTTTCTCTTTAGGCAAAATTTTAGAGAGCAGAAGCACTCTGGTACTACTGGTAACAAGAATTTCAAATAACTAAAGGACAAGGAGATTCTGAAAGACGAAAAGCTTGACTACAGTCGAACTCTGACATCATTTTAGAGATTGAGCAAGAGTCATTTCAAAGGACTACAACCAAAAGAAAGAGTGGAAAGACCACTGGATCAACAAAATATTATAGAAAGCAGAAAAAAAAAAAGGAAGAAAAAAAGCCAACCTAAAACTTATTGCACAGTAATTATATTTTGTATGTACAAAAATAATCCAAATTCCAACTAGTTTTAAGAGACATATCAGACGTGAAAAGCTTTTAGAGTAAACTACAAAAAACACATGTGGTAACATAAACAAATCACTACTCAGGTTATTCTCTTTCAAGAGAAAAATATCATCTTCCTACACTAGGATGGACTGCTGCTCTCCTACATGGAGAAAAGAGGAGACAGCACTTCTTGTCAGTCACTAATATTCTCTCCACACAGTGACAGCTTTAATCTCTTAAAGTCAGACCACCAGAGACTTTATCAAGGACAGGCTAGTCAAAGACTTGAAATAGCACACTGTCTTCTGAATTATCTGATAAGAGTTAATGAATAAAGTAGATTGTACAGAAGTAAATAGTTAAAAGAGATTCTCCATGCTCTGTTTGATACACATTTCACATGAAACACACATCAGACAACAGACCCACCAAAAAGCAAACAGATCTATTTAAATAAAGCAAATAATCTGAGCAGTGACTGATGACTATTCAACATATGCATTTATTACAGGAAAATAAGGAGACTTCTCAGAGTCTAAATAGGTTGCTTCCAGCATGTGGCAATGCTGTGCATGAGCAATACAGTAAAAAAAATTGGAAGGACAAATATGACTCTTTTTAGGGGCATACCCTTACGACTTAAAATCACAAAAAGGAAGGGTTAGATTTTAAACAGTCACCAAAATTAGAACTTAAAACATTTTTCTTTTTAATGTCATGTCCTAAACCTCAGCTTTCTACTGGTATAGCTGTTTTACATTCAATTTCTGCTTTTACAATCTCCTTCAAAATTATTTTATCGTTTTATAAATTCTTTTTTTGCTTTTTTGCCAAGTGCAAAGAACACACAGGGTTAGCACTTCAAAGAGATCTATTTCTGATTGCATAGAGGGATGAAGGAGAGAGAGAAAAACAAGAAAAATAACCAACAAAGCTAGAGAAAAAAACTGGGTCCTATATTTTGCATGGTTAAATTTTTTGTGGATTCATATTTACTATATACATGCAAATGCACATATAGTTGCATATATTGTAACTGTTACTGTAGCACTTCAACAATCGCTGTGGGAATGTTTAAGAAAGATTATTCTCAACGCTAACGATTCCAAAATTTATCTCAATACACCCTCCCACTGCTGACAGTTTAGCAGGTGTTCTATTGCAACAAGCAGCAGTTCAGCTGCCACCTGGTAGGCGTAGGCTGACTTATCAGCATTCAGCACATTTCCACTCCTATCACTTTGAGCCATGAGAGATCACAGCCTGGTTCTCTCTATTCACTTTCTCACTGAATCCCATTAATTACAATTACACTTGGGTACAGTCTGCTTCCTCCGAAGACTAGGTGATAGAACCAAACTTAAATATTTAACTGTTTGTAGCACTTTTTTTTTCTTTCACCCCCTTCTCTTTAGAGGATTATTATCCTCTAAATTAGAATACAAGAATAATCAAGACACCAAAATACAAAGATCAACTCCCTTACCCCACCTCAAATGTGTCCTACTGAAAATATGATGATATTCTGCAATATGCTACTTTAAACACCAGTAACTGAAAATTATACTCTTCAGAGTAATGTTCTGTAAATCCAAAACTATAAATCTGGTTATAAAACCATCTAGCTTGGAAAGTTTCACCTGACAATTCATGATAAAGCACAAGGCTATGAAGGGAATCAGTATATTTACCTATATATTACAAAAACTGAACTCAGCAGCTACATTGCTGTATGGTAATAAATCATTCAGAAAACAAACTACTTATTTTATGAGTAATTTATTCAAAAATGCTTGCTTTCTGAGGCAGGCAGTATCATTCTAAATGCCTACATTTCCTCAATTTTACGCACAGTTCTAACTTAAGCATGAGAAGTGAAGTTCCAAAAAGGCATAAAACACATCTGTGTCTTCATCCCACCTGTGCTGCCAACACGACTGATAATACAGAGGTGTCTCAGTTCTTGCTGGGCATGTCTTACACAGCATCAAGGCATTTTCTGCTCCCCACATCATTTTGCCGGTGAGGAGGATGGGGGTGCACGAGAAGCTGGGAGGGGACACATCCAGGACAGCTGAGCCCATGGTATCCTACTCAGTACATAAAGTTGTGAGAAAAATATCGCAGGGCAATTGTCTGAAGTGGTGACATTTGTCCTGCCAAGTCACCATTATGCATGACAGGGCTCTGCATGACAGGGCTCTGCTTTCCTGGGAAAGGAACCTGCACCTGCCTGCCCACGGGAAGCAGTGAATGAACTCCTCATTTTGCTTGGCTTGCATGCACAGCTTCCCCTTTCCCTATTAAACTGCCTGTCTCAAACTATGAGTTTTCTACCTTTCATCCTTCCAGTTCTCACCCCATCCCACCAAGGGGGACTGAGCAAGCACTTGTCTGGTGTTTAGCTTCCAGGTGGGAAAAAAAATACACGTTTTTGGTTTTTTTTTAAATACTGTTAGAAAAACATCAACTAAACCAGACAGGAAGCACTGCATTATCCTATATTTTAGGCCAACGAACACATTAAGCAAAGTTTGTATACACATTCCCACATTATATCAATAAATAAATAGCACATACACAAAAACAGAAAACACAGTAATAAGCAAGGTGTATGGCAGCATAGTTTACATGACCATACTGCACTGGGAATAAACTGAGAAAAAGTGTATATTGTCTGGTTCTTCTGAACAACTTAAAACAATCCAAGCAATGGGAAACCAGAAATCATAGCCCTTTAATGATCAAAAGCCTTTTGAAAACTCAGTATCAATATAAACAGATATTCAGGCAGGGAACCTTCTGAATCAAGTTCTAGTCTTCTAAGTAGGTTTACAGAACACCAAAATTTAGAATTTTAGAATTTACAAAATGTATAGAATAAGTACACTTAAAAAAAAAAAAAGCAATGCATTAAAATATTCCATTAGCTGGCACCTACAGGAAGTTCAAAGTGGAAAACAATTAATACAGAAAATCTTGTAGAAAGCAGAAGAAATTGAATACTTCAGATGTTTTTAAAAGCAGCTATGCATTAAATTCATCCACAAAGAAGAAAGACTGGTATTCTTCTCCATTTCTGTTTGTATAATATACTTATCAAATGTTTGTTCGCCCACTACCTAACAGTCAAAAATAATCATTCACTTTTTCTTTCTGTTACAGCTTTTAAAGTGTATTTTATATTAAGTAACAGTTCTTTTGGCTTTATTCCATCTTAAACCTTTCAGATCCTTATAATGATAAAATTATATTTAACTGCATTAGAAAAGCAACATACAGACAAAGAAATGAAATACTTCTGTTAAAATATTAGGTATACAACTTAACACAGTAAGTTAAGAAATGTTTCAGTCAACTGAAAATCACATCCAAGCTACCACAGAAATAAAAATAAGAAATTTTGGTAATGTCTTAGAAAAATATCACAGAAATGCTGCAATGGCTACAAGTGCTTAATGCCAGAAAATTCCCTGTTAAAACTATTAGAAGTTTTAACACATATTTTCATGTAGCCATTACCTAAAAAAAAAAAAAATTGCCTCACCTTTACTATAACAATGTTTATTCTAAACACAATCTAATTCAATTCATGGAAGTGTGAGAAGAAACATGTACAGTGTAAGAAGAAACATTAATGTACCTTGTCAAAAGGAATTCCATACTTTTTCAATATTGAGGGAGAAATCAGAGTCATCTTGTGGCGGAGAAAAGCATCACATCCTTGAGAGCTGCTCGGAAAGAACCCTAATAAGGCAAGAAAAGCAAAACTGTACATCTTTCATTAAATCAAATACAAAATCTTTGTAATATTTTTCAATACTTAATACTGTTTAAACTTGCTTTACAATTTTTTATCATCTCATTCCTAGGTTCTGAGAGATTTCACAAAAATCAAATGCACCTCCTAAGTTTTTCAACTGCTTTCCAGGGGGAGGGGCTACAGGGTCTTCCTTGTTTGTTAAGTGAAATAATTTAGAATAAATGTGGACCTGTACATTCAGGCATACTTTCTCACCCTTTGGAGAAATATATTGCTGGGAGCTTTTTTTATGTTAATGCGCATTCTACACACATGAAAATCAATTGCAGGAAATAACTTTAGAAGGATTCCATGAAGACTAGGTTTACCTCACACTTACAAACCATCTATACAGTAAACAAATATAACTTCCTACCTTTGTACAATCTGTAGTATTCCTCTCACATAAATGGCAGTTCATCATTCACAGAAGCAGTTTAATTTTTGGCAAAACATGCTTACTCAATTGTTTAAAAAAAAAGATCATTTTCAATCAACCATCTGAATTTTTTTAATGCCTTGAGAGAAAAAATTAACTATAATTTTCCATAATATATAGCTTTCTCTCTAACAGTAGATTTAATTTCTTCAGTCTGGTAAGTCTTATATATTATGTCCATTAACCACTCTAAAACATCGGAACAATGTAAAAGTTATCCTATTATAGTTGTTATATTCTTTGTGCATTCAATCTAGCACACTCACCAGTACTGGAAGAACAATATTTTTCTGATTTCTCCGAAATAAGGTTAAGTAGCAGTGAAACAGCAAAGGTATAATGTTATAATGTTATATAATAGCAGTAGAAGCCTGCTAACCTGTCCTGAGATCAAATTTTACTCAAATTCACCATTCTTAATTTTTTTTCTCACCAACAACAAGCACAGAATTATTTACTCTTTTTGAATTGCAAATAATGTTGTAAGTTTCAAAAAGTACTATTTGATAGGTACAGCTATACATATGTGGCTTAACTGACTGAAAGAATGTTAAAAGAAACTAGCCTGCAATTAGTGGACTCCAGCAAAAAAAATTCAACTATTTTTTTACAATTAATGCCTATAACATAAATGATAGCAATCAAAATTTAGAATCTACAGTTGCTGAGCATCAAGAAATCTCAATCCTGAGCAGTATAATAACAGAAATACACGAGAACTTACTGTGAAAAACATGATTGCAAATGATACTTGAGACTTGAAGGAAGAGCTGGTATGAAAAGTAGCTAAAAGCTTAATTACTGAAAGCAGAGAGAGTTTAACTGAATTTTCCTTGAGAAAACAAATTTTGTACCAAATTATGTTACTGCAATATGCTTAATTAGCTCAACACAAGATGATAAAAAGCAAACGATGGGCAGACATCCAAAACTTAAGTTGTACCACTCCAGCTCCAACAGATCAGACATAGCTATGACAAGTCCAACCAGAAGGCAGGCTTGTTGCTGAATTCCAAGAAAGTTGCAAATAACACAGAGCAGCAGAACACAACCTGCTCAAAATCCACTACTAGAAATGTACAGGAGAACATCTGCTGTGGTTACAGAGCCCTCACAGTGAAATCAAAGTGCAGCCTACACATTCTGTACCGTTATAAAATATCTTCTGACTTGTCAAAGTCTACATTTACGCACACAAATTTTTCAGCCTCATTCACCTCACTTTCTCAAAGGAACTCCCTTTCAATGAACAAGGAAAGAAAGGAAGGTAGTATTTTCTCATTACAAGCCTCTCCCTATTAGAAGATCTTTCATCTGCCAGGCTAAATGTAAGGTCACAGAAGCCTCTCCTCCGAAAAATAAAATCCCTGTGGGAGAACTGGCTAATAGATGTAAAAAATACCATCTTGGAATTAGAAACATTACAAGACCCTTACAAAAACATTAAATGCAGGCCAATTCAAGATATGCCCACAACATTAAGAATCATTCTGAAATACCAAGCTGATGTTAAAATTACCAATTAAAAGAACTGCCATGTAATCCTGCATGTTTAGTAAAATCCCACATCCAAAAGAAAAAATACTGAAATCTATCTACAATGTATCTACTTTTCAAATTCTGTAGCACATTCATGTTTTTAAGGGACATATGAAATTTTAATTTAACCCATTAACACTAATCCATTAACGCTAAATCAGTTCTGCAAGACCAGCTATTTTGTAGGAATTCACATGCAATCCCAGTTTCTTGGATGGTCTCTTGAGACACAGCAGACCTATAGCCTATTCATCTCCTTGGAAATTATTACAAAGAAACAAAATAAGAATTCAAAACAATTACTCCATAGAAGTCAGTGAGAAATAATCAGAGCTCAGGATAAAACTGAATAAGGTTGCTCCTTGATTTATGTCCACAAGAAAAAGATAATCAAATCAAAAATTCTCAAATCCATGATTTACAGAAACACTGACATTTTTAACAGTTAGAGCAGAATTAGAACAGCCTAGATGGTAAGCATGTCATTCCATACTTGCTGGCCAAATGTTTTGGTACAAACAACTACAGGGAGAGGACATTTATCCACCAAACTCAAGGTTCCTCTCGGCTTTTTAAAACCCTTATTTAGTTAGCCCAAGCAGCAACAGCAAAGAGTATGTGAAAGCATAGGCTTCAGACTGTGTTAACAACCTTAAACATGCCCTTACAAGACTCCATATGCATACTCTAAAAGACAACATAACCCAAAATGTCCAATCTTACCAATGCCATTTGTACAAACAAAATTAAGCTACTTTACTAACAGCAATATCACTAGACTGGGGAAGACACATTCTTTGTCAATGCTATTCCACCTCAGCATGATCTTTCCACAGAATTTATAATCCAAACATATGCTAGATACAAGTCAAATCCTTCTCAGCTTTGGGCAAAGGTAGAAGCAGTGGGCACTCAGCAGATTCCTAGAATGAAATCATATTCTTAGGGAACTTTAAAATCAAATTCTTACCAGCACAATGAATGAAGCTAGATATCCTACAATTTTCAGCACTTCCTTATTCAAACCTTCACCTGAATTTTAAAGGTGCTGCATTTCTCATTATTATTATTTAAAATAATGTATAATCATGAAACTTAAAATGTAAGAAAAAGAACACCCTAAATTGCAAACATCTTTAAGGCAGTTTAATGCTACTGAAAGCAAAAATAAATCAAATTAACATAATTAAGCTCAAGGTTATGATTATTTATTATTTATGCAGGCCTTCATTTAATGGACTTATACAAAATATTAATCATAATTTGCAGATCAGTACTATCAAAACAATGGCAGAGATTACAGAAGTACTAAGTTTCCTAGTAATTCTCTTTTCAGATTTTACTTGGTAGGTATAAATACAAACTTTATATAATTTATTTAAATTATTTTGCCATGATTTAAACCAATTTGATTTAACATTCTGTGTTGAACATGAAAGAAATTAGGAGGGTAAGTTTTCATGACAACAACCATCACAAAGGAACAGTGGCAATTTGTATGCTATACAAAGCAGAATACAAAAACCGCAGAGGCTTTCAAGTGGTATGAAATACAACTGTAGGTATGCCCAGATGAACGTGTTCAAGCCTTAAGCTTACTGTCTCTTGATAGTTCCAACTCGAATAGCTCTTTTTTTGAGAAAAAGTTCAATTCTTCAACTGCTAACGTTTTCACATTCCAGATCCTTAGAAGTTATGCAAGTTCTACTTCAAGTCTCATCTCAACCATTATTTTAATTTGCTTTCATACATAACAGGTAATGACTTCTGCATAAAATGAAGTAATTAATACCATACACTATGAAAAGCTTTGTACAACAACCATACATACTTACAATATATTAAACTTTAGTTTCTTCTTTAATATAATTGAACATCACAGATAGATGTCATCTCCTTTCTAAAACAGTTTCTGCACTCAAATGATCCATTAAAAGATGTTCAAAATCCTTCAACCCACCATTTCTCATTTGCCACTCTGCTTCTATTCTCTTTATTTTCTAACCCATTTTGTGAAACAAAAAATCCTTTAAGAATACCATGGTATTACAGATTAACATAACAACACGTATAAAAATTGCAGTTAACAGCTCACTTGAGATTTTTATTACATTTATGTCTACATAAAATTGAAAAAAAAAATCTACAAAAATGAGAAAGCAGCTGAAGGGCAAAATCAAACAGTTGTCTTTATTAGATGCAAGTCTAATGTCTTTCAGACAAAGCATTTGTAGGCGCCACAGTCAATCAAGACTTCAATGGAAAGCAAAAATGAAAGCATTCATGCACAAAAGGCATGTGTTGTAATTGTGATGTGCAGACAAGATAATGGAAAATATTTTAACCTTCCTTTAATTTTATGTATCAACTGCTGCCTCGACTTAGACAATCTGTCACTTTTAATGTATTATTTTATTATTTTAATTATTTAGGAGCATTCAATTAATTCAGTAGGCATCTGGTCATCAGAGCTAACCTTCCTGAATAAACTGCTTTCTTTTTCCTTCAAATGTTGCACTCATGCAAAAATATTTTCACTATACATGGTATTAAGTACAAAGGTCTCATTTACACTATGTTTTATTAATGTTTGCTTTTAAGTGACTTGCAGCCATGCAGCTTACTTTATCATTTCATCTTCATAAGATACCTTATGTGAAACAGGCTGTATTTTAGAAGGCACCAGTTGCAAAGTGAATGATCACAGCATGGAAACAGTAAGAAATGGTAATTTTCAGTTTAAAAAAAAGAAAGTCCATTATTTTTATTGTTCATCATTGTAGTATTATCTTCTACATTCCATTCTCAGCTATTAGTTGGACCAAAAATATCATGGAAACAATCTACTAACAGGAAAATATCCCAGACTACATTAAAATACTAACAACTTAGTTTCACAGACAACAGTCTTCAACATTTCCTAACTCATCTATCTTATATTGCTGCTACAATAATAATCTCCATATGAGTACCTCATTTTCCTACAGAAATCCAGTTTCATTCCGTAAATGTAATGGAATAAACACTATTTCAAATTTTATAATCTCTGTTCAGTATCTGATTCTATGCTTTATTTGCTAATTGCTATTCAAGACACAGCACTGAAATAAAAATAATTAAGTTATGATCATAAACACAATTCATCAAGGAAGTTTTCCATTCACCCCACAGTTCTTTGTAACTTACACTAACAAAATTAAGAGCAGCAGTGGACAATTGACTTCTGTGCAGATGCATCCAATTCTGACTAGCACTCAGACACCAAGACACTGTTCCCCCAGTATAACCTATCGCTTTCTGAAAAACAGTGGCCTTGGAGATTTCCGCTTCTCTGATGCTTAATGTCCCACTTCTATTACTATCTTAGGCCACCAGCAGCAGTAAGAGGGGCTGTGCACCTTCAGGCCAGTTTTCTAACATAACCATTTCTTTTTTCATGTAGCAAAACATGTATCTCCCAAAGCTACCTACTTCCTGAATTTGTATAGGTTACTCCAATATGTACAGAAATGAAGGTATTTGAAGGAAAGAAGGAGCTTTTCTTGTCTACAACAAATAACGCCATGCCTCAATACACTTCATTTTTAAAAATGAGTGAACAAGTGCTGCTTCAACTGCCCGTCCCTATCCATCACTCTGAAAATAAAGAAAAATTCAATGCATACTCACTACAGCACATTTAAACTTGAATGTTTTTAGAACACTGCACAGCTGCTATCAAGCAATATGAAATCTACAATAAATGCCAGAGCAGCCAAAAAATACTGCATACAAAGTCTATCTACCCAAAGATCTTGCTCCCATCAAATGTCAGAACCGTGTATAGAGAAGCGTTTACATACAGCATGAAAAACTGGCTTCCTCTGACTAACCTAGTACCAAATACTTGCTGCTCCAAGATTTCCAAAGCCAGGGGCAGTTCCTATGCTCCTCTAACATAATTCTGTGCCACTGTCCTCCAATCTCCCTCAGGATGCCATGAAAATTTTAGAATCCACCAAGGAGAGTAAGGAATACATACTGTGAAATAAACCATCTCCTTAGGCTTACTTTGAACCTGACAAGACACTTCATTTGGAGTCTCTACATATACTGGAAGACTCAATGAACAATAACTTTTTGGTCACCTTGCCCATACCAGTCATCATAAGTCTTTACCATACCCCCCTTCCCTTTATTTACACTCCTTCTCATTGAACAGTTAAGAGTTTACTAGCAATTATGAAAAGAAAAAGGCAATTTTTTTTCAACAGTCCTAGTGTGCCTCTCTGAAACTTTTCCAATTCTCTACTTCTTTTACTCTTTTATCATTTCTTGTAAAACTAAATTATTTAATCATCCTAAGTCAATGTCTGTTGCCTAGCCTACAATTTCCAATTCGTCTACCAGTGAAAACTAAACAAAGTGTATACAGTTCTATGCTTTGATTTGGGAAAAGAAACTGGAAAGCAAAGAAAACAACTGACAATGTTTTCATATGAAACTATGACAAAATCTAGGAATAGAAAATGTAATTATTCAGGTTGAAATCTGTTTTCCTGAGACATACTCTTAAGACTGGAAGTTCACAGGTCTTTACTTTCACATCTTTAACTGCAATAGCTTTATAATAGCTCAGAAAGAGTCATGCACCCATATACTAAGGAAAAAAAATTGATATGAAAACAAAATGTACATGAATTTTCAGAATTTTGTCCTGATACATAAGATCTAATTATGAACTTTCAATACCATTCCTTTCCTCTAATGCCATTTCATTAAGCACTCCATTCCGTAATTCCTTTAATAGTTATTAGCAAGCTATAAAACATGGGCTGCCAGGCCAAGAAACATCCCTAATTATTCCCATGTTCATAATTTGCACTCTTAATTCAGAAACAAAAATAGAGGTGCAATATTACTGAAAAGAAAACAAATTACTGAGTGAGAATCTTTCTACAGACTAGTGATTTTTAACCCTTACACCTCAACCTTACAACTGTATCTCTGGCTCCTTCTCCCAAACATTTCTCCCACCTTTAAATGGCAAAAGCCAGTACATGCTTTAGCTAAAGTGGATCTATGCCTGCTCAGTAGTCAGCAAGCTGCTAACATATAAGACTTAGTGTTTCTATACTTTGTCTGCTTACCCCTTCACAGAGGCACTAAACAGGACTCAATCCTCTACCCAACCATCAACTTTCATGAAACTTTTGGAGACTCATGTCTTCAATATTTCTATCTCTGTATCAAATTTGGATAAGAAGATTCAAAAAGTTGCTGATGAAAAGAAGGTAGGACAAGAAAGAGTAAGGGCACAGAGGAGACAAAGATACTAGCAATGAAAATGTAAAGAACAACAAAATACTAAGCCTCATTTCCCTAAGTGTCACCAAGCTAAAAATGCCAGTACAAAATAAAATCCTAAGAGAAGCCAAAAAGAAAAACCCAAAACACTTTAGTTCTTAAGAATTCCTCAGGGCAATAATATTGTAGACACACAAAAGTCACACAACATCAAGAAATAAAACAGTAGGTGAGTCAAGAACAATGCTTCTCACTTTCCTCAAGGGTTGTCCTTCAAACACCATACACATGAAAATATTGGAAATCCTACCTTGAGCTAGTCTTTCAAGCCGTTTCCCATGCTCTGGAGGAATAGCATACCTAAAATTCACATAAAGAAAAGGATGAAATGCTTAAAGACATAATTACTACATAATGACTAAAAGTCATCATTCATGTATGATGAATATCTAACAATACAGAAAGCAAAAATATTAAAGAATGAATAATTACACAGAAAAAGTATATCAAGATCTAAGGAAAAAATACAGACATTGGGTTTTGGGGGGGGGCAGGGTTTTTAGAAAAAAATTAGCTTATTTCTAGTTTAAATATTACATTACGTAGTTCCAAAATGTTATATTGTATATAATATGAATGTACGTGACTATTTGAAGTCACGTACATTGACAATATTTGATATTATTACATCACCACAATTAAAAAAGAATCACATACTTTATTTTTCCAAATGAAATGAAAAAACATAAAATAAGTCTAATTTATACAAGTTTAATTTCTTTGAATTTTAGTATGCTTCACAAGTCACAAGGGTTCAACAGAAAAATATGAGCATTAAACAATTCCATTTTTTCCTACAGCAAAAGCTGTGGAATAAAAGGGTTACTTGCCCTTGTAGAATCATTACAATTAGAGTTTTAAACTATTAAAGAAACAGACTTCCTTTCACTTACAGAATTGTACATATCTTAGAAACCCACTGTTCTTACAATAATATAACTTTTTTAAAAATTCCACATGCTGTCTGCAACAATTCAGCAAAAATACAAAAGATTCTAAATATGTTAATAACAAAGCTTCTCTTTGTTATTAACATATTTACTGCACTTAATGGATTTACTGTATGTTTTCATTAGGATTTATTATTGACTTTAACTGCTCTAACATGTGATATAATAGGCTTTTGTTTCAGCTCAATGTTGCAGTAACACTGGATTGATTCTTCTCTATTAAAAAAAAATATGGTTCAGAAAAGAAGAAAATGTATATTCAGCTCTACAAGACAGTCCAAATCCACATTCTAAACTAAGCAAACATAGAGCCTTTTACTACACTGTGAACATGTTTGATTCATCAGCCTTGAAAACTCACTCAGAAAAACAAGCAAAAAACATCCACCTACCCCAAGCTGTTATTTGCACACATACTAAAATTGTACAGTTTTACTCTATTACAACTGAAACACCTGCATAGGAGGAAGATCACTACAGAAGTCAGTGCTCTGTAAGCTAACCACACGCACACTGACAACCCATTCCAATGGGTTAATAATGTATTAAACAAAGACACTTTCAGCTTACTATGCTCAATGTTTGCAGTTTTAATCACAATTTTGCTGTCTCACAAAAATGCACCGTGTGTCTCTATTTGTACTTCCAAACTGTGACTGTTTTTCACTCCATATTACACACACACACACACCAGTGTATCCATACCAATCTAAACTGTCTGCCATCCTTCACACTCCATCAGAGAAAAATGCTATGTACAGAATTATATACTGTACTGTGTGTCTTTAAATACACAACTCCAGAAAGCAAAACATGAACAGATACTGTTTATGTCTAACAAAAAAACTCAAAACTAGATACTGTACTTTGCTTTGACTCTAATTGAACTGGTGTTCCTGATAAAATGTTACTCCTTCAAAAGTGCACGTTATACAATTTAATAATAATATGGAGCCACATGCTTCCATGTGTACACATAAACATGCCAATATTACAAAAATACAAAAGTCGATTAAGCTCTCCATAAGTCTTTTGGAAAGATTTAACTGGTTTAACTGGACTACAGCTATTTATTTAAATAATCTAAAATTACAAAGCAATACAACATATTAAATGGAAGTTGGTGTTTTTCATCATAGTCTTCACTTCGGCCATATGGTAACATCTGCTACTTAATCCTTTACTTCTTCCCTCTGTTGCAATTGGTTGCTCCTCACAGCTAAGACAAGGACAAAGGAATGGAGACAGACGACCCTTTGTACTGGGACACATTAGGAGTCCCAGAGTCACTCTCAAGAACAGTTCAGGCTTGATTCCTAACAAAATTTATTAGAAAACTGAGCTTAGCACATGTGCACCTGCCTTCCATTGTGAATGGCATGAATCTTGTTGGATTATTGGTCTACTCTACATTAAACAAAAGCGCCCAAATTCAAATGACCTGGTCAGAGGAAAAAAAGTATTCACTCTTAATCTCAACAGCTAGCTCATATGAGAATTTGAAGAGTTAAAAGCTCTTAGAAAAATATCTTCATCTTGTGTCCAGCTTTCTTTTAGCCACATTACCAAACAGCCACTAACTTTATTGCCATATTTGTTCTTAAATCATACGATGTTAGCATCAATCTGCATATGCCTTTCATTCTTCACCTTTTTTGTCTATAATTTTGTCTACAACTAACATCAGAATGCCATCTCATTATACTCATAACCCCATTGCTATTTCTCCTGCTACTGAGATTCAAAATCTGAAAGCCTTCACATGAAATGTTTCAAAGACTTCCATAACCCCTGCTGTGTAACTATGTATCTTTCCTGATTTTTCTAGCTCATTAAGCAAGATGAAAAGGTGTTGGTACACTTCTATACTGGCAAATCCATAAAAACAGATTCTAGTCACAGCAATCAAGAGATAACAGTAATGTTGCTCAAAATATAAATTTTAGGCAACCTAGAGCTCAGATTTCTTGCCATCCTATATCCACTGGAATCACTAATAAGAGGTCCCGAACGTAAATCCCTGCTTTATTTTGATTGTCACAATAGATTTATTTCCTCTTACAACCTAAATAAACTGTCAGGTCCAGTCTCACTCGCCTAATCCATCTAATTTTGGCTGTCTAAGGATTCTCTCTTTAACAATCTGGTCTCTCTTTCTTGATATGGTCACAAAGATGGAACTATCTCCTCTTTCTGTAGCATTTATTCCTGTTTACTTTATGACTGACCAACCCTGCAAGGCATTCTGTGATTTATGAAAGACATTACTAAACAGGAGAGTTTTTTAACATAGTGTACTGTCTCTTGTCATTTTCAGTCTTCAGAAAAACTAGGAAGCAAAGACCAGGTGGAATGTCACAGAAAACATACAAATTGATTCGTAAATTATTGTTTGTATCATACTTCAAGTTTTCACTGTGCCCCTTCCAAGGGAAAGTAAAAACCTAGTTCTTCATGCAGAAAAGAATACAGGCCTTCATCATCAGCTATAAAAGGTGAACAAAATGAGCACAATATTCTAAAATAATAATTTCTAAAGTAAAATAATACATTCTCTACACATCTTTTCTTCTCTAAAATAAAATAGCAAATTTGTCCTATTATCATTATATTTGAAATACCCACAGTGCCATGAAAATAATTACTTTCTGCTTGCTTAAGAAATACTTCCTTATATTCATTACTATTATTCTTCAAGAAGATCTCTATCATCTCAACACTTGAAAAAATTCACGGTTGTTCATGAGTCAGGTAAGCAGAACAAAGAGTAAGCCTTGCTTTCAGATACTTAATAAACCCAGAATTATTTACAAAAAATGTGAACGTCTTATTCAGATTTTTTTTCATTTATAAACTTATAAAGTAAACTGAAGCATTATCTGTATTTTACCCAAGGATATAGTACATATATTAATAGTATAGTACTTCTACTAATAACAAAAATCTGATCTGTGCTAAGCATTAATTTTCAAGAGCACTTTAATAGTTTAACATGACAAAATTCCTCAAATTATTACACAAAACAAAAATAAATTATCTTAAGACCTATACCCCTGAAACCATAATTACAATAGAAGAAAATATTTAACAACAAATGCCAGAGTGAAGAAATTTTTAATATTAATAAGTGGTTTATAAATATCATTACAAAATACATAAATATCAAGAGATAACTGAATTAATAAGTCACACTACCAATCACACCGATGGTTTGTCTTGCTAATAAGGCTTTTTCCAAAAAACTGAGATGTAAAATGAGGTATAATCTTCAAGATACTTTTCTCCTCACAATGCAAAGAGAAAACTGCAGTAAGAATTCTTGCCTAATAGCAAGTAATTTTAAGTCTCTTTTCAGCAAATCTTTCCCCACCATACCCCAATCTCTTCTGCCCTTATATTATTCTATTTCAGGGCTTTTAAGTTTAAGTTCCTTCTTCTCTTTCAAGATATTTCCTCTTTAGCATATTTTTGCAAGGTAAAGAAAAATCTATAAAATTAACGTATGTATTACATTACACATATTATGTGTTACACAAATACATACATAAACAGCTGAACAGCTGTAATCCTGATTTCGTAAGTTATCAGACACACTTCTTCCCTATGTTTCATATGAGGCAGTCAACCAAGGAATCTGTATACATAACATAGAACTAAAGACTTCTCTGCATAACTCTTGAAGTAAAAGTGTGAAGTATAAGAAGTAATGCAAGTTAAGCTATGCCTAAACACTGCAAAAAGCTTCGAATTCTATAAAGACTGCTACAGCAGTTAGACTTAGCTGCTATCCACAAGTTCTAATTGTGGCTCTCAGATGGAAATGGCTGTCCCTTCACAATTCAGAGAAAATACGCTGTATGTTAGTTCTCCAAAAGACCAGTGCATCTGTCTTGAATAACCACAGGTACAACCAGTAAAATCCAAGAACATGTATTACTACTATATATGTCAAGTTATCTGGTTTCACTAAGCAGACAAGATCTTTACTATCTGTACCATAAGATTCAGCTCCTGCCCCACTTTCTTGAAGAAAGTAATTATAATATCACATTAACACAGGACACATTTTACTGATAAATGAACTTTGCATAAATTACTGCAGCATTCCTCCAGTAAAAGACACGTGTGACATTAAATAAATCTTAAGCTGTTTTTTGTTCAACTTTCTTATAATGCTGCATTTCTTAAAAATATGGGCCAATGTGGTACAGAAAATGAATTTGTATCCACCACTATTTCTTCAAAATATGAAGAGGTCAGTGTTTAATGATTTTGTTCATTAGAAGCATAAACAAGTATCAGTAAACTAGAAAAGCATTTATCCTGCTATCAACTCACATCTCCTTCAAAAATCCTTGAAGGAGCTTTCCTAGCTTCTTCCCATCGTATCTAAGAACTTCAGAGTTAAATTCTCTTTGTTTGGAATTTCACAATATGCAGTGAGCTTTTCTTCAAATAGCACTTTTTAAACTCCTAAGAAGCAAAAAACAACTTTATGCAATCATCATATTACTTAAAATTGTCCGATCATCTTGGAACATTCTGGAACGACCTAACTTTACATCAATTTTTTTTTTAAAGATATTGATGTTACAGTTAACAAAACTTTCTGTATGTTTAATTCTATCAAAGAAGCAATCTCACATACCTATGTATATAATTTATCAATTTCAAATATGGACCTGCTTTACTACAGTAGGTGGTATTCACCTTCTCTGCCTTAGCTTGAGATCCATTACATAAGCAAAGCAGGTAAACATAAAGCAATGATTTAAGAGAGAGCATCTGACCAATTTACCACACTCACAGTATTAATATGTGATAGGTATTTGAATTTTGTATGGTTATAAATAGAACAGTGATGTTTTATGGAATTACAGGCTACACATCTTCTGTCCACGTTTGGATGACTAGAAACTGCCAGAACTGAACTACGCATAACTTATCTTTTACACATCTTTCTAATGATTTTACACTCTCTTCACAGGTGTTCTGAAAACAAAAGATTTTATGAGCAAAAGGAATATATTTGTCTTATAAACTTGGGGTATATCACAACGTATTAAACTAAATCGTCTGTTAAGCCTGCTCAACCAAAAATCTATAATTACAGAGAGAGGACAGTAGAAGTTTCATATGCAGGAAGTGCCTTTAGCTCTGAATCTTACCTCCTACTGGTCCAGCTGAGTTAACAGTACAGAGTATGACTCTGATTCAAAAAAGCAATTAAATGCATGTTAAATACAAAATATGCTAGGTAGTCCCAAAAGGCAAAAGAACAAAAGAAACATTTCAAAGAGCTCTTTCAGAAGTTCCTCAAATAGTCTTGGGGTTCCCAACACATTAACCTTCTCATATTGTATCTTTCAAATAATTTTCTGTTCAACTCAAATAAGCCTTTTATACTTATCTGTCTTTCCCTTTAAAATAAAGAATACATCAGTGTGATTTCATAGCATTCCGAGCTCAAAAAAAACCCTCACCAAACTACTATCTTATCTTTTTTTGTACAGTTTACCATTATGAAGCAATCATAACCAGAAATAGTCAGCAGAAATAAACAGAAATAATCTTAAAAAAAAAAAAATGAACTTGCCATGACTTTGGCTCCCCAAAATGGAGATAATTAATACTGTAGAGATCCATGTCTTCAGTGTGCCACGCAAATGTTGTTTTCCACATGCCAAAATAAAGATATGGTGTATTTACACCCTCGATAGAAATTCCACACTCTTCTCCTACAACATCCAATATTGTATTAAGATGGGCAATATTCCATTCCTCAACACCCTGAAAAAGATACATAATAAAAATATTACTAAGCTTATAAAGCAATGCAATTTTATATAACAGTCCCAGACAAAAGACATGCACTTGATGTAGCCTTTTAAAAGACAGTCTATTCATACATATTTGTAAGCATTTTAGAATACAGCTGAAGTTATTTGAAGAAAAATTCTCTTAACCTTAGTAAGTATTAGATTAGGTTATAAGCCTGAGATGTTCTGATAAAAAGTTCCTATCTAGTTTACAATTTTATATCAAATCTAATGGGGACTGAAACACCATACACCATACTGCATACAAAAAGGTACACAAAAAGTAGAAATAATAGCTGCAGACAAAACCTTCAGTAAGTTGATAGCTGGAAGCCACTAAGTTTTACAGGACCTATCTATGCTTTTTTAGTACTTACAAAGTAACATTAAATAGTATGAAAAAATGGTTTAAAAAATTATTTTACATGCATAAATTTAGCATTCCTGTGGAAAGTATAAAAACTAAAATGATTACTTCATTCAGATGCATTTCTAATCATAATGATGTGCTGCATAAGAAATATACCACAGAAGAAATCTCTGATTTCAGGGGATTTAAACCATTTCCCTATGTTATTGCCCATAAAATTTGTATATTAAAAGTCATTCAGAAAGCAATACATGTAGCTTTTGTTGCACTTCAGATTCAACTGCAAACCACAATTCTAATTTCAGGTAATACAGAACGTAAGAGACAGTATAACCAAGATCAAAGCTACAAAATTGAAGAGAAAAAATTAGACTTCATTATAACAGCAATTATTAGCACCTCCAGGGAAGACATTAGCTGGTGCTCAAGCAGTCAGAAAACCAAGAAATATAATCAAAACTATTAAAAACTCAATTCAAACAAGTTTTATTGGGAAGACAGCCTCTAAGCACACATTTAACCATGAGCTGCTCTGCCCAACACCCATCACTGAACCTACAGTTCTGGTAGTCTTACTGGGACAAGAACTGATGGCAGACTGCAGTCCTGATGCAGCTGATTACGACCAGGTATGATGATATTTAATACTTGGACAGCTGGACAGGTTAAAGCAAGAAGTAAGGAAAATTTAATACTCTCAGTTTTCATTTGTTTTTTGAGATTTTTATGTCAAGCATGTTATTTATGAAGCAGATAGAATTGAAAGACAAGAAGGTAAAGTCTGTACGAAGTTCAGAGTTCTCATTGAACAACCACTTCTAATTGCCTGCTTTGGCTATTTCTTTGGCTATTTATTAAGAAATACTAAGTTATTTGGAATTTTACAAATGAGTAAAGGATGTTTATAGAATGATTTAATTTCAGACAGCATTTTTTCTTCTTTCAGAATGGAAATCTTGAGTTTGATGCATTTGTGAAATATAAGAGACACTCAAAATTTAAAAAGTAAAAAAAAAATAAAATTTATTTCCTAATAAAAGATAAAACACCAATCTGAACTCAAAAGACTAGATGTTGGTAAAATCTGCACCTTTCATATATAAAAAGTGGCAGCAGCAAGTTAATACAGCTGTAAAACAAAAAATTTGAAGCAATAATTTTTAGGTTATAAGACCTCAAATTAATTTACAAATTTTTTTTTAATCACATGAAATTTATATCTGTTTGTAAATTGTGCAGTTCATTTGGAGAAACTAATTAATACAGCAAACTAAGAGCAATGATTCAACCAACCACAGATACACATAGAAGAAAACAATAAATACTTGTAAAAATCAACTGTTAATCTAGGCAGTTACTCTGACAGTGGCCAGACAGTGTCAGTACTGCAGCAATTTGCACTTGAAGGTTTCTTCAGACAGGGGATGTGTTATCTTTCTATTTAACAGTAGTCCATGAGCTTTTTTAGCCATTATTCATCCCACCGCAACCTTTCACCTATGTAAACTTCTAGCAACCCTAACATCTTGAAATCTTAGTCTTCTACGAAGAATAGCTAAGAGAACAATTTTTTTTTTTTAACAATACATCTCATCTTTGCACACTATGTTAAGTCGCATCACAACTAGTCACCAAGCAAACTGCTAGTAATTTGTCATCAAACAAAAGTAATTCCTATCATGGAGATCAATCCTAGAACAAATAACTACCTTCAAAATACCAAACATACCAAATAAACAATCCACAACTTCTACACTCAACACAGATGAGCTACTTCCTTTTCCTAAAGACTATTTTGGACACGTATTCTTAGCTCAAAAGGAAATGTTCACTGAAACTGGCCAAAACACTAAAATCACACTGATTCATTTCAACTCCTCCTACATTCCTTAGACTTAAAACAATAAATCAATTTCTTATTTATTCCCAGACTGTTACAAGTAATTATTACAAATAATTATTGAAGATGTTACTTTACCTCAAAGATCTTTTTTTGATATTCAAAAACATTAAGTAAAATGCTTATACATTTTAACATAAAATAATTTATTCTTATTTTTACAGTAGTTGTATAACTGGTTTTACAGGCAGCAATTGCAATGCACACTAAAAAGATCCCAGCTGTAAAAGTGCATTTTAATAGATCAATACATAGCCATATTTCTCAAATTTTAAGTATATTTTTGGAGGTTATGCTAAATTTAATAACAACTCTTAGAATGGCAATCTATATATTACTTGACTGTGTAGTTTCCTACAAATAGAAATACATTTAGACATTATAATCTATTCAATATTAGGAAAATACAAAATATTTATTCTCCTCAGAATATCACAGTACTACCAGAATACTATGATAATTTCAAAGGAATATGTCAATATACTATTTCTAATTTATCCACATTTCTGATGGTATATTCTTTTATTTAAAGAATACCTGTCATCACTGACAACTGTACCACACCACCCAATACCTAGAAAAATTTTACTTTTCAGCAGTTTTCCTTCTATAAGATAACAAACAGGCTTGAAACACCTTACCAATTATGGTCATTGCTATGCACATTACACTTACCTTGTATTTCCTTAGAAAAATATTGTAAGGTACATAGTAGTTTATAGAGAAGACCACTATTCCAATCTTCATTCATTTTGAAGGTGATTCAAACTTACTGTAAATTACTATCAAGAGTTTTTATTACTCTTAACAGACTTTGCATCTGCTTTCAGTGCAATGTGAAGACAAAGTGGGACACTTGACAAGCATTTCTCATCTGAACACCTGCACACTTTAGAAGGAGCTGATCCACCGTTTTCCCAAAGACACAAAGAATAACGTTTATCTCAGCGCATTGTTAAAAAGTGAAGTTCAAACTGAAAGCTCCAACTGCTTTGCAAATAAGAATAGAATAGGCTTCAAGTGCAACAATGTTTTATTATTTTTTTAAAGTACTTACAAAAGTGACATGATGCTAGTCTTTTCACTTTACTTAAACCAGTCAACATTGTCATGAACATGATTTCTGTATGTATACGTTATTACACACAATCCTTTTTCAGTGTTTAATTTTTCCTTTGATTATCCCAAAATTCCATTTCAATATTAATCTGGCAAACAAGACATCAGTTGCACAACTCAGATTGAAGAGCCCTTACAATTCCCTCTAACAACTCAAAAAATAAAGAAGTGTAAAAAACCTAATTAAGAGACAGAGTGGAAAGGAACATGACAAACATTAGAGAAAAATTTGTGCTTGGTAACCCACTCCTCTCTCCACATAACCATTCACTAACATCAATGAATATAATAAATCTACTGCCAGGCTTTTACTGCGCCTTGAAACTCATTAAAACAGAGGAAGAAAAATGCTACGAACAAAATCTCTACACCATAAACACATAGATTAGGAAATACAAACAATCTCCCTCATTAGATTGTTTTTACTTCTCATCATTTCTAAGGATATAGTCATTGCTTTTTAAGCACCCTTTTGAAGGGTGGGCAAGTAGATTCTTTGGAAATCACACCAGAACCTAAATTAGTGCTCATATTGATCTCAACTATGAGCAGATCACAGAAAAGGACATTGTAAAATAGAAGGAATAGAATCATTTAGGTTGGAAAAGACCTTAAAAGACCTCATCAAAAACCATCATTAACTTGGCTCTGCCAAAGATAAAGCATGCTCCCAAGCACCATACCTACAAGTCTTTTAAATATGCTTAGGGATGGTGACGCAGCTACTTCTGTGGGCAAGCCTGCCCCAGTGATTGGTACTACTTCCTTTCCATGAGAAAGCATTTCCTAAAATCCAAAGTAAACCTCCCCAGTGGCAGAACTTGAGGCAGTTTACTTTAATCCTGTTGCTTGCTACCTGGGAGAAAAGACCAACCCCCACCTGGCTACAACCTCCTTTCAAGCAGCTGTAGAGAGTGATAAGGTCCCTCCCCTCTGAGCCTCCTTTCCTCCAGACTAAACAACCCCAGCTCCACCAGCTGCTCCTTATAAGACTTTTACCCCAGACATTTCACCAGCTCCACTGCCCTTCTCTGGAAATGCTCCAGCATCTCAACCTCCTTCCCAAATTATGAGGCCCAGAACTGGACACAGCGCTCGAGGTGTGGCCTCACCAGCACCAAGTACAGCGGGGCAATCCCTGCCCTGGCCCTGCTGGCCACACTATTGCTGGTACAGGCCAGGATGCCATTGGCCTTCTTGGCCACCTGGGCACTGCTGGCTCATGTTCAGCTGCTGTCACCAGCACCCCCAGCTCCTTTTCCTGTGGGCAGCTTTGCAGCCACTCTGCCCCAGCCTGTGGCACTGCCTGGGGTTGTTGTGACCCAAGGGCAGGACCCAGCACTGGGCCTTTTTGAACCTCATGCAGTTGTCTTTAGCCCACAGATCCATCCAGATTCCCCTGCAGAACCTTCCTACCCTACAGCACAGCAACATCCCACCCAACTTGGTATCCTCAGCAAACTGACTGAGGGTGCACTCCTATATCATGTATGCTCCCCACACCTTATATATGGGACAAGGTAGGCATTAGAAATTGTCTTATTAGGAGAAGTAAAACTAAGAGGAGCAAAATCAAAGTAAAGTGTGTCTTTCAGACAGCAGCTGAGGAGAGTGGTGAGAGAGACACAAACCAGTATGTATACATGCTTCTTCCAAATGTGTCTTTTCTCTGCAGAAGAGCAGATGCCATTGTCAGCACTGAAGTCAGACATGTTTTATGACTTGTTATAAACTTCAGATCGGTCACTTTTCTTTGGAACTTCTTTTGAAACCAAGAAGATTTCCCATCCTCCCCAGTAGCTAGATTAGTCCATGTACGGATTATGCCTTTTCTAGAGTTAAGCTACAGTCATTCTCCTACAAAGCACTGCCATTAAATGTAACAGCAATTAAAACACAAATAACACAGAATAATATTTCCAGCAAACCTCCAATTTCTCAAATCATAGAATTTATTTTCTGTAAAGCTCTATGGAGCGTACAGAACACTGGTTTTCATAAATTATTTGCTTATTTGTAATGACTTAATCTGAGTTCAAAGCTGTCAAATAACCATAAAAACATTTTAAACAGATTCTGGAACAATCCAAATACTACAAGTGTAAACTTGAACCATTGATGGTAGTTGTTAGACTTCAAAGCATGCACTTATAGCTTTGTTTCTTTATTTCTTTGTTTTCATTGGCATTTTTTGTTTATTTGTTTTGTGGGGTCTTTTTCTGTTTCATGTAACACAACCTTTAGAAAATGTTGCCCCATCTTCCAAACCCCTCAGAACATATCATCCTGTGGTCTAAAAAAGCAAACACTACAAAATCTGTAATTTCTCTGGCACAATGCCAAAAAGGTGCTGGATTCCACAAATAATAATAATATATCTTAAATTATCTAAATAATAAAAAATTAAGGCTCCATCATGCTTCAGATACAAAAGTCTTAATATAAAATTGACTGTCACCATGTTGAAAAGAAAATGTAATTGGTAAACTCTTAAACTGATTTACAAAGCACAGCAGTATTTCTCACTAATTTTCATGGCCCACATACACGAATGTGTCACATTTTCCTTAGGTTCCTAGTAGCTTTTTACCTGCAATTCTGTCAGATATTTACCTTAAGTGTAACATCTGCAACACACCATTTTCTACAATACGTATTTCGAAAAAAGTAAGCATTTGTTTTGTTTCTTGCAAATAGAACGCCATGACAAATTAATCCCACCATACACTTTCTCCTAAATGCTGCCCAAAATGTCAGTGATTTGTATTCATCTCCTTTCCCCAAATAATCACAATCCTGAAGGAAATTGAATGAACACATGAGAACAACCTCCAATTTTAAACAAAATCAAAAAGATCCTTCTTAATACTATCTTCAAGCACTAAGACATGAAAAATATTAGTTGTGCAAGTACACCATCTGCTGGCCAAAAATTAACTGCAGCAAAATTATTCTGAGAGACAGCATTTTGATCATCCTACCTTTCTCACCAACACTTTGGTACCAGAGTATATTCCTTCTTTTCCTCTATACACTAAGTGGGCTGTACACCAGAACATGGCTGCCACATTAAGTGCTCAATCCTTAATCTCAACTCCTTTCCCTAACATTCCTCCTTTGTTATTTGTTTTCAAATGATACCCATTTTATTATAGGCATCAACATTTATTTATTCTACCTCTTATTGCTTTCTTCCCCAGTCACTGCAACTTTCAGTGCTTTGTTTCCTTCTCCTACGCACTTAACATCTGAGTTAGGACCCCTAAATGCTGCTTTTCTCACTTTCCTCTTTGCTTTTATTTGACCTCCCTTCCTCATCTTCCCAAGAGTGTAATTCTGAAAGAAGGAAATCTCTGACCTTCTCTTTGACCAGTCAACACTTTCAAATTGGATATTATTGCATTCATCTTCTTTTCTTTGGAAATGTTGCTCATGGAAGAATAAACCAAGATACTAAATACAAAAAAAAACACAATCCAAAAACAGTGTACATTTTTAAAAAGTTATACCATAAGGCATTATCTGCCAACAATTAAGACACTAAGATCAGAAAACAAAAAGAGCAAGCTTCTAGTTCTTGAAACACTTTTTCTGTGCCTTGTCTTGGTCTTCACAAAGCAACAGCCATCTAGAATGTCTCTCCACAGAAATATTCCAAATTAGAATCTTCAATTATTTTCTAAATGATTTCTTAAAGCAGCTATGTGGACACACGAGAGAATGTGAACTTGCTTTCTCTAAACAACATACCACTGGACATTCTTAGCTGTATTTCAAAGATCACGTAACTCAGTGCAGAAACTGAATTGCCTTCAGGCATATTGGCTGACTGTATTTATCTCTGGACAGTCTTCAATTTGTCTTCCATGAAGAACTATGAAACACTAGGAGAGCCTCAGACCATCTGCCACAGCAAAAGCATACTTTTTTTTTCTAATGATTGGAAAAGGCAGTTACATAGAACACGAAATAACCCAAGAACTTCACTTTCTTTTCATACAAGTTTGTCCTGTATTTTTTAAATCCTCAAATCTTTTCTGAAATGCTGACATTTCTTCTCTTAGTCTCGTTACTAAAATAATCCTTTAGAAATCTAGCTCCTTTCTTACTTACATAGCCTAATTGATATTAATGGATATTCTGTAATTCCTTGGATAACGAGATCTGTTTTAAGAGTCCCTTTATTATCCACAGAGATCTTGGCAACAAACCAGCAAAATTAATTTCCTTAGGAAGTTTTAATTTCATCTGTTTTAATTGAAAGGTAAACAGTATGAGTAAGTACATTTCCAGGAAACTGCAGATATTCCACACCTGAAGTACAGCTACCAATATTCTTCAGTGAATTTTGAAGTAAAACTTAGTTAAAATATCTCTAAATTTCCATAGTTACACACAGGAAACATACATATTAGAAGGTAAATAATTAAATAAGTAGGAAGGAATCTCAAAGTTCTCAAGAGTTCAAAGTGAAGAAAGGGAAGAGTCATGATCAGGAAGAGTAGCAATATTCTACTGTCTAAGGACAGAACTGTCTGACTCTTGCAGATGTAGAGTTAATTTCAGTCTTGGTTGGAGGCTTTAAAGAGCAACACAAAGATTTCAAAAGACAGATTCTCAGTCATAAAGCAAGAGTGTATCCTCTAAGTAGAGTACCCTTAAAAAGAGGGCTGGAAGGGATAAACTTCATAAAAAACTATGCATACTTCATCATAAATGCTCCCATTGATATCTGCTCCATAAATTGGTGCCACAAAAGTCAAGTTCTTCCAGTATTTACGCTCCAGATCTTCATAGTCTACATATCTTGGAGTGCGGTATCTGCAGAGAAAGAGGTAGGTAAAGGTTCATCACCGTCTTTCAAAAACCTCCTTTACGATGGTCTATGCTTCAGAACCTCCAAGATGAAGAATTATTTAAAATTCTCTGAAACAGAAGAATTACCAGTTGTCCTGAATTCTTAATTTCATGATTAACCATATCATGGAAACCTCCTACCTGACAGCTACAGTAACTAAAGTCATCCACCAACCCACACAGCATTTACTTCAGTCTCCAGCAGCAAATCAGCCCACCTACTAACCATCCTTACACTGAGCCCCTCCCTTTTATTTCTCTTCTGTAAAAAAAAAGACATATATGGAAAACACAATTCACAGGTATTTCTTATTTTCCTACCTCACTACCAGGTCTGAAAAGACTCAGATATAGGTCCTGTACAAGCCTGTCTCAGAACAATGTAAACTAACTCAGCCATGTAGCCCTCACAGGCAAAACCAATACTTTCTTCTCTTCTTCCTGCACCAGAAAAACCTTTCAAGAAAAGCTGTTGTTTCACTGATACAAAAAATTCTACAATGAAAAGAAATATTTAAGGGAACTTTTCTTTTTACTTCTTTATAACATCACGAGATACATAACACACACATGCTTAAATATACTTATGTAAATACTTTTGAAAGGTTATTCGTGTAACCTTTCAAAATCTTATGGGAACACAACACAAGCACACTACCATAGAAACATGCATCAATAGCATTGCCTCGGGATCCTTTGTCAGACATCTGTACTTCCATATTTAGGTTTGCAGAAAAGAAAACTTACTCCCCCATTACTGCAACTCTGAGAACTACAGTTTCATAATAGAACTGCCAGTATGCTACACTTGAACAACAGGAAAAAAAATCCAAACATACATCACTGAGACCATCATGTAATTTACATCATGTAGTAACTCTGAACAGAGACAAAAAAAATTTAGCAAAACATATCTTAACCAAAGCATTCTTAGCAACGGAGTTGTTTTAATTATTTCTCATGATAGCTCTAGAAATCAGATTGTATTTCTGTTGGGACCTGAGTAACATGCACACATGGACTCCTTGATTACAGAATGCAAATATGCTCCTATCTCCCAGAGGTCAAGTAGAGAAGCACTTTTGTTCAATGGTGAGCTGCAAATGTCTAAACAAATAAAAGATGAAATGCATTAGACTGAGTACACATGATCCTTCTAAAGGCAACTATGATTTACTTTAGATGTTCATGGCCCTTCTCTCTTACCCGAAGAAAATAGATAAGCTCCTAATATTCAAGAAAATAGTCTTTAACAGAGAAGTCTTCTCCTTTAAGGAACAAAATTATTTTTATGGGAGAACAGAGGCTCTCAGCTACTTGATAGTTTAAGAAATCTCAACTGCAGTAGGAGTGTCATAGAAGGTTATGTGACACATTCTCTCAAGAGCAGTGACAAATATTTGGAAAGATCTACAGATAGTAGTAGACAGGAAGTTCTCCCAACTGTTCTACATTTTTGCATGTGAAATTAAGTTGCCATCTGATTTCAGTAAAAAAAAAAAAATTTAAATCAGAAACACTTCCAAAATATATTCCATGATGAATATAATAAACTTAACAAACACTATGATACATATTAAGAACTTCCCAGCATTTCTGCTATTTTAAGAAATTAGTGTATCTCAATTTATAAGGGGTTAATAAAATGTAAACTTTAACATCTATGAAAAAGTATTACTGAAAATCACATCAGACAGCATATAGGTCTTATGCTTACTCTCACCTCTAATATTTATTAAACAAATCATTTCAAGAACTACAAAATAGGTTCCCATTTCCAATTACCAGAGAAAGAATACTGTGCGCTAAACTTAATTTTGCACAAGTAATATATATGTGCTATTGTTTGTAATTGGGAAAAGAAAAGGTTGTCCATTTTGCACTATCATGAACACATGGATACTACAGAACATTTGCTAAGGAGCCTCCTTAAAAGTTTTACATGCCCTAGTTTTTTCTGACCTTGATAACAGCTCCTATTCTTACACCTAATTTCTTAATTAATCTATCACAGAAACTTGCCCTCAAAGTAAGGCAGTATTACCTTCCATCATTCAAGTATCTTTTCTAAGACCCTTTGACGCATCTTCCAGAAACTACTTCCACTCAGTTTTGAGAAGATAGTCAAGTAAAATATGACAGGCAAAATGACAGGCAAAAATTCCTTCTATCAATTCCCTCTCTTCTTGGAATGCTCAACAATTTGAAACATTTCAGTACAGTGCCCAGCCCTTCACAAACTTTTTCCCCCCCCTCCCATAACATCCATCTTGCACATAACACTGACATTCACTAGATACTATTGAGTTCTCTTAGATAAATGCAAAAGCTTCTGGATTGGTTATAAAAGATACCGGAGTTTTCAGAATTACATGGTGATAGGCCATTCTAGTATCTAGGAATTAAACATTAATAAGTGTAATCAAATTAAAATTCAGATACACATCTGTATCATCTTCACTATTTCCTACAGCTTCTGGAAGGTAAAGGAAAAGAGGTAGACAGAAAGCATCATGTCTCAGGTTTTTCAGATGCTTTCAACAATATAAACACAAACAATACTCACATTATGGTACCCTTGCATACCTTGAGAGACACGAAGAAAAGTAAAAGAAATCACCAGCTGCCTTGCACAATTCAAAGAAACCACAACATGTGAAGATAAATATTTGTCTTACTAAGCAAGATTACATACTTGTTACTGTTGGCTAGCTGCTTGAACTCCTTCACTGTCATGGGCTTTTTCTGAATATTGTACTGTGTGAAAAGTCCAGACTGGCCAGTGACCATCTGTTGAATTGGAGCAGGAATCACCAAATCTTCAATATCATCATAGTGTTTTCTTGGCTTCCATTCCTTTGGTGGGATAACCTTTAAATTCAGGAAACAAAACAGAACATCACAGTTGTGATAACAATTCAAAACATCCTGGAAAAAAATTGAAGGACAGTTGAATATGCCCATGTGATCAAAGGAACATTTGCTTACCAGCTGTTTCACATTAATTGATACTGTAAGTGCTCCTAGACAACGTAGAAATTCATTTAAAACAATGCGCAGTATCACCTCAATTCACAAGCAGCAACTCACCAATCTACAGCAATTCATAGACAACTGTGCAAAAATACACATTTATAATAACAGAGTTGACAATTTTTTTCAATCACAAAGCCTTATAATTGACAAATAGTTTGCCATACGTGACATCATATATGTCTAGTGTTAAAAAAAAAGTGTGGATGTTGCATTTGGAGATACAGTTTCAAAGTGAACATGAAGGTGCTAAGTCAAAAGCTGGGCTCAATGACTTTAGATGTCTTTTCCACACCTAAGATTCAAAGACATAAAATTTTTATCCTCAATTAAAATAAAAATTCCTAAAAAAACCTGTCAGTCCCCTGTTTAAACATTATCTGGTATAAACAGTATGTATAACTCTGTTTTTTTACTTTAGAGTGAAAAAAATACAGCTGTTTTAGATTTCAGAATCTGTTCAATTTACTCCCCATAAAACTACAGGGTACAACTCTATTTCAGTAAGAGTCCGCGCTAATTTAGATACATTAGCTTTTATAATTACATTATTTAATCCTCATAATTGAAGATTAAAGCTATGTGCAGATTAACCAGCTGTAAAGTTAACACATTTATTTCAAATATCACAGAACTACCCACAGTCTATGAAAACTCCTCAGCAGATTCTAAAGTGTTAGCAAAAGAAATCATTAAGAATTTCAAAGAAGCCTGTAGTCATACCAGTGTTCTTTAACAGGCTGGGTAATTTTGAACATTTCTTGCATATATTATTTCAGCAGAAAACAGATAACTCTAGATGTGAAACTGTATCACTTCTAAAACAGAGCAACAAAAAAAATTTTTATATATATTTTTTGGTCTGGGTTCATTTTTGAAATTTTACTTGTCCAAAGGCTTAATGACATGGTTTTGATCCATTCATTATTTTCATTCTTCTGCTATGTTAAACTCAAATTTCCATGAACACTGGCTTGGAAACTTTTAAAGTACCTTACAACAAAGTAGGACAGCTCTTATAAACATGCAACAAGAGAATTATATTATTTGAATAATTAATTCATAATTTAGAGGTAGCATGAGAGACTGAAATTTTATGGTTAAAGGCTCAAACATTGTTCTCAAGGACTTTCTCCCCACTATGGTAAAGCTGTATAAAGAAGCTGTGCCCACCTAAGCCCACCCCTACCTGAATATGCCTGGAACGTTGGACTGTGAGTTAAAGCACCTAAAGAAATATAAAATACTACAGTTCAGTTGACATGATTTTTCAATTACCTCAGGTGTAGGGAGAAGTAAGCAAGGCTGAGGGAGAAGAAGGCATCCACAAGAATGCCAAACCCAGCAGCTGTCCTGAAAATCAGCTCTGGTTGGGTTTGGGGTGGGGAGGCCATAGCCCACAGGCCCATCTGCTAAGGCCAGGTTTGCTCACACTCCCCCACTGGGGAGGAGGAGAAGTTTTAGGGGTGTGGCATAACCTCTGGTCAGGAGTGAACACCCATCCTCCCTTACACTCAACTGGCTCAGTTGCAAATTCCCCCCCCCCGGCAACCCT
>VZSE01011299.1:93805-138425 GCA_013398275.1 Promerops cafer
CCCCCCCCCCCGGCAACCCTGGATGGCCACATCCACAGGGCATTCAGGTGAGAGGCAGCTGAGGAGGTGTCATAAACCATCAAAGACCCTGAAGCACCGCCAGACTCCTCCCGGAGGCGAAGAGATGCAACAGATCCACAGTCTGTTGCAAGAGACAGTATCAAACTTGTCCCCACCACCGAGGTCAGTTACCTGGGCATTCCCACCTAGCCCAAATGTATATTCATCTACTGAATTCTGTGGTTTTTGGGGGACCCACACCACCAAGACCAGAAAAAGGTGGTGAAGATGTTGTCGGAAACCACAGTGGTGATATTTCTACTTAACCTGTCCCTCTGTCACTCTCTTTCTCTCCCACTTCCCCCCCACACCTTTTTTCTTTCTCTCTCTCTCTCCCTCATTTACTGTTAAACAAAATCCATATTTCTGACTTCTGCATAGGCTCTCATTTGCACCTTAATTCAGGCAGGTATCTCTCTAATACTTTTAATAACAGGATAACAACGAGGCAGTCCTTAAGCTACACAGCTAGGCTGTTTTCTTACAAGCATTTTAGGACTCCATCTATAAGAGCCCATTAGAAATTTTAGTATTTCATCTCTCCATTAAAGTAATAAAATTCTAAAACAGACAGATCCTAAGATTATTTTCTACCTTTGGAAAACAATAGCAAATAGGCATATTTTAATGTTAATGTACTCAAACAATCCACAGAAATCCAGTCAAGACCATTAGTGCTAAAAGCATACAGCGAAAGACAAACATCAAGCCAAAGGAAATTTATCTAATAGTAACATACTTCCACGGCTAATGTTTTTATTTCACACATAAATAGGTGGTTTTATCTAGATTTTTACACAGATGCAACTCCCTCTTTTCCTCTTTACCTTCTCAGCTTCCACAGGACTTCTGCTGTACAAGAACTACTTAGCAAGCTTCAGTGTTGTTTGCTTTTAGAGGAAAAAAATAATCCAATCATCTTGTGATTCCTACTTAGTTCTTTCACAGAATGTGAAATTATACTCACATTAACAAAATACAAAATGTTAGTTTGGAAGCAGAGAAGTCATGCATTCAGAATATATGCACAGAAATCAAATATGTGCATAGAGATTTCCATTTTCATGATTATTAAGCATGAAGTTGGAGGTTTGGCTCAAATATATGAATACTGAAAAGCAAAATTTGCATTATCTTATTTAGTTCAAGGTCAGTGTGCTTTAAGCAATAAAAATATTTTTGTGACTACGGGTTCAAAATATCCCCTTCAAGCTAACTGGAGTATGTTTATTACTGTTGCAATTAGAGTGCTGGTTAGAGAAGTGAATTCTGTGGGGACGGATATGCAAAAAAACATTTTAAAAGAAGATAAAAATAAACTTCCTGCCCAAAGAATTTGCATTTTCTAATGACAATGAGGACAAAGACTGAAGATGTTAATATAGCATGTTCAAAGCAACACACAGCTAGTCAGTATAACAGCTGGAAATAATGACAAGGTCTCTGTGTTTTTACCACTGACCTGTCCCACTGAAGCCTCTTCATACTTCCTTTAGTAAAAATAGCCTCTTCAAAGTCACATAGTTAGATTTATTCAGTGGGAGCAACCTAGATCAAATTCATCAATCACACTGTTGAANAATGCCAAACCCAGCAGCTGTCCTGAAAATCAGCTCTGGTTGGGTTTGGGGGGGGGAGGCCATAGCCCACAGGCCCATCTGCTAAGGCCAGGTTTGCTCACACTCCCCCACTGGGGAGGAGGAGAAGTTTTAGGGGTGTGGCATAACCTCTGGTCAGGAGTGAACACCCATCCTCCCTTACACTCAACTGGCTCAGTTGCAAATTCCCCCCCCCCCGGCAACCCTGGATGGCCACATCCACAGGGCATTCAGGTGAGAGGCAGCTGAGGAGGTGTCATAAACCATCAAAGACCCTGAAGCACCGCCAGACTCCTCCCGGAGGCGAAGAGATGCAACAGATCCACAGTCTGTTGCAAGAGACAGTATCAAACTTGTCCCCACCACCGAGGTCAGTTACCTGGGCATTCCCACCTAGCCCAAATGTATATTCATCTACTGAATTCTGTGGTTTTTGGGGGACCCACACCACCAAGACCAGAAAAAGGTGGTGAAGATGTTGTCGGAAACCACAGTGGTGATATTTCTACTTAACCTGTCCCTCTGTCACTCTCTTTCTCTCCCACTTCCCCCCCACACCTTTTTTCTTTCTCTCTCTCTCTCCCTCATTTACTGTTAAACAAAATCCATATTTCTGACTTCTGCATAGGCTCTCATTTGCACCTTAATTCAGGCAAGTATCTCTCTAATACTTTTAATAACAGGATAACAACGAGGCAGTCCTTAAGCTACACAGCTAGGCTGTTTTCTTACAAGCATTTTAGGACTCCATCTATAAGAGCCCATTAGAAATTTTAGTATTTCATCTCTCCATTAAAGTAATAAAATTCTAAAACAGACAGATCCTAAGATTATTTTCTACCTTTGGAAAACAATAGCAAATAGGCATATTTTAATGTTAATGTACTCAAACAATCCACAGAAATCCAGTCAAGACCATTAGTGCTAAAAGCATACAGCGAAAGACAAACATCAAGCCAAAGGAAATTTATCTAATAGTAACATACTTCCACGGCTAATGTTTTTATTTCACACATAAATAGGTGGTTTTATCTAGATTTTTACACAGATGCAACTCCCTCTTTTCCTCTTTACCTTCTCAGCTTCCACAGGACTTCTGCTGTACAAGAACTACTTAGCAAGCTTCAGTGTTGTTTGCTTTTAGAGGAAAAAAATAATCCAATCATCTTGTGATTCCTACTTAGTTCTTTCACAGAATGTGAAATTATACTCACATTAACAAAATACAAAATGTTAGTTTGGAAGCAGAGAAGTCATGCATTCAGAATATATGCACAGAAATCAAATATGTGCATAGAGATTTCCATTTTCATGATTATTAAGCATGAAGTTGGAGGTTTGGCTCAAATATATGAATACTGAAAAGCAAAATTTGCATTATCTTATTTAGTTCAAGGTCAGTGTGCTTTAAGCAATAAAAATATTTTTGTGACTACGGGTTCAAAATATCCCCTTCAAGCTAACTGGAGTATGTTTATTACTGTTGCAATTAGAGTGCTGGTTAGAGAAGTGAATTCTGTGGGGACGGATATGCAAAAAAACATTTTAAAAGAAGATAAAAATAAACTTCCTGCCCAAAGAATTTGCATTTTCTAATGACAATGAGGACAAAGACTGAAGATGTTAATATAGCATGTTCAAAGCAACACACAGCTAGTCAGTATAACAGCTGGAAATAATGACAAGGTCTCTGTGTTTTTACCACTGACCTGTCCCACTGAAGCCTCTTCATACTTCCTTTAGTAAAAATAGCCTCTTCAAAGTCACATAGTTAGATTTATTCAGTGGGAGCAACCTAGATCAAATTCATCAATCACACTGTTGAATGCTCAAATACGAAAAAGGAAAAAGCTAAGGCAAGGCGTTCTCATTTATATATTTATTTATCGAAGATCCTAAGCATATAAATAGAGTCTAGTATCATTGAGTGCGATGAACACACAGTTTTAGATAGGGATGTCTTAGTTACAACAGTCAGTCTCCTGCATGGAGACTGCACAGCAGTACTACTGAGGTTAATGCAGAGTGCTATCAGCACATACACTTCTATTAAATCCTCTTCCATATACTGGTAATCTCCCATAGATCTGATTCTGAATGGCACTGGCTACTACTTCTGTGTACCTATTTTTCCCCAGCTCATCTGAAAATTGTTTTTCTTACACTTGCCAGTACCTATTTTCAGCATAGTGTTCTGAAATTACTTTTCTACTTGCCAGTGTGACTGCAAATTAATTTAACTCTTTTGCTCTGTATTAATGCAGTTTGAATTTTCAAAACACCTCACTCTCCGTTAAAAACAACTAATGTATCAGTGTCCCTTTTTTGTCAGTTGTCCTACCATTTTCAGCCTTTGTCTTCCTTTTTAAGTATAGATTCCTCTGCAACAGTAAGACTAAAATAGATTTTCTATGCCTAAAGCTCATTTCAGACTTTCAAAAGCCTAATGGCAATTTTTTTGCCAATTTGCTCAAGGGATGCCACAGTACGTTATCCACTTTGGAAATGGTTTGATATTGTTTGTCTAGTACCTTAATTACTTGTTTCAGACATAGTATTAGGAACTTCAGTGGTGGTTGCAGTTTTTTTAACATTTTATTTCCCACACTCCTTCCTTCCTTGAATATGTGCAAGCCTTATAGTAATTTCATCCCCTTTTACACACACATATTCTTCTACACAGGTAACAGGTCTTCTTCCCTTACACGCTCCCATTTAACCCAAAGTGTTGGGTATGCCTACTCTGATTGTGTTCTCTGTTTAAATTACTGTTTCTGCAAATGCATTTAGTCCTTCTGGTAGTCGTTATTCTTCTTGCATTCATATCTGAGACTGTACATCCTAGACTTAAAAAAAATTAGGTTCCCTGTAAGTTAATTGTCTATTACTATCAAAACTGATTTTTTTTCCTGTTATTTTAAACCCAATAACCAAAACTCAGAAAATGTCCTTTAAACCTTTGTAGTATGAATTATTCTTGATAATAACTTGATAAGATCTGTTTTAAAAAATACTTAGTTGGTTCATTTTTATTTATAAATTTTTGAGATATTATTAAAATATAGTGAAAAACAGAAGATTCTCAAGACAACCTAGTAATGTGTTGCAAGTACCTGACAGACTGAAAACAGCAAGAGACGCTTTAATTGCTGTTCAACCAAGCAAGAAGATACCATTACAATGAAGTTTACTGTTCAAGATTAAAAGACTGCAATACGTCATCCCCATAGAGACAAACAGGTTCCTTAACACAGCTGAACATAGGAAAAATTCAGCCCTGGCTTTCCACTGTTGCCTGCTTATCACATTTCTACTCCTGTTTGCAGAGACAAGTTTGAGAATATAACCTATGTACTCTATTGGCTGAAATTAAAAAAAAAAACAACCTGCAAGGTTTTCAAAGAGTGAGGAGTTCAGTTTTGCTTTGTTTCACAGGAAGCAGGAGGCAGGGGGAAACCAAGAATTCCAAGTTTTGTTTCTCTTCACTCAGATTCTAAATGTCTTGACCATGCAACATTAGCTTCAAAACACAGTGATGGAGATAGCTACTCCCACAGAGTACTTACAATAACTAAGCTGGTTATTTCTAGACGTGCACTGGTTTCTGCTCGTTTGAAAAGTGGCAAAACAGATACAGCATAAAAAATTATATGATGTATCATTAAATTATGTCAGACTGAACCTCTGACAATCACTCTCTGCTAGGGGAGGAACTTCTGCTCTAAGGTCCTTGATATCCCATTGTTCAGAGGAATACAGCCGCAATTAGTGTGCCAGAAGTTCTCATTAACAAGAACATAACATGATCACCATTAAAAAGAAAACTGTTTCCATTCAAACATTGCTTTACCATCTTCACATTCGCCATCATAAAGTAGGATTATTTGCTCCAGAAAAGCTTTACACAACCCTAAAACACCAAGTTCAACACCTGGTGTATCAGTACTACTTTTATTTATACTATCAACTCCCTGCTTTGTTCTGACTTGACCAAAAATAGTTTAAATCTACTTAGAAAGATATCCTTTTTTGCTATTGTAAACTTGTAAACAATTTACAGCTAGAGAAAAAACACTAAACACCATCTTCATTAGACTGCATGAAATATCAGAGACACTGAAAGGCTCTTTCTTAAAATAGTACAAATCATTACCTACTCCTTGAAAATCATTTGCAGAAAAAAATTAAATAATAAAAAGGTCAGATTTGTAATCAGCAAGATACAAGTAATGGGAGGTCAGGTATTAGGAGTATTTTTCTTCTATGTTATAGATGTTTACCTTTGCAACTCCAGCCCTATGAGCACCTTGTGATTCCATGTGTGCTAAGTATTTGTTGAATTCCCTGAATTCATCCATCGAAGGCCTAAAAGTCATGATTTTGCAGCTTGGGTTTGGAGGACTATCTGAGATAACAGCAGCCATTCTGGTTCAATTTCAATCCAGCTGTTAAAAAAAAAAAATCATGCACTGTAGAGAATAATCTGTAAAACCAATTCTGACATTCAAAATACATGGTTTCAAACAGGAAAAAAGTATCTACAATTATCTGCCCAGGCTCGTATAAAAGGCACAAAACAAATGTTTACTTTTTATCCTTAATCCTTTGAGAATACTCAGCCTTTACCCAGCACAAACACTACTGTAAATGACATGCACAGTCCAGTCCATACCTCTGCATTTATAGCATGTTTTCTCAAGTTAACCTAGCATCTTCCTGTGTAGATCCATCTGCACATTCTCTGTCTAGAGAGTTACATTATACAGGCATAACCCAGAGAAACAAAGCTACATGTTTAATAGAATATCACTATTTCCATTCAGTAAATGGAGAAAACCAATGTACTGAGTCTAGCGGTGGCCAAACACCAGTGCACCCACTAGAATTATTTACTCATTTTTTGCTGCAAGATAAGGCTTAGGAGGAGAGCAAAGTGGGCTCGAAACTTTAAAGGGTATAAAGAAAACTTTATTAACAGAACTAAAAAGAAAGAATAGTAAGAAATCAGAATAAACCTTCAGAACACTCCTCCTCTTCCCAACTCTTCTTTCTTTTCCTACTAACAACTTAAAAAGACAAATCTGGTATTTTCAGTCAGTTTACCACTTTTAAAATAATCTTTCTTCAGTTCACTTCGGGAGAGGAGTCTCTCCTGCCATGCCATGGAGACTCTTCCTCAAGAAACAGTTCTCTTACAGTTTTAATTTTCATGAATAGCAGCCGCCTGGAAATCTGCAATCATGAAGTCCCTCCCACAGTTTGGTAGTCTTCCCCCAACTACCACTACAGGTCATTTCAGTTTATTGGGGTGCAATTTTAAGGATAAGCTGTTCTAGTATAGAAACAAAAGTTGTATTCTTTTATCTCTGGGAACAGAGATTTTCTTCTCCCATCCCTGGGGCCGGGTTTCTCAACTCTCTCATACGTCTCTGTTCAAGCTTCTGATTAGATCACAGCTACTTCAACATCTGCTTGCTTCAACGCTGGTGCTTCTGCTCATGGCTGTAGTTACAACACTACATCCCCCCGATGCATTCCCTGAGTTACTGGGAAAAAAAAGTCTGGTGTATTAATTATATCTTCACCATAGCCTTACAACAGAATTTCAGCCCAAGACTACGGCAGCTCCTCATTCTCCTCCCATCTGGGATTTGACTCCTTCACTGACCTCAGTGTCTCCATGTTGTTTCCTTAATGTGTCTTCAGCCTCTCCTTTTTCTCTCACTTGAGAGAGGATTGACGTCTGCAAGTTTCATCTGTGCACTAAGAGTTACTATCTCACCGAGGCCCATGGATGGTTATGTGATCTCTGCTGGGTGGTGGCCACTCTGGTTGCATGGCTGTTTTCTGGCCCCTGCCACGTTCGATTCCAGCCGCAGGGCTGTTTTTCTGCACGGGCTGCAGGGCCACCTCTGTTCTCAGCCGCATGATCTTCCGCGGCACCACCAGGATGCCTCGGCAGCTCACGGCTGGAGCAGAGCTCAGTTCAGCTCTACCCAAAGCCGACCTGGAGCCAGCCTGGCCCGCTGGCTGTGGTTGGAACTCGGCAGCAGCAGAATCTCAGTCAAGCCATGCTGCAGGCTGAGCTGACCTGGCCGTGCAGCAGACCGGGGCCAAGCCCAGCCAGCATCCAGTTACCTGTTCAAAGGCCAGAAGCAAGAGAGTTTTTCCCAGGGCTTGTTCGTCTTTTATGTGTGATTTCACAGAGGCGTATTCAGCTCTCTTAAGTGGTTTAACAGGGTGTCAATAGTCAAAACTAGCCAGCTGATTGGTTCTCTCAGGTCCAGAAGAAGCTGCTAAGGTCCTTACAGGGAATCACTTCTGTAGCTCATGGATTTTTTTCCTTACTAAGAAATAAACTACATTAAACCACAACAACCAATTACTCACTTCCCACTTACACTGCAAATACAGAGGAAGAGCACTTGGATGTTCTACTTCTCACCATCAGCAGTTTAACAACAGGACAATATTCCTGCTCATTCCCCGAAAACTTCAACAGAGAAAAAAGAAAGTAAGCTATACACATAAAATCATCATTTCCTCTGATTTCCATTTCTACATTGACGGTGACTAAAAGAAAAAGTCATTTGTATTTCTTATCAGCATACAATACTCATGAAAGGACTGATCTTTCAGCAAGCGACATACACACATTATCTTCAGATCAGAAGGTGCTGCAATTTCCAAGTATAAATCACTGTGTGCCATCTGCCATTCACAGAATTCTTCACTAACCTTACAAAAAAACTGCTTGTAACAAATTTCTTCCAACACACTCTGATCGGATCTGTGGTTATCTCAACCCTTCATGGCAAACACTGGGTGCCAAACTAGCAATTAAGCACCACACCGCTGATCACTCACTTCCCCCATCCATAGTGAGACTGGAAGGAGAATCAGGAAAAAAGTAAAAATTCATGAGTTGAGATAAGAACAGCTTAATAATTGAAACAAAGTAAAATTTATTTTTATTTATTATTATCATAGTGAGAGAGAGAGAAAGAAAACCCAAAAAATCCCAGGTGATACACAAACTGTGATCAGCCACCCTTCTGGATAACTCACCCATGTTTTATACTGGGCATGGCATTCTGTGGTATTGAACAGCCCTTTGGCTGGTTCAGGTCAGCTCCCTCCCTGGTTTTTGTGCATCTCCTTACTGGAAGAGTTCAAAACACTGAAAAGTCCCTGATTAAGATTAAGCACTGCTTGGCAACAACGAAAACATCAGTGTATTATCAGCATTATATTGAATCCCAGACACAGCCCTCTACCAGTTAAACACACAAATTAGTATTAATTCTGCCAACTCATACAAGCACATAGTGTCAGATGTCACCTGCATCACCTTTCACTACATCACAGATGAAGCCCATTTCCAAAAGCATAAACGGATTTACCAATTAACTTACAGTTGCTATGTAAACATATGAAATTAAATTATGTACATAGAAAGTCAGTGTCAAAAGGAAACCTCTTATCAACTTTTTAATTCTCATTTTCTCCATGGGTGAAGAGCATAAGAAACCACAGTGCCTGTATGCATTCCTATAAGCCTGAGGCTCTCTCTTCTTTGGAATTAATTTTTTTTTATGTGAAAGGGTAGAACTTGAAATACATCTGATTTCCTGTATTCCTTATGCAAAAGAGTAAGGAGACGAGACAAAGGCATATCCAAGTGGTTCAGCTATGAGAAAAGCTGCAGGGTTATTTTGGCCAATGTCTGATTTCAAGCACCAGGCACAATCAAAATTATTATTGCATAAATTATCATGACAAAAATTCCTCTTAAGGAAAACATCTCACCAAAATACACTAGTTTTAATAGATGAGCTGCTCTAAAAACAGCCATGTACCAAATCAACTGAATATACCCTGGCACTTTGACACAATGAAGAAATTCAGTTCATTTAAGGATTGTTAATCAAACTAATAAACTATGATTAACTCATGCTAACTTTCACAATCACGCATGAGCATTCTTGCCTGGCTACTAGACTCTTAAAATCCTGTTTGTGAAGATACTGACAAGATTATTCTCTTCTCTCTCCGTAACTAAGACCAGGCTCAAGCGTGTAACATATTGTACTGTGATGAACTTCAATCTGTATCACAAGCAGAATTAATAACTTTCCACTAATTATGAAGACGTGTAGAGCATTGGAAAGGCTGAATTTCTGCCCAGCTTCACTGCAGTGTAAAAAATACAGATCCTGCCCTTCACAGATCTTTTTTCTACCAGCTTCCATCTATCTTAGGGTCCAGACCCCTAAGCAATGAGCACACAGAGCAGCCAGCTGTGTTACTTTAGGTAGAAATAAACTGTTCAATCCATGCTCTTGTGTAACCCTTCTTCCTCAGTTAAAAACACCTTCTCATTAACTCAGTGGGTAAAGCTGCTCCTTGATAAGCACCATGTTTGCAAGAACTCCTTAAGAAGATTCGACTATATAACATCTTTAGATCAGGTAGCAGTAAGATCATAAAGGCTATGCAGAATGTGCTATGCTAGAAGTCCATTAGATGTTTCTATTCATTTTATGATTTCTTAGTAACTCAACACCCTCTTTATAACTATGATCTACCAACTGTAACTTTTTAAATATGTTTTACAATTTCATTATTGCATTTCTTCATCACAAACACCAATTTGAAACAATAAGCACAAGTACTGAGTTACAGGGTCTAAATGTAACACAAAAAATAACACTATGCTACAAACTAATCATAAAATGTTGGCCTTCCAATTCAATTCTATTAAGTTCTAACACAGTATGTAATTCTTTCAAGGACTTTGAGCAACTCCAGAGTCCTACATTCTTTCTCCAAACAATTCCTACTTTTGGTTTTTTTCCCACATGCAAAAACTCAGTTATACCCTAGCCAAATCATTAAGACAAGAGAGCATAATATATACTACAGTGTAATAGTTAAGAGGCCTTCAGAGGTTCTTTTGCAGACAAAATCACAACTACTAGAAGACCATTCTAATGCAAAGTCAGCACTGCAATCATATTATTGCTGACTTAATTACTGCACTTAGGTGTATACATAACTACCTGTTTTGTGATACAACAAAGCTGTACAACCTAAGAAATAAAATTTCAGAGCTTTTATTTACTACTACACAATGAAAATGTGCAAAATATTAGTGAATAAAAAGTTATAAAAAGAAGGCAAACATGCCCAGGCTACACTTTATGAAATAGAGAGATAAGTAATATGTACACAGGGAAATTTTAGTTATTTTAAGTACCTCATATCAGCACTGCAATCAGACATTTTCTGTCCCCTTGCAAGACAGTACTGCACAATGAGAAGGATGCCCATAATTACCTAGAAAAACTAAGGATAGTATGAATAAATGTGAACAGACCTCACTCAAATTATCATTCATTAGTACTTTATGTAACATTGAAAGAAGCTTTTAGCTAATCATGGCAAAGCTTTAGCCAAACAAGCCCAAGCTATGAACTTGATCCAGTAAACTCCACAGCCTGTCCATAAACCTTCAATTTCTTGGTGACCAAGTAGTCTGCCTACGTCTTAAAAGTGTCTGATTAAACAACTCAGAATTTAAATAAAATACAAGCATGTAGCTTGTCCAAAGTTGCCAGCTAAAGAGCTAAGTTACTAGGTGAAAGAACCTGATACTTGTTTTGAAAAGTTTATAGACAGTTTAAGGCCTTGTTAAAACCCTCAAATCATCAGCCAGGAGAATATTAATGCTACATTAGTCTTAATACTGCAGACGTGAAAACATGTGGATGACTGAACTTTGCTGACCTCATCTATGCCAGTATGTAGCCCAAGAAATCTGATGAACAAAAACCACCAGAGTTCAAATCTAGAACAGCTCACATACAGCACAACGAATTCTCATTAATGCTACAATTATTTACATAATCCAAAATGAAAATGCATTTCACTAGTTATGATGACAGGAAAAGTGCTTTTTTAAACAAATCTTGCAAAATCTGAAGTGTGTGCCTTGTACAGACATAACAAACCTGATACTAAAGAACAGAAGTGTATATTACATGCTTGATAACACCTTTTATTCCATATGGTTTTTGGTAATTGCAAAATACACATAAATGTTTCTTCTATATCCTAAGAAAAGGGAAGGACCTTTTTACTCCACCCCAGTCAATTAAACCTCGCCTTTACAAATTAGTACCAGGCAGCTACGATTTCCAGCCTCCACTGCCAAAACATTGAACTGTTCATTTGTAATATCCACACATTAGAAAAACAGCATGTGTTAATTTGCAGTTAGTTAAAAGGCACAAAACCCTGTAGCCTTCACTACATTAAACTAATTTGCAGTATTACAATATTCTCTCTCCGCCTTAATACTATGCTCTGCTATACATTTCTTTTTGCTTCTAGTGTAAAATAAACTAACCAGTACTGGTTAGTCAGTTAGACTAACTGACTAAGGACTAACTGGTCAGTCCTTCATCAGTGGGGAATCCAAACTTTCTGGCTCCAGACTACACAAGACTTGACAAAATAGTTCTTTCAAAGATGCTTTCTGGGAGGCATCTCTTGACTGCCCACTTTGGGCAGTCCCCTCTACTGAAAGCACTGTTGAAAATAAAGAAAAAGCACAGACTAACACAATACTCTGCTATACACAAAATTATTAGCTAACATGGAAAAGCAATAAATAACTACAGGCCTCTGCATCATAAAATAAATGTGTTCATATTTTGGAAGATAAGATTATTTTATTCTGTGTGTTCTCATACATAAAATTGCAATGTCCACAAGCTCTACTCCACTACTGAAATTAAACAAATTACATAAAGTAAGCTCCAGCAAAAGAAAAAAAGTAGGAAGGAAGATGGGAAAAAAATCAGATCTCTTAAGGTCACCACTTCTCACAGATAAATTAACTAAAACACACATTTTTTCCTTTGCTTGAGAATTTTCACCTACACTAACTATGGGACAACAAACATTTGACAAAGAATTCATCCTGGGAACTTTTTTTCAGTAGATAACAAGAAAATGAACTTATCCAGAGAAAGGCACGTACAGGAAGCCCCAGCATTTTTTTTTTTGAGGCTGTTTTGCAAAATAACCATGATTGTACCACCAGCTCTGCACAAGCTGGAAAGAAAACAAGTAGTAAAAAAATTGTGCCTTAATCTCTATTAGTTTCAGCAGCAATTTTACTTAAAAGTAAAAACTCCATGGGTAGATTGACCATTTTTCAAAAGTTGTTAGCATATTCTGTAAGTAGGTACAATCCAACTCCCTGTACTGTTCACAAAGCAAATTCAAAAACCCAGAATTCTGCATTAGTGCACTTTCAGGTAACTGGAAACATAAAAGCACAGTTTGCATGTTCAACTGTTACCGAGCATGCAAATAGTTAATTCTCAATGTAATTTTGCATACTTATGTTTGAGTTGTTCCTTTAATAACAGTAAATGTGCAGGCAATTTTGTCTGCCTACTTTATGTACCCGGCTTCAAAAGAGATCCCATCTATCAGGAATTCCAAATGTTTTACTTAGGATATTTGATTGTATTAATGGTGAAAATAAATATATGGAACATAATGCTTTGTATTTGTGATATGAAGCCAAATCTCATGGTTAGGTATGTATTCCTCAGATATCATCATCAGAAAGACTCAAGTTTATAAATGTTAGGAGTATTGAAGATTTTAATAAATTCTACACACTTAAGAAACCAGGAATCTGGGTAGATAGCCATATTCTGAAGATCCTGAAACCACCTCTATTTTATCACAAAGCTCCAAGTAGTTTGCAAGCTTCATTTCAAGTTTACATTTCTATGTCTGGTACTACCCTACAGCAACAATGTTTCAAAACTATAAACTGGCTTAATTTCAGCCTATCAATTTTGAACTGAAAAATGACCTGAATTAATTTCCTAGACATTCTTCTCCCACACCAAGTTCACAGCATGAAAAACATATTGAAACAAGTGATCTGGGACAAAGGGCAAGAAAAAAAAACTACAGACAAAGTATTTTTCTCATTTTTATCTGCTACCCATGATTCAAAAGTTTCTACGTTTTTTAATTAAAACACAGGTATGAAATCCATAGTCCTAACTGGAAGCAGCATGTTGCAACCTCCAGAAATGGCAAAAGCAAGTTATCAAGAACCTAACCAGTCTCCACATCTCCACAATTGCTAACAGCAGGTATCTAGATATAAGTAGGTGTCACGGTCGCTTATAAAATACATTTTCAGAATACCATCTCATTCTTCAGCAGTGTACACACCAAGGAATTCTTAAACACAGAGGATATTCTTGCATTTTGCAGAGTGTGATGATTTTTCCCCATGTTTTGAACCTTTCTAGGCCTTTAACATCCAAAACATTTCATTATGAAGCACTCTACAATCAACAACATGTTAAGTGATATTCCTCTGTGTATGTTGAGTATTTCACATTTTAGTTTCATTCTCTCATGAGTATCAGCTCAAGTGCATACTGATAACAATTATCTAACTGCTCATATCTACCTTCAGATCATACAGGACTTAGAGATACTTGCCACGGTCTCATGCAGTCTATCACTCTCCTAAGATGAAAACTTCTAGTCTGACCACAGAAAATCCATGCCATATTTCTGATCACCCTATTTCTGGATCTCTACCAGTTCCAGTAAATTACTTTTAGTCAAGGGAAAAGAATATCCAAGCTGAAAGCACTATTTAAGATGCAAGCAAACCATCAACTCACACAACGGTGTAACATTTTCAAACTTGGGTATAGTCCTCACAGAGTCCAGACAGTGGTTTGGCCTAAGCTCTCAGTTTTTGAAAAGCTAATTTACAAGTACCTAAAATTCCAGAAAAATATTCATTGCTAATGCAGCCTATAATACTGCTGGGGATAGAAATCACAGGTGGTAGATGCGAACTCCTTCCTAATTAAGCACTTTTTTAAGTACAGTTTTAGTAGGCCTGTCATTTCTGCCTATATGGCATTTAGCTAACTCCTTTCAACAGGTCCCCTCCCAAAAGATACCTTTATGGCTTGGATTTCACAAGTTCTTAACATCAAAACATACATCTTTTTTTCAGAGATATGCTACAGTAACTGTGAGAATAATTTTCCCAAGGAACTACTACATGGCAAATCCTTTATTAGAAGCTGAACAAGGACAGTATGAGGGGGGAAAAATAAAGAAAAACAACAGCAAACACATAAATGAAGCTCTATAATCTGAGAAACAGAAAGATGTTCTTGTCTCTCTTAAAGCTGCTTAGTTATGGAACACCTGAAACTGCATTTCTGCACCAGTAAAAAAGTTCACCTTCAGTGTGAGCACTTCCACTCTCGTAAAGGATTTCATCATTCAAAGACTAATTGCAATTCCCCTGCCCTCACATTTTGGTCTAATTTACCACAGACCCAATACCTAGGGGCCAAGCCATATCCAGGAATGTCATGCCTTTCTGTTGTTATGACTGAAAGCATGCACACTGAAGCAAACCACACATATGGTCACCTTGACCAAAAGCTCCTCACTCCAGACTGATCCCAGGCCCCTGACATGATATACCATTTAACAGGAGTGGCAGACCACTTAATGAACTGACAGAACAGTATCTGAGAACTAAATACCTCTAACCCACAATATTGTATCTCACAAAAGGAGCAAGTTCAACTCTTAAGGGCCTTGAGGGGAAGCCATATGAGGAGCAGCTAAGGCCATTGCTCAATCTGGAAAAGGAGACTGAGGGGAGACCTCACTGCAGTTACTCCTTCCTGAGGGGAGGAGGAGGGGCAGGCACTGATCTCTTCTCTATGCTGACAGTGACAGGACCTGAGGAAATGGTCTGAAATTGTGTCAGGGGAGGTTTAGCTTGGATATCAGAAAAAGGTTCTTCACCCAGAGGGTGGCTGGGCACTGGAATGGGTTCCCCAGGAAAGTGGTCACAGCACCAAGCCTGGCAGAGTTCAAGAAGCATTTGGACAATGCTCTCAGACATACGGTGTGATTTTTGGGGTGGTCCTGTGCAGAACTAGGAGATGAACTCAGGGGTCCTTGTGTGCTCCTTCCAACTCAGGACATTCTACACCTCTGCACAGATCTGCATCACAATAAATCCAATGGAGATTTCCATAAGGGCAACAGAAGAACACTGAGTTTAGAAGTTTCATCAAGTCATGTAAGTATAAGCCATACAACAAGTTTGAAGGCAACAAATCAGTTAAGAAAATGTTTTTCCTCTATTATTATTTTTCCAAGTTTCAAATATTTCATTTATCTCAGTTTTAAAATATTTATCATAGTTTACTAAAATCAAGTATTCCAAATACTTTCATCAAGTCACACCCACACATGAAGAGTTTGGTTTCTAAAACGTGGGAGTTTCTCCGACTTTTCTGTTTCTATGTCTTTATTTGTAGCTTAGTTTACAGACTTCCACACTTTTCCCCAACTTAATTTTAAATGGAAATTACTCTTTTTCGAAAGTTTATGATTTTAGACAATTTATCCAGCTCCAAAGCCATAGGCTCATTTACCATTTTCGCTACTTATATAGTTTTTTAATCAAAGAAATAAACTGTGAAAGTGAAACAAAACCTGAGTCAGCACAGTAATGTCTGTCATACAACATCTACCATGAATATAAGTATTTATTTAGGTCTTCTTAGAGACAAACTACCTGCTAATAACTAGTCTTTTAATTTTATTAGACAAAATCCACAGGTATAATGAGCTAAATCCCAACAATCCAATCAAGTGACTCTACATTTTACTGCCAGAAATGTCACAAAGGAACTGGAGCATATTTTGTTTGTGAAAGTTCCCTAAAATATCTGCATCAGTCAACGAATTATCCCACCTTGTCTGACAATCAGAAATGGACTAGACACTGGTTTTTTTCAGCATTCAGTTTTCACTAAGGGATGTGTTTTGAACTTTAACTCTGGCAACTTGAATGCCTTAAATTTAAAATCCTGACATGTTTTCTAATCTTTGTTTATATAGATTATAATGATTATATAGATTGTCCTTCAGGGTATACTGTTCTAAAAATAGTGTCCCAAGCATATTGTCCCAAATATCCTGTCCCACAAATGGTGGACATAAACAAAATTACGGATAAAAATGAGTACTTGCATAACTCAGTAGTATAGCTACTCACACAGACAAAGCCAACAATTCAACTGCTATTTGCAATTCCACAATTTTAAACAGGTGAAATGAAGTTGGAGGAATGGGCAAGACTACAGCAGAACTAATTATGACATACAATGCCACCTAAAACCTGAAGTAAAATGTAAGTCTTCACATAACAAAACTACAATAAGATTTATTTATAACAGATATTGGGACTTTGGACCAGCAAATTCTTATTAACACTTTCATTATGTGATTTGATTACACAACAATTACTATCCTCCAAGTATAAAATATTGCTTATCTTCAAAATATCCTACATGTCTTCTGTAGTTCTAAACAAACATCAAGAGAAGAACTCACCACACCACTTGATGATTTTGAGATATGAATTCTCAAACTATCAAGTGACTATGGAGATTTTCTAGAGAAGTACTAAAATCTTAACATTTCAGAATATCACTTTTTGAACCATTCCTGTGATCATGCAGAGATCTTGCAATTATTGACAGAATTATAGTAATACATTTTCCCTTTGAAGCTCCATGTATACTAAATTAATGTTTCACAAGTTGTTAGGGTGAGGCTTTTTTAATTTACATTGGAGGTAGTAGATGGAAATGCCACCTTTAACAGCACCACAATCCTATTCACATTCTGTTCAGCATAATGTTGATGAAACGTATCTCACCAAAAGAAAACGAAAAAAAAAATTCAGTATCAAAATTAATTACCCGCAGAACTAAGAATCACACCAACTAAGAGCTACTTAAACTCAAAAGTCCTTAATCCATAATCTACTTGACCCAATATTTTGTAATACAGTTAAGCATAAAACTGTATTTTCGATAATTACTATGTTTGCTAATATTACCTTAGGAATATTCTAATAATGACTAGTTGACAACGTAATTTTATTACTTGAATGCAATACCAATTGGGCACTCAGATTTAGTGCAGAACTACTTATTTCATTTGTTTAGAAATTAGCTCAAGAGATACAAAATACTGCATGCAATACTCAGCAATAATTAAAGAGTAAAACTTATAGGATTTGAAATTTTTTTCCTATTTTATCATATTTACCATTAAAAAAAAAAAAGACATCAGAGACCAAATCAAATTGGCTTTTTTAAAAACAAACACTGACCAAAGACTTTTCTCTCATATACAATATTCCAACTCTGATCCAACAGCTGTTTAACCATGTCCACATATCTGGGTGATACATACCGTTTCCTGGGTCACTCCCTAGAAAGGAAACTGCTAGCACCAACACCACTCGAAACGTAAGCTGAGGAAAAACTAGCAGGACAGTCCATGCATCAATTTACTCTCATTTCAACTACTGAAACAGAAATCATGCTTGTGTTTTCCATTTTCTTGTGTTTGGAAAATACTTCTCTGAAGCAATGCCATCAGCTATTTACGGCAGCACAAGTAAAAATAAAGGTGAAGTCCAAGTCAAAAGTTATACCATACACATAAAAAAACCCCACTGTATTAGGTACCACTAAGTTTCTTTCTTGTGGAAAAAGTTATTCCGCTTAAAAGGTGCTGGTTTAGTAGCCACTAAATAGTAACTTCAGTTCCTATAGCTGGTAATTCTTAGCAAAGAATCATAAATCTGCACTTCAAAAAGTAAAAAATAAATGCCGTTTATTCTCTGAGCTAGTATAATTGTTTTAAAAAACACACGGACACACGAGTATTTTTCCTAACATAGTTAACCTATGAAAAATAGTATTTTGCACATACTTCCCACTCACTTTCCCAGCTAAAACCAAATGCAGAGGACAGTAAGCTCATTAAGAGAAGACTGCTATCATGGCATAGAGACCTGATCCCAAAACCAGTTTCGAAAGCGTGCTATAACCACGGACAGGTGTGGAACAGGCGCTTAACACAGTACTTCGCTCAGCACACAACTCTGAAGTCTCAGCTGCACGCAGGAACGAACGAGCTGCACCAAAAAGAGACTGTCTGGAAAGCCCACAACAATTTCATTTCATCAAACCCCTGACAGACACGGAGAGAGATAAACCTCTATTTCACTCCGTCCACGCACTTCGACCACGTGGAGAACCGGCCCGACCTCCCACCGGCAGCCCCGACCCAGAACTGCCGGCCGCGAGCACCCACTTTTCCCACTCCTGCCGGTTTCACTTCCTCACCTCGGTCCAAGCCGCCACCCTCTCATCCGCGGAGCAGAACCCCCGCACCCATCCCCTCCCGGCGCGGGGGCTGCCGCATCCACCCTCATACCTGCGGGAGCTGCCCGGAGGCATTTCGACCGCTCCGTCCCGGGCCCGGGCCCTCCCCGGCGATGCCCCGCCGCCGGGACCCGCCGCGCACCCCCGTTCCGATCTTGCCCGACCCGCCGCCTTCCCCGCTCGCCCCCGGCCCGCTCGCAGCCCCATACCTTCTCCCCGCACATCCACGGCCGCCCCCAGGGCCAGCTCGGCACTCCCTCCGCACCTGTCCGGGAGACGCTCCAGCGGGCAGGCGCGGCCGGAGGAAGGGATGAGGGGCGGGGCGAAACGGGACTGGACAGGACAGCTGGGCGGGGCGGGGCGGGGCGGGAGAGGGCAGGGCTGCTCCCTGCCGCCGGGTCGCCCGTCCCCTCGAGGCTCTCGCTGCCCCTACCCTGCCCGCACCGCGGACTCCTCGTTCCCAGATTTCGGCTGACAGCTGCTGCCTGCGCACGCGCGCTCGAGGGGGGAAGCGCACGTGACCTAGGGAGAGGCGCCTGGCGCGTCACGTGCCGGGAGCGGGGGGCGGTGCCCAGGGCGCTTCCGGGCGGGGAAGCGGCGCTGTGGGAAAGCGGAGAAGGTAGCGCGGGTCAGGCTGACCTGGCAGCCTGCTCGGGCGGATCCGGCACTCCTGCGGGCCGGAAAGGGCCCGCCCGCCTCTCTGGGCCAGGCCTGTGAGCAACCCTTGCGTCCACCAAGACACACCTGGAGAGAACGCTAGCGCAAAGCTTATAGCAAAGTCGGCCTGTTACAGAAGCACAGAATCAGCTAGGTTGGAAAAAGCCTTTGAGGCTCCCGAGTCAGCTAGAGTATGGCGCTGAGTGCCAGATGTTTTCTCAAACATCTCCGAGTATGGTGACTCCATCACCTTCCTCGGCAGCCGATTCCAATAATACCCCTTTCTGTGAAAAAATCCCTCTACAGTTACTCCTGTTGTAACCTCAGAATGGGCAGGACCTTTCAGATCTGTAGGAATGGTGGATCTGTCAGAGCAAGCTGCAAGGTCGACATGGTTATCCTAATTAATCTGTATGCCACGGTGTCCCATATCAGTCAGTACTGCTGTACAAATGTGATTTTGTTTGCAAAAGTTTAGTGTTGATTTTGGTGACAAAGGCCCACAGTGCTCAATACGGTGTCTTTCCTTTCTGAAGTGCCATGGTACAGTATAATTTTGACTGTTCACATGCTGCTAAAATGAATCAGTCTGTGATTTAATCACTGTGTCATATCCTTTGACTTTTCTTACTCATCAGTAATCTATGTTAATCTTTTATGTTCTTCTGGTTGCTCTGTTCTAGAAAGTAGTGAAAAACAACCAGAGTATGACTGAAGGACAAGACATCTGTAGTCCTTCTTCAAGTATACCTATTATGTTAAAAGAAGTTACATAGTTATATTCATCTTTGAGAGTCAAAGACTTTTGTCAGTACTAAAGAAGCCTGAAAATACAGGACATTTTGGGCTGCTTTTCTGGGGGGAGAGCATACCTACTGCTGTAAGTTTCCTGTGCTCAGAGACATTTATGGTTTTTTGTCATTTGGACACATTATTATACATACAGAAAATTTGTGCATCTCTGAATATCTCTGTATGGCACTGCTATGTCTAGCAGTGTCTAAAATGAATCATCCTCTTCTGCCTAGGGAAATAAATTTTGTTTCACAGAACATGAGTAGAAGAAACAGAGGGAGTCATTTGCCTTCTTCCTTAAACCTGTGGTAGAGTTAATAAAATATTTGTTTAATGCTTACAGGAAAACAGTGCAGCTGAATGCAGTTTCTCATTGTTTGTTCTCTGCTTGCTGGTTCACTATGAAGCAGAAAAGATTGATGACTTTACATTGTTTTCAAATGTGATCTCTTAAGACTCATGCAGAATACTTGTTGAAGAGAAAGTACAGCAATAACTCTTGGAAGTATCAAGTCAACACTCTCCTCATCTGTTGTTTTTTCAGGTTACAACTCTCTGTGAGGCCACGAAGTGCCCTGGAGTGTGTAAAAGTATTGGCAAAGCATGCGCCTCCCACAGCCACTGGCTCAAGCAGTCCCAAGTTATGGACTATGGATGCACATGGGTAGTCTGAGAGCATTAATCCTCATATTGCTGTGGCTATGGAAAACTATGCCTTGACATAATTTTTCAAAGCAAGTAGCTAAGAACTTCTGTTTTGCTAGATGGAAGTAAGGACAGGGGCCTTTTTCAGAATAGGTATGTAGGAACTTATGGTCAATAAATCAACATTTTGGCTTTATTAAGCTGCTCTGGCACAGTGCTCCCAGTACATGCTTATCTTGCATGGGTGCATCTCAAAGCACCTGTGAATTTGCTGGCATGTTCTATCTGGCAGGAAGAATCTTTTAATTACTGAGGTTTAAGTAAGCTTTTCTGCACTTTCTTCCTGCTTTTCATAATTTGGGCTATATCTTTAGGTTAGTGTTGGCTAGTGACAAAAACCCCGGTCCTATGACAACAACCTCTAAGAGAAAAGGATAATCTGTAAGTTCCCTTACCTGTGTTTTAAGTTGCTGATGCAGTATCTAGGCAGCACACACCTCTGAACAAAAAAATAGCCTTTTTGCTGTGCAACATCATATCTTCTCTGTTTCACAGTGGTCAGGAACCATTCCTGGTTTGAGGAGTTGACATCTGTTTGAGTAACAAATTTGTCTTCCATGACACCTCTAGGTCCCTGTTTCAGTGTGGTGCCACTCATGGTGAATTTTTTTTCCTTAATATACCCTGAATATCCTGTGTTGCAATGAATGTGTTTGTCTTGTCTGATCACTGTTTTTCCAAGGAGGCTCCATCTGTTATAGATGGGTAACATGATGATTGGCTCTCACCATTAAGAGATGAATATTTTGTGTATGTTAAGAGAAGTTTTATTAATGTCATTGTTTGTTGTCTGGACGTGCACTGTTCCCCCACAGTCTCCTTCCCCGCTCCGTACTGTTGTCATCGAACAGCCTCGGCTGTCAGGGAAAGCTTGTTACTAGGGAGGTGGGGCATGACAACACCTGACCTCCAATCAAGTTGCAAGGAAGCAGTCTCCACCAATGGACGACAAAGAAGTAGTTGACTGACAGGCCTTGGGTGGGGCCAGGGTTGGCTGATGCACCATCAAGAGTATAAAAGGCGGAGCAGCCATTTTGTAGACGAGCACATGGCGGCCAATCATGTGGTCCGAGAGCTGTGCCCTTTTTCCTTATTCAGTCCCTTGTTGTATTTGTTAAGGTTTAGTAAACACTGAAAATTTTAAAAGTCAGGGGTCGTTTCTCACACATCTTTTCTATGCCCACCCACTGAGTAATGGTGGACAGCAATAAGGTTACTCTGAAGCCTCATCCTCTTAAGGCCGAACAAACCTAGCTCCCTCAGTTGCTTCTCATTAGAGATTTCCTCCAGTCCCTGACAATTCTGTGGCCTTCTGCTGGAAGTCTGAAAGCATGTCTTCCCTACGCTGACAGTTGAAAACTGGTCACAGCGTGCTATTTCATCCAGATTGGAGCAGAATATTTCATTTTGGTTTTAAATGTAGGTCATTTCCATATCACGTAGCAGTAACACTAAAAAATAATTTCAGAATTTTGAGTAATGTATTTGCTTAACATTGCAGTCACATAGCTACCTAAAGTTATTTTAGATTTACTAAATGCTGGCTTCTAGAATTCCATTGCAATACTTCTTGAAACACATGAGATGGCAGCAGATACCAGAAACAAAGCACTGCTGGCCCAAAGCCGAGAAGCTGATGCCAGTGAGACAGGTTTTGCCCTACTCCTGATACAATTGTCTAGACTGTGTAGATTTCTGCAGCTTCTGTTATGCTGCACTGAGTTATAAATCACAGTGTGAGTGCTGGTTGTTTAAATGTAATAGTGTCAGGAATATCCGCAAGTGCAGAGATTTATGTCTAAAAACGAGACAGGAGTCCCTCAGCTTTATTCGAATAAAGGGAGAGAGTCCTCTGGGGCACATGCCCGCGGGGTTTTCTCTCTCAGGGTTTCAGAGAGCACAGCCTCCTTTTATCCTAAACTCCCTGCTGCATGTTGCCCTCTTCCTTTCCCCATTGCTGAGGTACTAGGAACGTACAGCCTTCCCGAACCACCTACCACATATTTTCCCCCAAACCCTCTGCCACATATTCCCCTCTTGAACCTATTATTTTACCCCTAAGTTCAGAACCCTTGTGCATACCCTTGTCTGGGCTCTGCAACAGCCTGTTGTCCAAAGTTAGTAGAGACATTAAGACCCATTTCAAAGACATTAACACCCATACCTTCACTCATCAAATCATTTGTAAAGACATTAGCACACATCCTTCTTCCCAACAGTCACTGAACATTTCTGTAGCCTGTATGTTTCATTAAGAGTGTGCAGATTGGTAATGTTATATACAGAAAAAACAACTTTTTTTTTTCTTTAACTATATGTCTTCTGTCAGTTTTGCATATTTTTCATCATATTTTTAAAATATTGACAGCAATATGTAAGCTTCTAACTTATAATGTTCTGGAAATTCATTAATTCAGAGTTCATTCATGGAACTCTGTAGCAGTTTAACATTTCCGTGATGTGAAGTTAGGCACATTTTAACTGGGAATGATGAACAGTAAAAACACTAGCAGGACAAATATGAAGTTTACTCACGGATATAGTTGGTAGGTATCCTTCTTCCAGTAATGTCATTCTGTCCAGATGAAAAGTATTTTGAGTGCTCTGTCTCAGAACCTTTTGGCTTTATGTAGAAATTCCCAGAATATCTATGCACCTCCTACAAAGGCCAAACTGGATAATCATAAATAGAACTTCCAAGTTGAGAATTCACATTAAATATTTATTTTTATTATATTTACTCTTGACATTTTTCTCAAAAAATGTCAGGATAAAGTAGAGAGGCTATCCATATTGTCTCTGCAGGGCAGTAGTGATAGAACAGTGCATTTCAAGTCTACATAGGCATCAAGTCTCTGAGGCCTGGATTCTGGCCTCCCACCCAGTTCAGCCAAGCAGTAAAAGGTTCATTATTTGGTAACACTGTATTTTTCTTTGGTCATGTTCTTGCTGCCAGATTTATGACAAATGTAGTTCTGATTTCTGGTACTACTGGACAGATGGTCAAAAGTCTTAATCGTACTGTAGTGTGAAAGGGATAAAATACTAACAATACATAATCAGGTCACCTTGTCTCCCCTCTGTGTCAATGAATTTGTCTTCTTTTCAGTACACTGTTTTCTGACCTATATTTAATGGTGTTCTACATCAAAATTTTCCCAGTATCTGTCCATTTTGTCTGCAGTACCTATGTGAATTTAGTGGGCTTCAGTAGTTTTACATGTATAAAAGACGATTCCATGATAATGACAAGGTGAAGATGAATATGCAGACAAGGACAAAGAACACAGCATTTTTTCTTGCCTCCACTGTAAATAAATAACTGAATTCATGTACTGCGGCAGTCCAACCTGCCACCACTTCGGAATCTGTCAGACGAAATTAGGTTAGCAGTAATAAAGGACCAGTCAATAGATTTATTTGGAAAGCAAAAGGTTTACTAATAACAAAAATAACAAACATGAAAAGGCGAACAGCAGGTGGACAACCACAGTATGGGATAAAACCAAAGACCTCGAACTGGGGCAGGTAGAGTATGTTTATAAGGTTAGATAAAAGGTGGAGTTTAAATCTAAGGGTCCAGTAGGAGTGAGGATTAAGAACATGTAAAACATTGCAGAAGGAATATAACCAATAGGAATAAAGATAACCATTAACTTTCCAGAACTGCAGCCTTATAAAGAGATCTCGATTAGCATTTCTTCTCCCATGAATCAGTGATGCAGGAGCCTTGCTTGCCGTAACATAAACATCAGTTCTGCTGGCTACAGGCCCATTTCCCAAGGCCTGAGATTGATATTCTCGGGCAGCTTGACTCCTACAATGTACATAGGTTTACCTGAAAAGAAAGCAAATACATCTTGTAATTAAATACCTCACCCAGGTACTTTATACTTCCTATGAATTTGGTTTGTTGATGCCATTCACTGAAATGTGGAAAAGTGTTTCAATTTATATATAGGCATAGAGCCAAAATGCATTCCACTTAGAAAAAAGGTTATATGTTAGGGGAACCAAAATCTTTGTAATGGGAAAGTGATAGAGATGGCTGGAGCACTGAACTCAGGATATTCATGTTCTCCTGCTGTATGCAGAAGCTATGCTTCATTTCAGAAAAATAGGTGGCAGTCTTCACCTTCTGCTTGTCTCATCCACAAGCAGTTAAGGTATCTTTCTTCCCCAAAAAAGTAACTAATATGCTTAGACTGCAATAGCAGAAAGTAAGGCTTGGCTATGTCAGTAATCAAACTGCTTGCATTTAAACTATAAATTAAACTTCTCTAAACAGTGCATGGAATCCACAGAGAATCTGATAAGTATGAGCCTGCAAACAAGTGGCATGTAACCATTACTGTCACAGTTCGGCTCCCACGATCCCAGGACCAGACCAGCTGGGAGTGGTGTGGCAAACAAAAAGGACAGGCATGACTGGGTTACCCGAAAAGTAAAACAGCTTTAATGGCAGAACAACAAACAGCAGAAAGCAAACACACAGTATAGGGTCAACCACAAAAGGCCCCAAGTGTGTAGGTTCAGCAGTATATATATGGTACATCTGGGGGTTGATCTGAGGATAGGGATCCAGTCACAAAGTGGGATTAGGAATATGCAAAATAATGCAGCAAACAGCAACCAGTCAGGGGAGAGAACTGGGAACATTCTAGAAGCACAACCTTATATGGGCAGGCCTAACATATTCACTCCCATGGGTCCTCCTTTCTCTAACTTTTCTCACCCTAATTTGAACATTAGTCTCTCTGCCTACAGGCACAATTCCCTGGCCTTAAGTTGATGCATTCTGTGTAAGCAATCAGACTTGTCCCACTATCCATCCCTGTCAGCTCCATTCCCACACATTACTGTCATTTTTCTGTGTTTGTGTAATTTGACGGCTAAACTGTGATAAGTTGATTATGTCCCATTGTAAAGCTCTCATCCAGAAATATATTCTGTCCTTTCTTAGTGAGCAGGTGACTATGAGATTTTTTTTTTTTTTGTGTTGTCTTGAAGAATGTGTGTCTCTGCCCAAGAAAAGTTATGAAGGAGCAGGGAGGAAACAGTAGACAACAGCTGAGCAAGTACCGGCTCAAAGATGCCACGGAAAGAGATGAAAGCCCAGTGTAGTCTGCAGGACTTCTCAAAGTAATTTGAAACTGTGAAAATAAATTGGTTTGTATAAATTACTTTGGCAACTTTTTCCAATCAAAAGAAGATGGATGTGGACTCTGCCACAAGTTGACTAACAAGAAAAGTCAACCACAAGGAAAGTCTGCTGCACCCATGTTCTTAGGTGGACATTATGAAAGCTTCTTTAAGAAAAAAATTTAAAAGGCATTGCTTCCATCACCTGCAGTGTTTATTCTTTGTCTGTTTTGTCTTTAAAACCCTGAGGCTGCCTGCGGTCGGAGAGGCTCAGGACAGCCCCCTTCCCAAGAGTGGCCCTCTTGTGTGGGATAGCTCAGGAAAGACGGATGGCTTCAGCTTGGTTGTCAGCAGGGAGAAAAGATGGAAGGGGTCTGCTGAGTCTCAGGATCTTTATTGGCACCTAAGTGGGTCAGGATCCAAAGACTTTGAGTATGGAGGGTCTAAGGGTTTTATAGGGATAGCTTGAGGAGCCCAGAGTTCAGGGTCCTATGGTATGAGGGATTAGGGGAGGATCAAGGGAGGAGCAAAGGGGCCTCCATCCAAGAGGGATGAAGGGGAGAGGATACAATGTTTTGAGACCCAATGGGGTAAGAGAGCTAACAGAACCTTCTAGAACAGGGGTGTTAACTGGGGATGATTGAAGGGTCAAGCAACTTGGAGGGAGAGAGCAAGGGGTGGAACTAGAAACTGGGTGTGACATCACAGAGCTTCTTGAAAGGTCTGCATCCTGTTGGGGTTAGACTCTGATCTCATGCCATGGGGCCCAGCCAACCTCTGCCTGGGGTCTGTGAGGCCTCCCATGGGATGCAACAAAACCCCTTTATGTGCTAATACAGAAAGTGTTTGGAATAGCTCTACCTTCAGGTCACTGCATAGAACAAGTGTAAGGGAAAAAAGTAACCAAGCGTATACAACCCAAAGTATTGCATCAGAATACTATCTTCTAGAACTTGCAGTATGTTTAAAATTCTTCAGAAACTGGAAGTTGAATGCAAATTTTACTAACTGGAAGTTTCCACACTTTTAATTTTCACTTAAGTTCTACATTGCAGTATCTTACAGGGAAATATAAATGGTTTGCATTTGGATAGGAAAAGAGTACAAAGCTAATACAAATGTTAAGAAAAAAATTTAGCCGACTACAGTTTCATAAGTAGAATCTTTAAGTAAATAAGTTGTGATTTGTCAGTAGTCATAATGAATATGAAATGTATGAATCTTCTTACATTTGAAGTTTTAACAATTCATCATTTTTAGAGTTAATGTAACTAAATATTGAAATAAATTTTTACTTTATTTTCATTTGATAGTCCAAAATTTGTTTGCTTTATTTTCAGTATGGAAGTCTACAAACTTCTTAAAAAAGATTTTTTTTAAAATTTTGATTAAATTCAAAGCACTAATGCTATCATGGTTCTGAGAAGCAACATGAATTCAGAGCCTTTAAAGATCTTGGAATGTATCAACCAAGAAACTCTTGAAGATTAGTACATTTTTGATCTCACACAAGATTTGGTTAGATGTAGCCATTTTTGTCCTTAGGTACACCTATCCATCCAATTAATAGTACTGTAATAAAACCTACAACATCAGAGCACCAGAAGACATCCAAAAATATCCTTATGTCACCTGTCACTTTTCTTTTTTCTTTCTTTTTTGTTTTGTTTTGTTTTAAGCTATAAAACAATTAAGAATAGCATTTGCTGTACTGGAATCAGGTAAAGATTAAAACAGCAAAAATTCTGATGTGTGAAGAGTAGTATCCTCATCTTGGATGATGATGATCTTGACTCTATTAAAAATGCCCAAAGTGACTTCAGTAAATGGAAAATACTAAAGTCAGTGATCCTAACTGCAGAATGATAAATTTATCAAGTGAAATGCATCCAGTAGAAAAATATATTGTAAATAGTTTTCTTTTGAAGGTGTATGAACACTCCAGAAAAACTTTCTTCTGGTCTTTCTATTCCCTCATGCTGATTGTTTTTGCTTATTCTATTGCAGTATACCCATTCCATGTATTATTTTCAATCACATTACTCTTCATTCCTGTGTGGACTCCCAGTCCTCATAAGAGGTTGTGAACTCTCATATGCCAGGTTAGTAGGATTTTGGTAAAAACAGTAAAGCTGAAATGTGGGACATAGCTTAGGGATGTTTCTTAGTTTTCTTCCTACTATGCAATGGTGGAATTAATCTGCTGGATGTTGACCTGATATATATCAGTATATAACATTTTCAAAAAGCAAATTCTTGATTTTTTCCCCTACTCTTTTTTTTAAGGCATAAAGGGACTTTTCAACATCTGTCTAGTGTAATAACAACATTTTAAGAGACAATAGTCCATGGTTTTCAACTTAAATTACATCAGTGATGGCTCCAATCCAGAGGTCATCCAAGAAAAGGTAAGAAACAGTCAGAAGTTCTGGAAAAATTAAAGTCTTTCATCCGCTCAACTCTCTTACATTTCTATTTCAGAGCTTAGCTCTAAATTTCTCTTTGCTACTCAGTGAGATATATTCAAAACATAAGGTAGTCCCTCTGTTATGGATATAAATAAAGATACCACGAAAACGTTGGATTTCTTTTGGAATTACTCTCTGAGAAGAGATTTTGAGAAGAGGAACTTAAAACCAAAATATCTGACCATTTTCTGTGCGATACCCATGCGATTTTACTGAGCTTACGAAGTTTTGTGTTCATAAAAGACCATCCCAGGATGATGACAAGAAGATGAATACTGAAACACGACACAGAATGGACGTTGCAGGGGAGAGGGGGTGGGAAGGGTGTTTTATTGGGACTTGCACAGATGGCATAGCTTCTAATTTTTTTAACCAAATCAAAATCTTAGGATATCGTAGAAATACTTACAGGACTAAAATCTCAAATTAGAACTTCAGTTAAAATAAGACAGCTGACTATGCAGGTTTTTGAAAGCAGATACTGCCAAATTAGTGTTAATGTGTTCATGCTTTTTATTTGATTTTTAAAAGAAGCAAATTTGTTATTTGATCTCAAAGCCTGTTGCTACAAACAATATTCTTAACCAGCTGAAACACAACTAACATGCATTTTATTCTTTTCGTGTCTCTTTTATCCACTTCAGTGTGTTCTTCTATGTGTTGCAAAGTACAGATGTGAAATGTAATGTTGTTAGTTAATTCTTTTGTGAGCTGTGGCACCAGCTCACCCTTATTTTTCAATTTCTGGTGTGATCTGTGCAGTCACTTTGTTTGATCATTATGCCTGAAATAAAGAATGGCTGTTAACAGCAAAAGTCAAAGGGATTGGGTCGAATTGTTCTTCCACAGACATCCATGCCCTTGATTAGCATCACTGATACTAAAAAGATGAGCAAAAAGGAAAAATGTATCCACTGTTTTACTCAATGATAAAGTCTTCACAAATATGAGAACTAAAGCTACATCAGACAGCCACAGAATGAAGAGTGCATACCCCAGACAGATGCTTGATTGCACATGGTGGGATATTATAGTATAAAGAAAATAGGGAAGGAAGCAGTGAGTTACAGAGAAGTTACAATATTACTAGGGGTGACAGATGTAGGAAACTTGCTATTCCAATACATGTTCTATCATACTCTTTCAGCGCAAGACTAACTATATGAGCAGTATTAAACTGGGGGAAGAAGATAAGGAGGGAACTGTACTTAACTGTAGCAATGGTGAAGTAACCCAATTAGATTAAAATGGTAAGATTACTAACACAGACACACACATCCCGATATTGGGCTGCATCTAGATACTGTGCTTTCCAAGACATATGTTGATAATGAAACACAATGCATTTCAAAGGCACTGCTGTATAAAAGTTGAGTTTTTTCACGGTGTACAGTGTCATTGTGTCATTTTTTGCTGTCTGCTTCTAAATGTGATGGGCAGCATGTGGTATTTGTGTTGAATCAGGGTATTTCTCCACTAGGTCAGTCCAACAACTTCCTCCTACTGAGAAGAGATTGTGTTTCTTCCACTCACACCTACACAGACACACAATCACACACACTTGCTTCTATCACTTACTCTGCATCAGCTGTGAAAGTTGCTAGACCTCCTATCTGAGCAGTCTTAGCTTATTAATCAAGTGATTAAATACATACCTATAACTTTCTGATAAACTGGGATACTGTATCAATGAACAGAAGGGACCTTTAAGTGCACAGAGATGTTACAAAAGCACTTGGCAACTGGTGTGAACTGAACAGTGTATGGTATCTCTCATTTTCTATGTTGATCAGTTCAAGCTCTCACTGGTTACGTAGTTCTCATTGTCCAATGGTTGGCATCTGCATCCTCTTATTAGTACAACTTCTTGTTTGTCTCTTAAAGTCTTTCTACAAAGTTTAAAAATGAATTTTAAAAGGGCACTTTTTGGAATAATTTCTATTCCAGCTAGAGGAGTTAAACTGCCTGGGCAATATGGGAGATACTGTTAAGAAATATGGTTAAGCGTCTCACACCCTACAACCAGAACTGGGTTGGAAGGTAAGTTCTGCCATACTTGTAGACTGTGTCTCTCTGCTTTCCACTTTAAAAGGCATTCTGGGAATTCCCACATTCTTTAGAAGGAGTACTGCTAACAGTATCCAGCTGCAAATGGAAATATGTTTTTTCTCTTCTTTTTTTTGTGTTCTTGGCGAGGGAGATGTCACATGAATATGCTTTGAGTTTATACAGAAATTAAATGAGCTGGTGTGAATTACACATCTTCCCTGACATCCTGCAACCACAGAATTTTTAGTCTTCCTATCAAATTGCTATAAACATGCCTATGTAGTAGCAGCATCCATGCAAAGCCCTTGGTAAGCTAGAGGAAAACAGAGGAAGGAAAAAAAGGAAGATGAACAGATGCCATTCTGACAAGACACTAATAATACTGAGTATACTCCGTAAGACCTTGTAAGATTTAAACAGATGGTTCCAGGACCTTGCCCTAGCGTTTCCCTTACTCCAAGGTGAAATGAAATACAGGTTAGGTCTGACAGCTGTAACAACCAGCTCTCATCAATGTCACTATTGGACACTCATCAGATTTACAGTAGTCATCCCTCTACAATAATTGGCAAGTGGAAGAGCAGATGGAGAGATGTGTAGTTTACAGTTCATGAACTTGTGAAAGGGAGCTTCAGTGTGTTGGTATGAACCTGATATATTTCCCTTACTGTTTTGGTAGGAGGAATGTTTCAAAAATTTTTCTTTGAATGACCTGTACTTATTTTCATACATCTTGTAAGAAACATTTCCAGGTTAATTTACAGATGGTTTTACAAAAAAATTATATCCAAGTGATTGAGGTCCTGAGGATCTGGCAAAATAAAAACTCCCGTATGATGAAGTTCATATTCCCATTCCAGCCAAAACTACTAAAAGACACTCCAGGCAGTTCAGGTTACTACTTTTTAAAAGCTTTTCAACAAATGGAAATCCAAACACTAAGACTGCAATTTCAGTAGGTATTATGTAGGGTTTTAATAGCTTGTTGGTGCTGCTTCTCTCTTTCTCTCACTTTGAGACACTCCAACCACATACTACACTTTTTTGTTAGCTTATTTAACTCATTAATGTAGTAGAAATCTAATCCAGAAAAAGAAGAATGGTTTCCTGCATGACTAGCAAGATGGAATGATACATCATCCAAGGAATGCAGAGGACACTCAAAAATGGGAACAGGGAACGGAAGAGAGAGAAAAAAAAGAGCAGGAAAGGTAAAATTTCTTCTTTCTTGACAAGTGAGTGAAATACTGCAGTGCTAGAGATAAGACTATTCATGTCCTATCAACAAATTACAGTTAAACTCAAAAATTATAATGGTAAATAATGTATCAATTAAATATTATCATACAGTGGGACACTGTAAAAAAAAATCTGTTTTCCAAAACAACAGGCTACTAGTGAAATCTAATAGTACAAACAGCAAGAGAGGAAAATAGTAACCATAACTACTCTTGTTAGGTATTGCTTATTATATGAGGGACATTTTTTAAAAGCAAATATTATACTTATTTTTACAGAGACCCATATGCATTAAAATTCATGCCTATGATTTTGAAGAAAAGAAGATGAAATGTAGATTAAGAGTGCATGGTTGTGCTTAGTGAGGTCTCAGACTGGTGTTTCTACCTTTGAGAAGGAAGCAAATAGATTATAGTGATTAAGCATAGGAAATAACAGAGCAAGCGGAAGGCTGTTTTTCCTGATTCCAGCCAGGATGGAGTTAATTTCTACAGTGCCTGGGATGGGGCATGGCTAGGACCAGATGCTTATTCTATACCACCTCACGCCATTGCTGGGGTGAGGGAAAGGGAGTCTCTTTGAGGAGAAGGAGCTCCTTCTGGTCACGTAAGTGTGGTGGAGTTGTCTCTGTGTGAATGTCACCTTTTTCCTTGTACCCTCTGTCATTAGTATTGCTGCTGTTAGTTTTCATTTCCTTATCTCATTGCTGCTTCCAGTAAATTGTTCTTATCTCAGCCTTTTGTACCTCCAGTTCTTCCCTCCAACAAGGAGGTAGAGAGGGAAAGCCGGGGAGGGAGCGAGTGGCACATGGTTTCAGTAGTAGCACTAAATTGGAGAGTACCATTCCTAGACCAAGACACTGCTCTGAAAAAAAGACATTGAAGGAAACAAAAAGCAAATAGGAATAGCAGAGCGGAACCAACAAACAAACAAACAAACAACAAAAAAAAAACCCAACCCACGCAAAAACCCCAAAAGAAGCAGAAAAAGAATAGGTGTATGAGGACAAAAAATGACATAACTGAGATAAGGATAATTATAATTGGTCAAAGCGAGACTCCCTGAAATCCAATGATAAATTAATTTTCCCAGATTAAATATGGAAGGCAAGTTTCTGGAAGAATTGGATTTCTAGGGTCCTGCCTTCTGACACACAGTCTGGCTGCTGATTGCAAGCATGAATCGAGTTTGGAAGGTGGAACACCAGCCTGCTATTCCTTCACAAAAACAGTAGATGCCAAAAGAAAAAAGCGTTGGAATTTTTTTTGCAGTATTCCTGTTGTCCTGAGTGGAAATGTACAAATAAATTCCATTCTTGCCTTGTTGATTTTTTTTATCTCTTACATTTGTAACTCATAGTAATTTTTCATTTTTTTTCTGGCCCTTTTTTTTCCTTTTTCTTTTTTTGTCATCTGAAGATTGACAAAGTCTAGTCAAGTAGTTTTTATCTGATACATGTTTTAACAAAAAGTAAGATCACTGGTAGAAAAAAATCCACAGTAAGGAAAAAATTTAAAAGGTTTGATCTTGCATATTTACACAACTGCATACCTTCTTAGAAACATCTTCTGAGCTTTGAGAAGCTGAAATCAATTTTTTTTCATTGGGCTCTTCTTGGACTGCTTAACTAATTTTTCAAGCTAAAGAGATGTGGGACAATATAACCATGACCATCACAGAAGAATATAAAGGTACAGAAACATCAGAAACAAGTTGCACTTGGTACATGAGACCATGATGGGAAGGGAGGTACTCAACTTCTTGGTTTTTGTCTGTGGGAAAAAATGTTGGTAGCTATCTACAAAGAGAAAAATATTATATTCCATATAAAATAAAAAGAAGACATAGTGCAAACTCTAGTTAATATGCGAGTGAAATGACCATTAGAATATGAATTATTGAAACGGCATCTGATCTATGCAAGAAAGGATGGCAATGATTTCATTTTCAGAAATTTTTGTGAAGTAGAGAGATAAAGGCACTTTTCTAATAAATAGAAATATTTTTACTCTCCACCAAATACCTATTCTGTATTTATTTAACTAAAAATGTGAGTCATCTGACAGTTCTGGATAATCACAAAGCACAAAATATTGGCCACATTTCAGAACAGAACTGACCAAGTTTGGAAGATGGTCAGCATAAAACAGTGCTTTTCAACGTTGTTGTTTCTAACAACAACTATGAAACAATGTTTATCACACTGCTCCTTGTATTTAAAACTGACATGTTATCCATTATAGCCTTCTGAGTCAATGCAAAGTGACGCTCAGATTTAACATTTTGTATTTTCACAAGCCCAAGCATACACTGATAATATTTACTTAGAGGGAAGCTGGCAGATCCCTTCCCACCAAAAGCCTCCCTTATTCCATCCAAATGTCTTTTCCATGGTCCTTTATCTCCCTAAGCTCTCTGAAACTGGCAAAGGGGAACACTGTGATTTATTGGAAGGCAAGGATTTTGAAGGGGGTGAGGATTTACTCAAGCCATAGCAAGTGTAAAGGAAGTAGTTCACAACCCAGCACATCCTGCTTCTGAATCGCCTGTCAAAACAAGTTCACCAGGTTCTGCAGGGCAGAGGAGCATGTAGTGAAATGTGACTGGGTAGCTGGGGGGGTGGTCGTAGAAACAGATGTAGACACTGGGGGACAGGGATGGGGGACACAAAGGGGATTACATTTTACATTAACTTTTTACCTGCTAAGAGTTTGTGATGAATTCCCTGTTAAGTACAATTGTATGACTGACAGTGTGTTGGCCTATACAGGGTCTTCCATAAGAATAGGATTATGAAGAATCTTGTTAATGAGAACAGGAAAAAAATACCATTTTTATATTACTTGGTACCAAGTAACTTACTGCATATTTTATTGGGCAGCCAATAAAAAACATTTGGAAAATGGCTCAAGGTACCCAGAGGGAAAGTTGTGCATCTTTTTTATCCACATGGTGTTCTGAACAGGACTAAAACTTCAGATGAGTAAAATTTTACAAGGAAATAGAACCCTTAAAGCTGTGATTCTCAGATAGTTTTAGTTAAACAGGCTGTTGGAAATTCTACAATTTTTTGACAGACTATTTCAGACTATTTCATTGAACATTTAATTGTTTTGTTCACAAATATTACTATTCATATACATTTTCATATACATTAAAATTGCAGAGCCTTATACTTCTTTACATTCTCTTACTACCACACAGCTATTTTGCATCTCTTTGTCCGTTATCCATTGCTTCTGTTATTTCCTGCTAAGTAATTGCTGAAATGTTCGGGCTAATTTATAAACAAATGTTCTCAGAGAAACATGACACATACTACTTGGTACTGGTCATAAATTTAAAATGTAAGGTAATAGATTTCCAGGTTTTATTATCTACTTCTTAGTAATGGGTGACCTGAGTTTAATTATTTGTTTATTTCATATACGACTGGGTTAATGAGATATGACCAGGAGAGCAAAATTATTGTATTGTTTTGATTTCAATGCAACTATTGCTTTTTATTACCTTAGGTGTTTCTGAGTACCAAGTCCCATTTAAGAGTGCATATTGCTTACTTAGATTAAGAATTACTTAGACAAGGAGGTACAGACTGTATTAGCTAGTACTCCTTGCCTGGTGTTTCCCTATCAATGAGTCTAGACTGTTTCTTTGGAAAGACATATTTCTGTCTTTTAATTTTGTTTTACAGAATACAAAAATTCTGTTGGAACAGTAAGAAGAGTTATATGTGGTTTTGTTTCTGGAGGCTCCCTATAATTACATGGCAGAGGTTATTTTTTAAAAAGCAGCTGTCATTCAGACAAGGAAGTGTGATTGTGCTCTTACATTCTGCAGAATTTTCAGAGGCTGTATTTCTAGTTCATGGTAGCCTTAATCAAGTAAAAAACAGATGTGATTTGATCCTATTATTTATTTCAACTTTTTTAAAAGATTACCAAAGACAGAATTGCATAATGCCATTTTGCAATTGCTAAACGTAAGCACAGAGAAGATACATTTTAAATATTTGCACTTAGGAAGGCTAATATATTAGCACTGTTAGAAGATAGTGATCTCTAATGTTCTCATACAACACTAGTAAATTAACAGGATATCCTTAATCAATTTGGTGTACATAGGAATATGAAGATAGAGAGATTAATACATGGGTAACAGGTACAGAGTGCTATAAAAGCAGATGTAGTATGAAACTATATAATTTTCAGAAGCTAGTGCTATGGAAATTCCAGCTACTTCTTGCTTCTGTTCATCTATTACGTAACATTTGCCATGTCATCCTTTGGGAGGGTGGCTGTAATGACAAAATTATATGAGACAGTGTGTTCTTTCTTTATCACTATTATGTTGAAAAACAGCAAACGAATTGTTAGTAGCATCTGAAAATTCTCAGCTTCCCTCATCGTTGTATACAGCCATGCTAGTTTAATTACAGATATTGACATGTTGGCTGTCTTTACATCCAAATCAACTAAAACACTGAAAATCATGAAATTAAGATTTAGGATTTCCTCTGCAGGTTTTATTTAGTCTCTAGACATATACATTAGAATATATTTTTAGAATATTTAAGATTGCTGTTTTCTCATTAGGATACATACCTTATTTAGTAAATAAGTAAATATTTGATTATTTTTTCAGCATTACACTCCCTGTTCTACTAACTCACTCTCAGTTTTTTCTCTTATTCTTTACCACTGGTCAGTCCTGTTGCAGTTTCTATTCTGACCAACTGCTTGTTCCATCACCCTTCTTCCGCATAAACCATATTGACAATGACCAGCATTTCCTATCAATCTGTCAAATAGATATCCAAGCTGCATTTTTCATTTTCTTGTTGCAGTCTGCCTTCCCAATTGCTCCCCAAAGTATGAGATTTTTCATTCTCCATCTAAGTCAGGATATTGCCTTACCATGCTGCACTAAAAAATAAAGTTCTGGATTAGTTGAAGCTCATTATCATGTTTAAGTCCTGTAGAGAGTCTAAGTATGTTAATGCAGCACTGCACTGAATCAACATCAATGCATGCTCTGTGGCCAGAGCTGCAGAATCATGGCTGTACAAATCATGTGCAATCCACGGGAGACCGTAAGTGAATGGCAAGTCACGATCAGGTAAAGCATGCTTACTGTACTTGGGATATTTACATGAAGTATGGCTGCATCCTAAGTCTTTAGTAAGTGTGTGTGAGCCAGTCCTTTTAAGGAGCTTGTATTGTAGCCATGTTTATAGTTTTTATTTTCTTTGTTTATAACAGGAACAGCAAAAAGATATCTAATACCACAACCAGGACATTGCAACATCTTACTCTTTTTCTAAGTTATATGTTAACTAAGATATTATGTAACATTAAAGTACTTATTCACTTTTGATTTCAGAGACAGATTCTTCAGTGCTGGTTCAGTCTTGACCTATGTTTAAGAGTTCACATAGATATGTTCATTCGGAGTTTGAAAAATATCAGATACTCTAACTAACTGCAAATGGTCAAGAAGATAGCTGAACCAAGCTTTGCAGCTTCTAGTTTGTTATCAGAAGAACCAGTCCCATTTCTTTCACTCCCATATCCTCACCATGCAGTGCCACTTCTGACCTCGGACTGTTTGTGATACTCATCTCCTGTGATCCTTTGGTAGGCCAGCAAAACTTATTCACCCAAGAAAATCACCCCTCTTTTTAGGATGGAACTTCATTCAGGGACTTCATCTGCATTTATATGGACAAATCTATGTATATGTAGGCATAGTCAGACTATGATAAAACACAATGCCATAACTAATTGCAGGTCACCTAGAGCCTGATAGAAAGTATGTTTTGATGGAATCACTTGCTGCATTTGCAGAACTGATTTAAATAATCTCTTAAAATCATAAATCATTACAGTTCTGAAAGCAACAGTTCTTTAAGCAGATGAAGGACTCAGAAAGGAGAAACGGGAAGTTCCCCTAAGGAACTGCAGGATTTCTTCTTGAATCTTTTGCTTTGAGATACAAAGATGAAAGAGATTTGCCCTAGTGGAGCTTCTCTGATTTATGGAGAGGAATTCATAAACTTTTACCTCAAACAGAGACAAGGAAAGGGGCTTTCCTTTTACTAAGGCATCTTGTTCAAACCCTTAAAGATGAACAGCTGTGACCCAATCTTGCAACAGGAGGAGGATTTTTATTCAGTGGTTTTCAAGATGAGTGATAGTTTCACTAGTATCTCTTGGTCTGATAATCTAGATAGAAATCTAGGATTTGAGGCTTTTTTTGTAACAAAAGTTTTTGTTGAATCTGTCATCTCAGCAGTTTGTGTAGGTGTACTAGCTGAAGAACAAAGGTAGTAATAATTCCATTTCTGCTCTAAAAATAACAAAATAAAATTCTATGCATATACAAAATCTAGTCTTCTGAAAAAAACAAGTCTCAACTTTTAGACTTCCTGAATTTGCAAAATCTGCGTATTCTGTTGCATAATACCTTTAACTCCTAGATAAGAATAAGAGAGGTCAGATGTTTATTTCCCAGAGAATATCTCAGTACCTTGTCATCATGATATACCTGTTAGGGTCAGCAGTATACAGGTCTCTCTGTGCTAGGAAGAACTTTTTTATTGCCTAATGAAACTAGATTAGGCAAGAGAAATTCTTGTAATGCAATGTCTATTACATAGGTATTCATAATAGATAACACCTCCTGATAGATTTACATAGGCATTGTTTTTATCATATAGCCATATTCAGTATTTAAAAGCCAATGGACAGAAATAACATGATAAAAGGGTTAACATACCCAGTATTAAGTCAATTTTCATTCAAGGTCTATCAAGCTTACCTTTGAACCAACTTGAAAAAGAGCAAATGGCAAAAAGACAGACTAGAAAACCATCGACACAGCAGCAAATAATTCTGCCTTTGTGAGAAATCCAGTGCAGCTCCTCCTGGCCTTCTTGGGAAGGTTTACAGAGGACATTACAATCCTTACAGTGGATTGTAAGGATTGACAGTGATAACAGGGAAAAAACCCACATATTTGATTGTAATTCGAGTTTTTAGGAAGGAGAAGTAAGTGTTTGCCATAGACTGAGCAGCAGTTGCCCTGCTTGGCTATGTGTCACGGAGGTTCTGGCAGTTCAATTAGTCACAGCATGAGAGAGCAAGGTGGCAAATAGAGATCGAAACAGTGATGGTTTAAGTTAATGCTCTTTATCTCTTCTGTGGATATCCCCAACTCCAAATATAAAAGGAGGTGAAGTACGAAAAAAGTTTAAAAGAGGTTTATAAGGTTGAAGGATTAAGAGATTTTTTTGCCAGAGGACTGGATTCTTAAGGGGAGTTTAAAATAATTTAAAAGCTTGTAGGCAAATCCAGCCCACAGATTGTCCCTACCTAACCATGTGATTGTTACAGGAGAAAGTCCAGACACCAAGTGCACCTCTAGAATCTACTGACCCTGACCAGGCTCACCCAAGGCATGCACACACTGCTTGTGAGCCCAAGGTCTCCATTTCACCACAGCCCTAGACCCTCAGCTGTCTTGCCATATGCTGGTCTCCAGCCTAGTCTGGCCCTGCTATCTGGGCAGACCTCAAATCTACTTGGTAGCTGGTTTTCCTCCTGAATGTAGCTCTCAGATGTCCATTGCTCACCATCTTTAGTCCTGTCTGCTGCATGGACTTCAGATTCAAGATGAAACTTGGTCTATCATCCTATCTGTACTCTTGTCTCTGCTCTTGCCTGGACCTGGTTCATCTCTTGCCTGGGACTATCAATGGATCCTACTACCAACACGTGGCTCACCCTGCTGTGACTATACCTGTGGGATCATGCCCTGGAGTCACTCTTTACTCCTGGAACACCTAGTTGGAGGGAGAAGCAGGACTGTGGTGCTTTCTGACAGAGGAAATGCAGAAAACAAACTAGTACTTTAAAACCATTCTGACACTTGCTTTCTTCAGCATTTGTCCACACATGAAATGGAGCTGGAAGGGCTTTACTCCAAGGTTATTATTCATGGATACTTACATGTATATTCAGTGAATATCCCCAGTCTGGTGGAGTCCCTGTTGACTGGAAAAGAGGAAGGATAACCATTTTGTAAAAAATTAAAATAAGGAAGATCCAGTGAACTACAGGCCAGTCAGCATCATCTCAGTGCCCAGCAAGATCATGGAGCAGATCCTTATGGAAACCATGCTAGGGCACGTGGCGGACAGGGAGGTGATTGGTGACAGCCAACATGGCTTCACTAAGGGCAAATTGTGCCTGACAAGTTTGGAGGCCTTCTATGAAGGATTATAGCATTGGTGGATAAGGGGAGAGGAACAACTGACATCATTTACCGGGACTTGTGCAAAGCATTGGACACTGTCCCACAGGACATCCTTGTCTCTGAGCTGGAGAGACATGGATTTGATGGATGAATCGCTCAGTTGGTAAGGAATTGACTGGATGGTTACACTCAAAGAGTTGTGGTCAATTGCTCAATGTCCATGTAGAGACCAGTGATGACAACACCAATCTGTGTGGTTCAGTCAATACGCTGGAGGGCAGGGATGCCATCCACAGCAACCTGGACAGGCTTGAGAGGTGTGCCTGTGTAAACCTCTGGAAGTTCGACAAGGTCAAGTGTGAGGTCCTGCATCTGGATCAGGGGAATCTCAGGCACAAATACTGTCTGGGCAGAGATAGATTGAGAGCAGCCCTGAAGAGAATGATTTGAGGGTGTTGCTGGACAGGAAGCTGCGTTGTTCTTCATGTAATGACAGCCATAGTACTTTTCAAATTTTATTTTAAACCAAGAATCATGTTACAGATATATTTCCAGAAGAGAAAAATATCTGTGTTAAAGATGTCTCAAATTAAAAGGAAGCAATACAGAACAAACCCATTTACAGTTACAGTAGAAACCCATAAGCAGAAGCAACCATGGAGATGGTAATTTAAACTGCTAAAAACTTTCTGTTGAGGAATTAGTACAGAACAAATCTTCAGGATAGAAGTTAGCATATGTTGGACTAAGTCTGTACTGATACTCACTTTTTTTTTCTTTTGCTTTACTTGTTGAAATGTCCTTAAATTATGAGTGCTTTTCACTACTTTAAGGAATTGTAGATAAGGAAGAAAGGATTATAGTATGACTGCTTTTAAAGAGTAAGCTGTTATATTTATTCCATTAAGAGTTTACATGGGTTCAGTGATCAGCTGAACAAATTTGGGAAAAAAGTACATTAAGGACAACTAAATGCAGAAATCCGAGGATGGTAACTCAAATACTGCAGATTGGTATCAGTACATCTTTGTGCCTAGTCTTGTGTTTCTCCTTAAGTAGCTGTCACTGCCCAGCATCAGAAATTTGTTATTATTATAGATCACACTGTAATCTGACCCAGTCTCTATGTTCTGTGGTACAGTGGTGCACCGGCACATCAGATGGCATAGATTTTCCTCTAGGAAGGGGTTATAGGAGGGAACTGGAGTGAATCTTAAAAGAATACAACACAATGTTCATATTTTGATAATTTATTATTTTAAAAGAGCACAGAAGGATAGTTCCATTACCACTCATGAACCTTGCAGTATTAGAACTGCAATAGATCTTTTGGCTAAATCACAACTGGAGTCAAGACATTTATAGAAAGCTTAAAAAGACCAGTGTTAAAAAGAGTACATATAACATGTCACTTTAACTTAAAGGGTATAGGGCACTCCTTTTAAAGTCTTGTGCTTTATCTAACAAAACTGATGTCCCAAAAAGCTACATAGCAATTCACATGGTCAGCTCATCAGGCAAAGACATATGCATCTCTGAGCTTTGTGCAAATAGCTGTAATAATAGCAAGATGCAGTTTCCCAATCCTTTCTTCTCTTCCAAGAAACCTCCTTCCTTCTGCTGATATACAGGAAGAAAACAGCTGGTTCTGTTGGCTATGTATTTTGAAGTGATAAATTTATTCAAAGCTACAAGACCAGCTAGCTTTTCTTGATTTGATATCAAAGCACTAGTCACCTTTGATATACAAGCTTCACTTTCTATTGCATCTCTTGAACAAAGATTCCTATTTTGCTAGTTAAGGCAATAAATAATAGTTTTCAAAAGGCTGCTAAAGACCTGTCTAACTGATCAAGCACATAACCAGGCTTGTATCTCTACCACAGTGATTACACATAGCCCATGCTAAGTTGAAGTCTGTGGTGAGGTTCTGAATAAAAAAGCATTATCCATAGAGTGGCTTAATAGACCGCCTCAGAGGTGGTGCTTTCCAAGGTGAAATGGGCATGGCTTGACATTACTGTGTGGTTCACTGGCACATCTCTCCAGTCTTCTTTCTCCAGTAATTTTCAAGTTGAACTAAACCTGGGTTAGTTCTGGAAAATGAAGAAATATGGATAGAAAATATATTGTTTGGGATGTTTGGGATGCTTCTCTATTTCCTCAGACTTCACTTCCTAAAGCACTACAGACAGCTATAAAACTCTGACCTCACACTGAAGAAACAATTCTGTCAAAGTTACCATTTTGAGTGAGCTGACTGTAATGTCTTAGTTTGTGTGAAATAACATCCTGATGCTACCTGCCAGAGAAAAGGGATACATTTTTAAGAGCACATCATTTGAACAAAGTCTGAAAAGAATATTTGAACACAATCTGCAATTTTTCTTCAAAAAGCTCTAGAATCGCTTTAAAAAGGAATTATGTAGATACAAATTCGTAACAGGAATTAATTTGTTACTATCATGGTTTTAATGCATTTTTCTAATATTTCTACTTCACTCATGTGATTTCAAGATAAAACCCAAAGCAAAGTTTTAATTTCCTTCCTGCTACTATCATACTTCTAAAGAAGCAATATATACATCTAGAGGGGAAAAGCAACACATATTTATATTTTAATAGCAATCAGTTAAAGTCAGTATTGGATTTACATCACAAACCCTTGCAGCAAACAGCCTTGCAGTTTGAAGCAAGCTTCATCTCACTTAATTTGGGGATCTCTGATTCTGAAACAGGGACTCAAATCATTACTCCAAGTACGTACTGGCATAAATTTGTGAGGGCCTTTTCCTTTTGTTGTAGAGTGTTTATGATAGATCAGATTATATCAGAGAAGTAATTTCATGTTTACTACAGGAATGGAGAGCTTGCATGAACCAGTGATCTTTGGTGCAAAGTAAATTTACTTTTAGGTTCCAAAGTAGTTATCAGTTATCTTACTAAATTCAGAAAGCAGTAGATCTGTGATACAATTAAGATGAAATTAATGAATGTCTTGGAAATATATTTTTTTTTCCCTTTCATTGTTATTTTATTTAAATGTTGATCCAAATATATATCCTCAATGTGGCAACTCTGGGTCTGGAAGATGAAGAAATGTGGGCATCTGTTTATAAACAAAGATACAAGTTTGTAACTATGCTAGTATCATCCTCAGAGAGACCCAGAACCGAAAGGTGGGAAAAAGTAGGTTCTAGTTACCTCTCTGCTCCCCAAGAATAACATCACCAAAAGTTAAAGCACTAATAAAGCTCACACGCACAGACACACAGGCACACACAAGCCCCGGTTACACCTCTGGACAGTGGATTGCTCATCCTAAAGCTCGCCACTCGAAAGCAAGTCCACGCTCTGCTAGGAAACACATAAACCTTTTTCTCCTATCCGAGCAAGGCTTTTGTGAACGAAAACCCTCTCTCCCGGGAAAATGTCCTTCGGGGTGTGCCCGTGAGCCGGGGGCAGAGCCGGGTCAGCCCGGCGGGGGATGCTCGGCGCGGCCCGGCGGGGGTCAGGGCCGGGGGGCGGGCGNCATCGAGCAGCTCCTGCCGCGGCACGATGACTTCTCCCGGCGGCACATCGGTCCCCGGGAGCAGGAGAAGCGGGAGATGCTGCGAACCGTCGGGGTCCAGGTAGGCGCCGTGCGGGGCGGGGGCGGCGCGGCCGGACCCTCCCGGCGCGGGCTATGCCGCCCCGCGGGAGCTAACCACGGCGTGCGGGCCCTTCTTGCAGAGCGTCGAGGAGCTGATGGACAAAACCATCCCGGCCGGCATCCGTCTCCAGAGGCCGCTGAGGATGGATGACCACGTCTGTAAGTGACCGCATGGCCCGGGGTGCTCCCGGACTCCCCGCTCCCTCCCGCGGCCCCTTCCGGCCGCCAGCGCCCGTGGGGGGTGGGGGGGCCACTTGGGGTGCGCACCCCCTACCCCCGATGTCCCCGCCGGCTCGTGTAGCGGTCTGATCTTACCGCCCAAGTAGAAGTGCAGGGTAAGACTTAAATAAGCGTAGCGGCACAATCACCGACGCTTCATTCTTCTCCGACAAACTCCGTGGAGTAATTTGGCTGCTGCGTTTATTGCTCTCCTCTTGGAAATGGGTAGGAAAATATGTGTAGTAGGCAGGGGCTGCTCGAAAACCCGGTTCGGAGCTCAAGTGCTCCATTGACTTCACTGTGTCCCAAGAACCTAATATGAAGGGAAAAGTATGACTAAAAATTGTCCCCTTGGTGTGGACTGTAGCTTCAAATGGGCCACTGTCTTTTGGTGGTTCTTATGTATTTGCAGGATTTCTTTGTTATTCCTCCCCCCCC
>VZSE01011299.1:138462-217651 GCA_013398275.1 Promerops cafer
CCCCCCCCAATAACAACCTGCATATTTTAATAGCATGAAAAATCTGTGTCTCTGTATTATGGATACACAGTAGACTAATGGCCAACATTTTAAATCTGTCTAATTGAGTGTTATGGGTAAACTGCAGGAATACTAAACATCTGAGTCAGCTATTGTGACACTACAGTAATTCAGCAAATTGCTGTAGAAAACTGGATGTGATTTCATGAGGTTTTAGATATTAGTATCTTTAAGAGTTAGAAAGCACAGTAGAAAATTTTTACCTGCATAACTGCATTTTTGAGTGATATCTGTGAACATGATGCTGGAAGTCCTGTAAGTGAAACAAGCACTTAAAAATCCTCAATGCTAAACAATTACACTAAAACTAACAAAGCTCAATGGCCATTCAGATATGGGATCCAGTTACATCAGTATTAACTTCATTTTCATGTCACAATCCTTTGCCTGATTTGTAGAAAACTTGATTCCTCTTGCTGGCATTTTCTCATTGCTCATCCGTGTGCTGTAATTTGAGTGTAAACTTCAGGCCTGCAGCTCCGGTGAGGTTCCTGGCCAGTTCAATCTGGTTACTCTGAGATGACATCACGCATGAGAGGCAGCACCACAATGAACAGCCAGGAAAACTAGACCCTGAAAGGCAGATTCTAGCCAGGAGGGATACAACAGGGACTGATAGTTTCTACCTCTAAAATATTTTATTAGTGCAACGGTATTTCAGTCTTTGGTAACTTTGTATCTTGTTAAAATGGGGAGAGGCTGGGTAGAGAGGCAGAATTTTACAACCTTCTTGTGTCTGTATAACTGCTGAAAGTACTGCTTGGCATATTTCCTTATGGTTAATGTGTTTTAATCAAGGTACTCCCTGACTAAGAAGTGATTTTCACTGACCTCAAAGAAAAGAACTTTTTAGGTTATTATATTTTTAGGTCAGTAGAAGGAGTGAAATGCAGTTTGTCACTAATAATTATATCTTAGAAGCCTTTCTAATTTTTTTAATCATTAGGTTTTATTGTTAATTATTATGATACACTTACAAAATTTTACTTCACCAAAATATACATAAAAGTGATACAGGATAGTAGGCATTAAAATACTTATACATTATTGAAAACTAACCTGGTGATATCAGCCTAGGTCACAATCTTTATGCAGTGCTCAAAGGCTAATTTTCATAGTAATTTTGAGTGGATGTCTCCTACACAGTGGTGCATTAGCTGATGTCCTCTTGTAGGCAAGTTCTCACTGTGCAACAGGACCTCGTTAGCTAACAGTGTATTTAGTTCATTGGCATTCTGTTCCACTTGCTATGCTGCTCTTGTTCCCTTAGAGTAAACTTTGAAAGAATGTGACTCTGATGCAGTCTCACATTGCACAACATGCAACAGTAAGTTTTCAAAAGAGATGCTTGCATGAGGTACAGGAAACTTTTTTTTCTGCACACGACTGCGTTTTTCTTCTGCAGCCAGTGTGCTGGACTGTCTTTTGTAATTTAATGTGTAGTTTTTTGTCACTAGTTTTCCCCTGCACTGGTAGCAGAAAATTCTATAGCTTTTAAAAGAAAAGTTAAAAGCCTCCGCTTAAAATTGTGCAACATCACACTGAACATCTTGTACAATGAGGACATTGTAATCTGAGTGAAGCTTGCTTCCTCTTTAATATACTGTTAGAAAGAACACTTTCCAATCACCAGGGTAGTATTTCTTATGTGAGGATGGGGAATTATTTCTCTATCATATAGCTTTTATTACAAGGAAATAGCAAAATTGGGAAGTGTAATGAAAACATTATTCTATTTTAATTTAAACATTTGTTTTTATTTGCATGAATGCTCTCACACATGGAAAGAGAGAACAGAACAAGGCAATGTCAAGTGTGTTATTCAATGAACTTCAGCATTTATAAAATTTATAATACAAATACAGCAATTTCCACTTGTCATTATAACTAAAAATATAATCATAGTGACTCCACAAATTGGAGTGCAGCTGAACAAATGAGCTGTGCTAGAGCTATACATTTATAGTAACAAACAGAGCTGAGCTTACATTGAAGTCTCATTGAAGTCAATCCTTACAGGTAGAATTAGACATGCAGTTCAAGAAAACCACACACCCACCATAAAAAGCATGTCTATGTATCATAGGTCTCTGCAATTACGTTTGAGTGTTTTGGAAAACTTTCATAGCTGTAGACCTCATCTCAGGTGTGTATATTTGATGTGTACATTTGATACACAATCTTCAAGTTTTGATTCAGTGTGTGTCACTAGAAAAGATTACAGTACAGATCCTTCCACTGATAATCTCACAAGTTGTGTAAAAGAAGGGAAATTAATCAAATGTGTCTATGCAATAGCAGTAAAGAAAAGGAAGAAGAGGCTCCTGGGGATGGAGCAAAAACAAGCAAGCTTGTTTTAAAGAGCTTGCTTATATGGCATTGCATATTCCACTGATGATAAATAAAACCTCTGATTACAGTAGAAACACACTCTTTTTGTACCTGTGTTGTCTCTCCTAGACATTTTAGCACAGACCTACTCTTCAGTGGAAGAATGAAGCTTCATTACTTCCCTGAAGGACATAACATATATATAGAGAGAGAGAAAGTCTTTAACCTTACTTACCTGGACATTTCCTGAGGGCAGGAAGGCTCTGCAGAGGGATCTGGACAGGCTGGATCAATGGGCCAAGGCCAGTGGTGTGAGGTTCAACAAGGCCCAGTGCTGGGTCCTGCCCTTGGGTCACAACAACCCCAGGCAGTGCCACAGGCTGGGGCAGAGTGGCTGCAAAGCTGCCCACAGGAAAAGGAGCTGGGGGTGCTGGTGACAGCAGCTGAACATGAGCCAGCAGTGCCCAGGTGGCCAAGAAGGCCAATGGCATCCTGGCCTGTACCAGCAATAGTGTGGCCAGCAGGACCAGGGCAGGGATTGTCACCCTGTACTCGGCATTCAAGTTGTGAGGCCACAATTTGAATCGTGTGTTGTTTTGGTCCCTTCAGTACAAGAAAGACATTGAGGTCCTGGAGTGTGTCCAGAGAAAGTCTACAAAGCTGGTGAAGGGTCTGGAGGCACAAGTCCTGTGAGGAGCAGCTGGTGGAGTTGGAGTTAGGCTGGAGAAAAGGAGGCTTAGGGGCACATTATCACTTTCTTCAGCTTCCTGAAAGAAGGGTGTAGCCAGGTGGGGTTTGGCCTCTTCTCCCAGCTAAGAAGTGACTGGACAAGAGGAAAAAGGCTCAAGCTGTGCCAGGGGACGTTCAGTTTGGACATTAGTAAGAATTTCTTCACTGAAAGGGTGGTCAGGCATTGGAAGAGACTGCGAAGGGAGAAGACCATTCAGGGAGGTGTTCAAGGAACAACTGGACATGGCACGTAGTGCCATGGTTCACATGACAAGATGGTAATCAGTCAGAGGTTGGAGTTGATGATCGTGGAGGTGTTTTTCAACCTAAATGATTCCATGATGTTTTTCTTAAGTCTGAATGACTAGCAATTCTGGTAAATGCCAAGTTTTGCTGGTACAAGTGCGTCTGTACTCTAAATGCTTTTTCAATAATTATTAGTGTTGCGTTTTGGCAGATTTTTTCTTGTACTGTCAGTGATGGAGAGAAGGACTGTAGCTTGTGCTAAGAGGTTTCTAAAATAAAATCCTTTCTTTTGTATGAAAGATGACAAGATTAGCTATGTCTATCTTGTGACCAAAAAAAAAATATTTATAAAAGTGTCTCTTGCCATGAGCCCACTGACTGTGTTGTAAAACCATCTGAACATGCCACTATATTCCCGTAGGGGTGAAATAGCAAAATGTCTGATTTCAGCTAACAGTAGATTTCAGTCCTGTACCTCAACTAATTGTGGAAGAGGGGCTTTTTTACAGTTAGATTTTTCTGCAGATACAGTTAAGGGAAAACATAATTTTGGCATGTAACTTCTGTTCAGTCAATACTTACAACAAGGCTAGACATCTGTTTGATATTTAATTGGGATCAGCTGGTATTACAGAGCTTTATTCTTAGGGTTACAGTAAGTAAACTTGAACAATCAGCTTTTCTTTAGGTACTGAAGGTGCTTTAGCACATATGTTGTGATTGACCCATTTGAAGTAAAGGAACATATTATATAAGAGTAATCCTCTTTATTTTATCCCTACAAACCTACTGTCTGTCAGTCATAGTTATCCCTGCAATGCTGTCATGGTATGTCCATATTTGTATGTAATGGATAGGTCTTGCACGTATGTTTGTGTTTCTGCTTTTTAGCTCAGGATTTGAATTTTGTAAAAGGCTGAATTTAAAAATATTTCTGCAAACTCCACCACAATTTTTTTTCTCAAACATTCCCAAGTACATTGTCAAATTTTAGATTTATCAACATTAGTTTCTAAAATCTTAAGAATTGGATCTCCAGTCTGAATGTTATTAGAAGCAATACTGTTCAGAAGCAGTTACATTGCAATAAAGACTATTTGTGTCTCCAAATTAGCAGCTCTTCTTGCAGTGAATCTTCTCTAATAGGATTTTATATTTTAAATGCCAGTTAAAAATTAATTCTGGGTGAATTTATAAATGTCCTAATGTCAGTCGGATTTTTAGAGCTAATTTAGTCGTTTCAGGTACCCTGCTGCTGGCATCCATGCAGTATGATTCAGATACCTGTGGCAGGGGTGATTGTTAGCCTCCAGAGTGTTGCCACACGTAGTGCAGAATCTGCATTACCACCCAGGGCACTTTGCTCCTCAAGCACTTTCAGGCTGCTGCTCTTTTTTTCTCAGGCAGCAGCCCTTGTGGGTAGAACAGGGGAAGGCATCTTGTTTTACTCAGCCTTCCCCTGCTTTTGGCTCCTGGCAGCATCAGCTTGTGTGTGCTGCCCAGGCTGGCTGGGTGAGCACAGGTGGTCTGAGTGAAAGGAGGGGGAAGAGGCAGGGCAGCATGGCTTTCTGCCCATATCTTGAAGTTAGGGACACAACACCTGGAACATGCACGTTCCTTATGCTGTCCTACAGCATTATTACTATGTGTCTGACAGTGCTTTGGAGCTATTTTTCTTCAATATAATCTGGTATTTGGTGTTTTTTAAAGCAATTGAATTAATTAAGAGAAATAAATTAATTCCCCTTTCATCACCTGTTCTAAGGATCTTGCTTCCTTGTTCTCAGAGGCTAGATTTTTTTTAAGATCTGATATAAAGTGAATAAAAATATATTAGACAAACTCTTTTTGTATGGTTCAAATTGTATAACTTGAACTGTTCCTTTTGTATTTTCTCCACTCTCATTCTCTAGTACCATATTTTGCAGGTGTCTCACAAGTTGAAGGCAACTCTGCTGTGCTAACTACAAAAACACTAGCAGAAATAACAGTGCATCATTTTGTGATCTGAAAATTCAGTCCCTCTTACTATTTTTGTGATATATTCTGCATTTGCTACCTGTAGATGTAGCAATCTGGAAGTGTCCTTGCAGAACCTCCAGACCCTCAGTAAGTTTTCTTCAGTTATAAGATAGGAGTACAGCAAAAGCAGTCGACCTTATTCTGGGTACTGTCTTTGATCATAATTTCTAATGAGTTGATGAGGGGAATAAAGATAAACTGCAGTGACTAAGCTGACAATTTTTTTTTGCTGAACATGGTTCCTAAAGAATTTTTATTGTATACCCAATAAAATGAGTTTATAATAAAGGCATTTCAATCACTTTTTCCTAGAACACTAGAAACAAACAGTTGAGTGTGAGGATGATTTGAGTCCAACCATTACTTAAATATAGTAAATTTTTCCTTCTGTTTTATTTCCCCATTTTGCATATTGCTTCTTAATCTCATTGCTGGGAGAATTAAAAAGAAATTAGTAACGCAACCAAAAATTATCTCAAGTTATGTTTTCTGAACCATGTAATTAAAATTTTTAGGAATCCTACATGTTTTAAAGAAATTAATAAATATTTAGAATAATACAACATTTCCACTACATATGCTCAAAGTTATTTACTTTATACAGCAGAAAAAGTCTGCTATTTTCAGGGTTTGGTAACAGTTTTGAGGACCAAAATGGAAATGTTGCAACTTCATTATGAATTTGAAAATAAATTTTTAAGCATACATAAGATCACTCTTGTGTTTCACATTTATCTGCCTTTGTATTAGCATTAGTTATTTGCAAAATGATCAGTAAAGAGTTGGACCCCTTTCACAAATAACATTATGGAAATACACTGTTGAAACAGTGACAGAGTTGACGGAGTGGGAAATAAAGCAACTGGCAGAGACCCAGGTCAGTCTCCAGCCCCTGCCCAAAGCTCTGCTGTGGAGTGAGAGCAGATTGCTCAGGGCTTCTCCCAGTCAGAACATGAAACCTCAGAAGGTGGAGACCCTGCTCCACTGCTGGACTCTCCTCATGGGCCCAGCTCTCCTTATCTCCAGCCTGAGCCTCTGGCCTTCCTACTATACATACACTGCTGTTAAGAGCCCGGCTGCATCTCCTCCATCCCCTCCTGTTGGTGCTGGGGGTGCTGGTAAGCATGGTTTGTTTCATGGCCTTGCTTTCTGGTCTTTGGACTCCAACATCTCTGTTAACTTCTCTCACCATCACCTACATCAATCTTACTTGAATTCAGAACCCTATCAGTGTAAAGTAAACACTGAATTCATGAAATCTTCATGGATTTATGTTTGGTCATATGTAATCCAGTCTAATAGATAAATCAGGGGCTAGTGATTTCCCTTATTTGGGACTGCAGTTATATTTGAGCTGTCTTCCTAAAGATGTACTGTGATGACATACTTCAAGGCAGTAGAAGGCAAAGGGTAAGGAGTCTTTATCCCTGGTTTCCTCAAAGAGGCATGTAAATGTGGGAGATACATATTTGAGCTGTACTGCTGCTATTGCCCTTATAGTGGCCAAATGAGCTGGGTAAGTAAGGTGAAGCAGGAGTGGAAGGAGTATGCTCTCCAGTATTTTGCCACCCTGGTTAATATTAGCTGTGTAACTGTCTTCACAGGTAGCTCATTAAAATGTGATAATTAAAAATATATTCAGTCTTGGAACCTCTCAGTGTAGGTATTCTCGATGGAGTGTGGTTCTACTCTTAAGCACAATCTCTACCTAAGCTGCTTGCAGCCTCACTAGGCTTTTGGCTTTGTACCTTCAATCAGTTTGGAAGCAGGTTTATTTCAGAGATCTCCAGCACAAGCTAAGCACAGCTGCATGTAGTTGTTGCTAGCTACAATTGCAGAGAAATAACTCTAGAAGAAAAGCCCAGTTGAGCTAACAAAGGAAATGTTATCTGTCACATTGTGCAGTATTTGTGGTATGTGTTTACTGCAGAAACCGCACTCAGTGCATTTTTTGTATGTGGTGTTGAGCTAGCAAGAAAGTTAAATGATAGTCAGCTTCTGCCTTCGACTGCAATTTGGAATTAAATAAGGAAATACGTTACCATTTCAAAGAAATCATTGCTGTTTGAATTATGCAAGAGTACAAGCCTCTGTCTGAAATTGCAACCAAACTGTCTTTCATCAAAATTTTTGCAAGTGGTAGAGGAAGGTCTCTACAATTTTAAAGCTCACTTAAACAACTGCTTCTCTCTTACTATAAACTCTGTGGGAAGAGTCCTGGGGAGTGGAGTTTTTCACTACACTTTAGAAACTTTGTCCTTGACATTGCTGAGTCAAGCCTAATAAGCATATAACAAGTCTCCAGAAAAAAAAAAAAAATTGCAGTTTACTGAAACTAAGGAATCAGTCCTCATACATTAGATCTAATGGTAACACTGAGTAAAAGGCAGAGAAGAAATGAACTTTGAAATGAGAACTGAACATCATTAAAAACCTCTGTGAAAGGTGTAATGTGGCTGTAGAAGAAATTAATTGAAAACTTGGAGATTTTTGGAAAAAAAAAAAGAATCTTTATCCATCAAATGCAATAGTAGCAACTTGAGTAAAAGGAAAAAAACAGGTTTTGAAATCAGAGCTGTAGTTCTAATATCCTTATTTGTGACTGCACTAGAAATTAATTCAAAACCTAGATAATTATTTGCCACCACATTCTAGGAAATTAACTATTCTGACTTCATCTCTCTTGCTGGAGTAACTTACAGAGAGAAAATAGATTTTGAGGCATCCAGGGCCCAAGGTATTATAATTCTGTGATTTGTAGCATTATATTACAAAGTGTTCTCTGTTCCCTTTGCACCACAACTTGAAGAACTTGGCATAACTGTCCCATTACAGCAAACTCTGAAGTCAGATTTGGGGGAAGAATTAAAAAACATCTGCTCCCCTCTCCCAGGAGGATTGGTGTCCAGTTCTACCCAGGTCTGTTAGGTTGGGCTGACCTATCTCTCTGTGGGATCTTAAGACAGTCTACTGACCATCTTTCTGCATCCTCAGCTACTAATATATTTTTAAAATACTACTCTTTGGCAGAAGTTTGTAGCATTATTCACTGACTGCTAGGAACGGGTTGACTCAGTGTGATTTTTGCACAGCTTTCAGGACACTGAGAAGCAAGACCAAAGAGTAAACTATGGTTGGGGGAGAGAGGGATGCTCTCATACAAATGCTTTCGTTCTGAATACTTCAAAATCATTACTTTGTAATGTCTTCAAACTAGATTGGCAGACTCATTTGGAATGTCTTAACTAGAAATACTCTTATTAACTTGTTTTTAATAAGCTGGTGAAGCATGCTAAAATTGAATTAAAATAACTGTTCTGTTTTATCAGCAATTTAGGGAAAGTGTGAGAAAATAAAGTTCTATGATACTAAGAAATTATTCCTGGGTGCTTGGTGTAAACCCAGTTTGTGCAAATATGACTCCCATAGAAACACTAAATGACAGCTGTGGGTGACAATGGCTTCAACCAACGTAGATTCTGCAAGATTCAGCTAATAAAAAATGTCTCCTGAGGTACTTTCTAATGCGTGTGCAAGATGGATCTCTTCTGGGTTGAATGTCCATTGTATTAGCACAAAAAGAGCTCCTTCTGCCTACAGCTGTTTCTCTCACTCTTCTTTCCACATGCTTTGGGACCCTGTTATTATTCAGGTGTTGTATTTTCCAGAATTCTGGCCGGATTTAAACTTTCCTAGAATATTTTGCGAGGTTACGACTTTATCTTTGCTATTCTTGACTTGCACTTTATTCTGCTACTGTTTATACTTACACCCCAGTGTTCAGGTTTTTTTTACACTGGGGTAGAAGAATTTCAGTTAAAAACTGTTACTTGTACCTGTGGATTCTGACATAATTTCTTTCCAATTAGGTGAAAATGAAATCCTTGAAACTCTGTACAGTATTGCAAGCAAGAACAAGATATGGCGGTCCTATATAGGCATGGGTTATTACAACTGCTCAGTGCCTCAGCCCATCGCACGCAACTTGCTGGAGAATGCAGGATGGTAATGTACCACATTTTATTGTTGAATGTATAAGTACACATTTGTCCCACAAACCTATTTTTTTTTTTTTTTAACTAAGGCTTTCATATATTTGGTAATGATGTGTATATTACTGTGTAGGAACTGTGTTGTTCATGCTAAAGCTTGAAATTTACTTTAGAAGATGGTTATTTTTCTGTAAAATATGCCACTGGTTTTGTGACTTCTATTTACAGCTTCTATATATCATGAAATAATACAAGATTACATATTTGCTTTAAGGAAGTATACAGACTTACCTCCTTAACAAAAGTAATTCTTTCCTAACTTTTGTCTAAATTAAACACAGCTCCCTCCTCCACTGGTATACACAATTTGGGTGGAGGTAGTTAAGTACTACGCAGTACTGTGATCATGATTTTCTGATGAGGAAGTAAGAAACTTCTAAGGAAGTAGAAAATTCTAAAGTCCGTTCTCTTAGTATTTCTTTCTTGTTTTTTTTTTTAAACCAGAGATCTTCAATGGTTTGAATGTTTATCCATAAAGTGAGTTCTTGTCTTGTCTGATCAAATCTCTGAATTTGAACAGCAGTGACATTGAACTATCATAATATGATAATTCATTTATGAAAAAGCTGAGAATATTGTACTTGGTTCTGATCTTCCAGTTGACGTTTTAGTTTCTAAAGAACTGTAAATCAGAAATGATGCAACAGGAAAAGCTAAATTTCATGTGGAGTCTTACTTTCTGACAGACTGAATGTCACCCTGCATTTTCTCATTTAGTTTGCAAGTTCCCCTATCACTAGTCGCTAAGATCCTTCTTTTATACTGTATTAAAATAACTGTCATCTTTATTACTCAGTAATTTTTATTTTAGTAAAATGAGTATTTAAAGGTTTTATATATATTTTAAAAAGCCCAAACAACAAAAACCCCCACAACGAACTAAAGGATCATATTACTCAGTGCAAAAAGTGATTGTTACTTTATGTTATGTATTTTTTATACTTTGGGTTACCATAAATGGATCTACAAAACTGTAGACCTCTAAGTCTTATTTATTTTTAGATTTGTTGGATCTATTTGCATCACTGGTGGAAAAGTTGCCGTGTTCGAAGTCAAGGAATCTATGAAGTACATCTGTGCAAAGTTTTATTTGGCCTTATCTTTGTTCACTTTTTGCAACCTATGCAATCTGAATATTTCAGTACAGTACCAGGAGACAAATTATCAATTGATAGAAGCAAAACCAAGAACAATTAGGAAGTAAGTGGAACAAAATGAACTGCACACTTTTCAATCCCAAGAAGTTACGTAGTGTTAATGAAACAACTGAGAGAGTCTGTCCAGAAATCTGATCTTGCACTGTCCAGTAAAGTGAAACTAGATGGCTAAAAGCTAAAGTGTTAGATGGCTAAAGTAAAGGCTAAAATGTTTGTTGGAGAGAAAGAATATATGTGTGTGTTCTTGTGTACTAAAACAACTACTCAGGCTTTATAGAAGCTGTTTAAGAAATCAGATTTCTTACTTCTGCTGAGTGTGTTACACTTTCCATGCTGACACACTTCACATTGCAGCTCCAAGGGAAATACTACAAGCTCAGGCTTATTGTTTCTGATCTATTCTGTCTCTCTTACATCTTGTGGTTGCTTTGCTTGGCATTTGTTAGAGCAACTAAAAGTCTCCCAAAGTTCAACTTACTTGATTCCTTTGCCCCCAGACATTAAATGTGCAAGAATACAAACATGTACCAAGGATGCCTGCAGTCTTCACATCTTTAGTGCAAATTATTAAACTTGCTAGTTAGTAACACTCAGAATGTAATGAAAGCATTGCATTCTGAAAATAACTACATACTGTGCAATAATTACTTTCAGAGAGTTTGCTTTTAAATGACTCTAAAAAGTCACTTACCATGTAGTATAGATTCAGGCTGAACACAGAATGCAGATAAAGCCAGATATTTTATTTGAAGAAATTTTGGAGAAGTAGAATCAATTAAAATATGTAGATGCGTAAAAAATGCCAAAAAACCCTTTTAAAAGGAGTGTTTAACTAAGTGTGGTTATGTTATAAGAGGTATCTTTATTTGTAGAACTGTTAAGCTTCATTGTAGTTTGTGGCAGTTCTGGAATTCAAAATTTCTTGGTTAATTTTTTTTTCCATCTTTCTGAAATGGATTTATTTTAGTTCAACTGTGTTGACCATTCAAAACCATAACATCTAAATCATAAGACTTCATTAATTTTGTTTTGTAATATAGTGTATTTTCCCAGCTATGTGGAGCAGGAGTTCTCTAATGAATTTCAATTAATCACAATGTTTTAATTCTTGTTAGTCTAATTCTAGTTCCTTCTGCAAGTTAAAATACAAGAAATGGCCCTTAGATGAAATGAGAAAGCATAATTGTAAAACTTTAGATACAGAGGAGTTTCTTCTACTAATCAATAAAAGTCATTGCTCATGCAAAGGTGTTTGGAATAATTATTTTTATTGGTGAGAACTGAGTGGGCAGGGGGACCATACAGAAAAGAAATCTTAATACTCCCAGACTGAAAGTTTATCTGGCAAACTGAACAGCGGGTTTAGCTGCTGTGGAGAAAAAAAAAGCCCTACTATTGGGATTAGCAAGGTTGCATGCAGCCTGGGACATGGTCTTGTGAACTACGCAGTCATATGATGATAATTAGCTTAGTGCTAGAACTGGCCAAAAATGAGAAAAAATCTACAGGTTTTGCAAAAATCATCAATATATATGTACTCTGTACATAGCTATTGCTTTCTGTTACTGTACTGAATAGTGCATGTGTATAATTCAAGCAAATGTTTCATTTAATTAGACAATAAATACATTAGCATTATATGTTACACTTTGAATTCACATATTGAATATGTCCTTCTAGATTTGCATTCTCTTTGGGACTTTTTCCTGCTTTCTCTCTCACCTTACTATTTCGTTGCTTCTCTCATCTTGCTCAATACTAAGTTCTGCAGCTTGTTTTTTAAAGATCTTTGTTTTTTACCTTCTATTGACTTTACATGACTTGAGCTTCCAAATACCAGAGTCTTTATGCAAACCTTATACCTTCAATTCATATTTCAAAAGTCTAAGACTTACTACTGCCCTTTTAGGGAAACAAACTGCTGTTTTCTTCCATCACTAGAAGACAGAGGCCACAAGTGTTCGCACTTACCACTTGTTTCTGGCTGCTGCTCTGAGTTCAGTCTGGCGTAAAGTCTGTCTTGAACTGCTGTGTAATCCAGTGCCCCAGTTTCCAGCAGTGAGAGGAGAGTCTGACCTCTGTTTTTGCCTTTCATCCCTGGACTCATGCTGCTTTGTTTTCTGGACTGTTATAATACAGCGTTTCCCTTAGACTCTTGTGTTTTTGAAGGAGTTGCTTATATTGCCACTACTGTTTTGTTCACCAAATGACAACAGACAAAACTTATATCAGTCTGACTTCCCTCTGCTTACATGTGTGGAAACTCTAATTTCTCAAGAAGTTGCATATTTCTGGGCTTGATTCTGTGAAATGCCAAGTGCCTTTTCTCTTAAAAGGGTGGAGAAGACTTGACAAATAAAGGTCTTCAGAAACAATATGGAAAAATCATGGCAATATCTAGATATGATTGAACAAAACATTCTCCTTTGAATATTGTGACTTGATTTAATTCTTCCACACTCAGTGTCTACTTAATCTGTCCCTTCTCCATAATGTCCTCACATGTCTGTTTTAAAAGTAATTTCTCTTTTAGAAATGGAGAAACAGAATTCTTGTCCTGTAAAAAGTCAACTCCAGAAGATAAAAATTACGACATCTGAAGATACCTGTATTCTAATAAATTTCCATATTAATGAATTACACTTTAGTATTTGTTTTTTTCTGTGATACAGCTCAGTTATATATTGCCATAAGTTTGTTACATATTTATTTTCTTGGACCCAAACTCAGAACTTTTTTCTTACAGGGTTACCCAGTATACTCCTTACCAGCCTGAGGTGTCCCAGGGCAGGCTGGAGAGCCTCCTAAATTACCAGACTATGGTGTGTGATATCACAGGAATGGATGTGGCTAACGCATCTTTGCTGGATGAAGGGACAGCTGCTGCAGAAGCCATGCAATTATGTCACAGGTACTGTGTTTAAGTGTACAGTTAAATCACAGCAGGAAGTAATTTTGGAATTTGAAGGCATCTATCCCTGTATAGGCAATGGATTGAAGTTGAGTGTGGCTTTCTTACTGTGAGCAGTTCACTGAACAGCTAGAGTCCATGTTGCAATGCCCCCAGAAAAGTTCCTAGTGTTGATGTAAGTGTTTAACTCAGACATTTAAGGCCTTCAGAAAACTAAGGACATAGGAGAAATTCTAGAGGAAGGCTCACCCTTGCTGGAGGAAGCTTGGGCTAGAGAACACTTAGCAAACTGAACTTAGACAGGTCCTGACGTGCGGCACCCGTGGCTTCTGAGGGAGCCTCCTGATACCAATACAAGGCCACCCTTGATTGTGTCTGAACAATGACTGGGAGAGGTGCCTCAGCAGTGGAGCAAAGCAAGTGACACTCCTGTCTCCAGGAAGGGAGGAATAAGGATGCAGGGAACTACCAGCCAGTCAGCATCACCTCGAGCCCTCAGTGATGATGATGGAGTAACTGCTAGCCCTGGAAACCATTTCCAGACATGTGAAGGACAGGAAGGGGATAAGGAGTCATGAGCATGAATTAACACAGGGGGAGGTCATGTTTGACCAACCTAATGATTTTCTACAGTTGAGTGACTGGCCTGGGAGGGGAGGGCAGAGCAGTGGGTCTCCCTTAAATCTCCAGAGAGAAACCAAAAATTATGGGCTGGATGAGGTGGGAGAGAGATGGATGGAAAACTGTCTGAATGTTGGCCCAGGGGATGCTTGTCAGTGACATGAACTCTAGGTGTAGAACAGTTGTTATTATAAGCTGGGGCAACACTGGGTCCAGTTAATGATCTGCATGATGGGGCAGACTGTATCCTCACCAAACTTGCTGATGATGCAAAACTTGGAGGATCAGCTGATGGACCAGTGAGTCATGATGCCTTCCAGAGGGACTTGGACAAGCTGGAGAAAATGGGTTGACAGGAACCTTGTGACGGTCAACAAGGGGAAGTGCAAAGTCCTGCAGCTGGGGGAGAAGCAACCCCAGGCATATGGGGTACATGATGGGGTCTGGCAGGCTGGAAAGCAGCTTTGCTGAGAAGGCCTTTGGGGGGTTTGGGTGACACCAGATTGAGCACAATCCAGCAGTGTGTACTTGTGGCCAATAGGCCAACAGTCTCCTGGGCTGCAATGGAAGGAGGAGTTCTGCCAGGAGGCCAGGGAGGGATCCCTCCCTCTCACCCTGATGAGTCCACATCCCACAGTGCTGTGCCCACCTCGCCAGTACTACAGAGACATGGACATACTGGAAAGAGTCTAGTTGTCCTGCCTAGGGTACCAGCCCAGCTACTGGCACCCAGACACACACCTGCTCCCACTGATACCTCCACAGACACAAGGGCCCCTATTGGTTGATGTGCTGCTCCAGTTGCTGGCACTCACTCCATTCCACTCATTCCAGTCATCTCAGTTGCTGCACTATGGAAATGTGGATCCTTTGTGGTCTGACTCCAGTGGCACTCACACACACACACATACACACACAGAGAATACGGAGTCCCCTTACCCATGAAAGGAATCAGAAAGGCATTTAACAAGAAGAGAGGACAGACTTCACTAGTTAGGTGCAAGAGCTTCAGCAACCAACTATTTATATGTGACTGTCCCTTACTCCCCTATTTTGCTACACTAGCTGATCGCAGAATCACTTAGCTGTATTATTTTCCCCCTAAACATCTCATAATAAGACATGTTTGCAATCCTCAAATGCTTTTTTCATGCATCCCATAATGTCTACTTGCCAAGTGGGGGGTGGCACCCAGACGGTGTGACTGTTTGGGTTAATTAATTAATTAGAGTTCCCACCTGCCCAGTGGGCTCTTTGCTCCTCTGCACTTGTGGAGATGGGTCTCTGTTGGGCTGGTTTTCCCTGAGAAGGACCTGGGAGCAGCAGGGACAGGGTGTTATCTGGGCTCCCCCACCTGCCATTGCATCTCTCTGGGGGATGCACAGGACTTTTTATCACATAATCTAACAGACTGTGGCCCGAGTCTCTTGCGTCCATGAAAGCTGAAGATATGCATTATCTTTTTCAATCAGTGATTAAAATAAGCCTTAAAAAATAGTGGAATACATCATTCTAAGTTGCTAAAAGTGAAACTGTTACTGGTATATCCAAATCTGCTTTCATGGATGCCTGTTGTAGGGCCATGTGAAAGGGATTTGCAAATCAAATGAAATATGAGAAATGATTGAAGGTCACTGCAGAACTGTGTATCAGGAAGGTGATTACACAGCAGAGACTCTGCAATCATAGTTTTGTATGTGTAAAAATAGTTTTCTAACTATTCACTAGTTCAAAGCCTAAGTGTGACATAAAATTCTGCTTACCAGAGAAAACTAGGGAATTGTCTTACCAGAATCATAGGATGGTTTGGGTTGCAAGGAACCTTGAAGATCACCTAGTTTTATCCCCACTGCTGTGGGCAAGGACCCATCTTCTTCATCTGCCTTTACCTACTTGAATGGCTCCTGTTTTTTTATCCAGGCCAACACCAAAAAATCTGTATTAAAGACCACAGTTGTATTCCTTTAAAAGAGTATGTGTGTGCGAAGCTGTTCCTATGGCTTTTGAAATTAACTCCCTGTTCTGTTTCATAAGCTGTTTTAATTTTTGTCATGTATGATTCTCATTTGAATGTCTGAAATGAACTTTCTTAATGTAAATGTGCCAGAAATGTCCTTCAATCTTACACTTAATCTGGTTATAATAACCAATATTTTCAACTGCCTTTTTACATAGGAAAACTCACTTATAGAAAATAAGCTAATTTATTTCCATGGAAAACAATTTATTATTGATGTGTAAACCTTCTTTTTTTTTAACAGACACAACAAAAGGAGAAAGTTCTATGTAGATGCCCGATGCCACCCTCAAACTATAGCAGTGGTCCAAACTAGAGCAAAGTAATGTTTTCCTCTATTTTCTGCCATATCTTTTCCCTTACACTGAATCATTTTCCATGTGTGCCTTTTTGCTGTATACCTAACATTTCTGGCCTGTTTTCTTTGCAAACTAAAAGCAGAAGTCTGTTATCATTTGGCATTACTTCTAATTCAAATACAACTGCAAAGAAATTAAACCTATTTAAAAAGAGACTAACCATATGATAAAAAGAAAATATTTAATTTTTACTTTAAATTGTTGCACAGTTATATACATTTGACTGTTGAATTTAGTCTGGTCTTTTTTTTCTTTTACTAGGAAGCAAGTATCTTAAGCATTCTCTGTTTGCTTTGCTCTGTATTTCTGATGGTGATATCGAATGCAATTCTTCTTCAGTACTATATACCATGACATGAAACTTTCTCAGTGTTCAGTGCTGCAAAGATGTTCAACTCTCTGTATGTTATAGAAAAGAGTCATATGTGAGTCCATGAAAACATCTTATTAAGTATCACTCCAAGGTTGCAAGTGGTTTGAATGTTTTGCCTTCTGCATGTTTTTTTTTTCCAGTTATACAGGTGTTATTACTGAGCTCAAATTACCCCGTGAGATGGATTTCAGTGGAAGGGATGTCAGTGGAGTGTTATTTCAGTATCCAGACACTGAAGGGAAGATCGAAGACTTCTCTGAACTTGTTGAAAGAGCTCATCAGAATGGGGTAAATTTTATTGATCACACAGATATCAATCTGATGCATCAAACAGCCATGTTCATAGAAACTAAGTGTTAATGAGATACTGTCTTAGCTACATGCAGTTGATAACCATTACAACCATTGCACTTCAGCTCAATGCAAGTGATGTGGAACTGTTTGAAACTAAATTAAAAACCTACCTCCCATGTAAACACCATTCCTTCAAAAGAGAGGCTGACGGCTTTGTGCATTTCTGTCCTCAGACTCTTGCCTGCTGTGCTACTGACCTTCTGGCCCTCTGTATTCTGAAGCCTCCCGGAGAGTTTGGGGTAGATGTTGTCCTGGGTAACTCCCAGAGGTTTGGCGTCCCGCTGTGCTACGGGGGACCCCACGCAGCTTTCTTTGCTGTCAAGGAAAATCTAGTGAGAATGATGCCGGGCAGAATGGTGGGTGTCACAAGGTAAGGGCTCCCTCTGCCATTAAGTGAAGATTGAAGTCATGGAGTCTTAGAATCCTTAAGGTTGGAAGAACCTTTAAGATCATCAAGCCCAACTATCAACCTACCACAATGTTCACCACTAAACCATATCCTCTAGTGCCATATCCACACATTTTTTTAACAGTTCCAGGGATGGTGATGCTGTCACTTCCCTGGGCAGCCTGTTCCAATGCTTTAGAACCCTTTCTGTAAAAATCTTTTACCTGATACTCTATCTAAAGTCTCCCCTCAGAGATCCTAGTAATACATAAGAAACCATAAAAAACCACACTATGACCATCTTGTGCAGCCTTTGTGAACAACAGGTGACCATGTTTTTGTACCAAGCACCCTCTTTTTTTGAAAACTGTGAGACTAAAAGTTGCCTCCAGTTTTGAGGAAACAAGCTTTTATTTGTGTGGAACTGTCTATATTTCTTGTGGTATTGTGGGATGAAGAGATAGCCAAAAGCAGGGTGGATTCATTGTGATGGCAGGAGGCTTTGCAGGCTAACTTACTCCACATATTCTGTACTGACTTTTTCTCTATTATCCCATCTTACAAAACGTAAGTGGAAAGAAGCAGAAAATTCAGTGGACCTCCAAAATAATCTAGAAGGAACTTAATCTAGTTCAAATTCTAGTTAGGCTTAAACAAAGCAGAGAAATAGCATGCAAAATCTGTTTCTGATAGTTGCTGATGATGATGTACTGTGTATTTTGACAAGATGTCTATTAATAATTGAAATGCAAAATAATTGTCACTAGGAAGACTGCATATCTTTGTCACAGAGGCTATCCAGAAGTACTTCAGTAACCAAAATAACTAAAACATTCACAGTTATCAATAAGCTTAGGAATATTTATTTTATATTATTTTTCAGTTAAAATAGCTTTAATAATCTATGTCATTTTCAGACAAGTACCAAATTTACTGTAGTTTGCTTAGAATTTCACTGTGTGCTCTACCTGAGCAGCCATGATATAAACAGTAATCTAGAGGTGCTTTAGTCTTGCTCTGTTTGGTATGGCAGCTGACCTGACTTATGCTTTGTTCTCTCCAGCACCCTTCTGTCTCTGAGGATAGATAACTAGTTTCAGGTTAGCATGCATAAAGCCCTGTGTCATAAGTAACTGTAATTTTAAAGTAACAGAAGCAACATTTTCACTTGTGACTTAGAGATGCAAGTGGGAAGGAAGTGTACCGGCTTGCTTTGCAAACACGAGAGCAGCATATCAGGAGGGATAAAGCTACCAGCAACATCTGCACAGCACAGGTAATTTACACTTTATTTTCAGTGCCAGAAAGGAACAAGTTGAACAATGAGTTAGCTATACTTTAGAGAGATTTTAGTAGAAAAATGAAGGACGTAGAAATATTCTGTTCATTTGGTTTGAGTTCTTTGAATAGTGGGGTCTGCTTGAAAAGAGAGTTTTACTATCTGTTTCCTTACTGTAATCCTGAATTCTTGCAGTGTCATGAATCTCTGTCTTGTAGCATGAACACCACTGAGTAGTGCTGTGTTTGTTATAAACAAGACAGAGCTCTCCATAAAGTAGAAGAGAATTCCAGTGGTCTGAAATTTCCAACTCAAGGCAGAAGAAATAAACTTTTAAATTGTAAAACTAATTATTCAGCTTATCACAACTTATATTTTTTGTCTATGTGATTTGATGCAAGAATGTTACATCACCAAAGCAATATCTTTACAGGAAAATACCATGATTAAGTAAGTAAGTATCCAAAATAGTTATCTTCAGCATTCTTCCACAGATGTCCAGCCAGACAGGATCATAACTTTTTTGTTCGTATCATTGTCTTCCTCCTGCTCTTAATGTTGTGACAAATTTTGAGGAGATACTATTATTATTATTATTGACACAAGTTTAGTTACTTAGTATTCAGGAGATACTCTATATTTTTTTTGTACTAATCCTAAACAATGGCTTCCTGTGAGACTAGCTTGACTTTAAAGTCTTCGAGTGTCTTTGTTGCAGTAGTTGAATTTAAGTACATGTTAATTGCTAAAACAGTTACATTTCAAACAGTGTCAAATTCATAATCAGTCCTTACAGTTTCATAAAAGTATTTTGCCTTTTCCTCCTTTTATTTTGTAGGCAATATGAGCAGCTGTGACCTCAGCTGAGGATATGTGGTTGTCTCTTGGTGCTAAAGAAACATTCCACTAAGCTTACATGAAGTAGTCTTTGCTCACAGTAACAATGTCCTAAAACTGTATTTGGATCCTAGGCTCTCCTGGCTAATATGTCAGCCATGTTTGGTATATACCATGGCTCTGATGGGCTGAGGCATATTGCACGACGAGTACACAATGCTGCTCTAATCTTGGCTGAAGGTGCGTGCCTAATGCTTACAGAAGCTGTTCTAAAATACTTACCCCTTACATAACACATCTTAAATAAACTTACAGGGCGGGGGCAGGGGTGTCCACCTGGTGTGCGTTCTCTCAACTTGAGAGAGGCCATTTTAACACAAAATTCTCAGTTGATGTTTTTTGTGTAGTTCTGGTAATGACACCCAAGAATTAGATGTCTGTGTGATTAGAACTTGTGGGCATTGCTTCTATTTTCTCAGGAAACTCACAGAAGTCTACAGAGTGAGTCTCTAGACGGTGGTGTTGAATTGCTGTTTGCCAGCATCTACTTCTTTTTGATGGACCATCCTAGTTTACACACAGAAATCTGCACAGAGTATAAATAACATAGCAGAGGAAGGTTATAAATTATATTAAAGCAATAGAAACACTTCAGTTAAATTGGATGGAGTATCATACCTGCTACAAACATTGAAATCCCAAAGCTTAACATCTGAAGAAAAGCACAAAATCTGTAGCAGAGAATAATGATTGCATCTGGGCTATGCAGTCTGGTAGGGCTTTTTTTCACTGATAATACTACCACTGCTGCCAGAAGGAGCTATACAAAACTGGAATGTTTGGAACCAAGGGATTACTGTAAGAAACATCCATACTTTATTTGCCAGTTTAGCCAGAAGACCTCTGGCTACTGCAAAAAACCCTAAGAACCTAAACTTTGTTGTGGCAAGCTCTGTGACAGTTCATATCCGTTAATATCTTTCCAGTCTTATTATTTTGTCCTTATTGCATTCATATTTCAGTTCTTCTGCTGTGTATATGTCAGATTTGATGTATTAGAATGACTTTCCCTAGACTCAGTCTGCATTATTACTTAGGTTTGAATCTGATTTAGTTGCATTTCATACACAGTGACATCTCACTAAAAAGATGGTGATTTTGCTGCTCTTTACACAAGGGGCGTATTTTACTTTGTTATGTGAAAGCATTTACTTATGAGACGCATAGTATTGTTCTGACACTGCAGCCCGAGCAAACAATACAGTGTGCATATAATAGAATTAACTTACTGTTTTTTATAGGTCTCAGGCGAGCTGGTCATAAACTACATCATGATCTGTTCTTTGATACCTTGACGATCACGTGTGGATGCTCAGTCAAAGAGGTTTTGGACAGGGCAGCTCTTAGAAAGATAAATTTTCGGATTTATAGTGATGGCAGAGTAAGCAACTTTCTAAACCTTTGATAAATTCAGAAATTTTGTAGTATGACATTTTCTTCATTAAGTTTTTAATCATTACATGTGCTAAACAGAACGAAATTATTTAAGGTCTTGTAATTTGCTCATATATATCCATCAATTACAAAGATATTATAAAGAAAGAAGTTGTTAAGTGATGTACTGAACTTCCAGAAGTAATGATTGTGTTTTCATTTTATGCCAGTTAAAATGATTATCTAATTTTTTCATGTTAAATATGCCACTAAGGGGTAGAGTGGAGGGACTCTAAAATTTAATGATTAAATATAAGGTGACATCCAGAATTCAGGTCCTATGGCAGTGTTTGAAGGCAGACTGAAATCTAAACCACATTTTGGTTGGCACTAAGGAGTCTTCACCAAGTGTAGTATGTTCTGTAAATTAGAATAGGGGGAAGGGGTGTCACAGGAAAATGGGCAATTTTCCTATTAAGTAGAAAACACTTAGAAATGCTAGAAAGGAGGTCATGAGCCTCAAAGTTTCTGAGCCATCTGGCTTGGATGGTTCAGTAGGGTAAAGGAAGGAACTGAAAAATGTTATATAAATAAAATAAATTTATATATCATAAATACCTATAAATATGTATGTTTACATATTGTTGGGTAGATAGATTTTTTTTTTTTTCCCCCTCTTGTGTTTCTGGAAAGGTTTTCTTGACCAAAAAAAATGTACTATGTCTCTAGAGTAAACAGCTTTGAATAATTACTGGTGCTTTTATCCATAGCTGGGAGTATCACTTGATGAAACTGTAAATGAGAAAGATCTAGATGACATATTATGGATTTTTGGTTGCGAGTCTTCTTCTGTAAGTACATAATGGGTCATGTGGATTAAATTATCTTACTCTTAAGAGTCTCTAGATTAAATTATCTAACTCGTTCCAGAGTTCAGTGAAAACCAAAACTGGTCTTGTAAAGTGTATTTCTCTATGATGACCATTTGTTAAATATTAATAATTTCAGATCCTCTCTTAAAGAAAGAGGTAGTGTTAAATAAAGGATTTATATAATGATGTTTTCTGGTTGCAACACTTAGTTCTTTTGGTCAGCTTGGACACCTTGCATTTAGGGTATTACTTCTTCTGTGATGGTTAGGACATGGGGTCAGTTATTTCTTTCCCACGGGAGTTTCTGTTGCATGTCATGAGCATTTAGCAGCAATACCTACAAGATGGGGACTACTGAGACATTAAAACTACACAGTTTTAATATAACACTATTGCCATGCTAGGTATCTACAGATACATATGATATTAAAGGTGCGTGTTTTACCTTAAAAGCTGACTAAATGCTGAGGTTAACTGGTAGCATAAGCTAGTTCTAATGGAAGTTGACTACAAAAAAAATTTCCATGAAAATACTTGACTCTATTTATTTTTGTTGAAGGAGCTAATTGCCGAGGGTATGGGTGAGGAAACCAAAGGCATCCTTAGCACTCCATTTAAGAGAACTTCCAAATTCTTGACACACCAGGTTTTTAACAGGTTTGTGAATGTATGTTTGCTATTTTTGGGGAATCTGAAATACCTCCTTTCAAAACCAGCAGTGAAGCCACTTGAGGACAGTTTTGTACCTAGATTCATACAGTAACTCGTTACTCTAAAACAAGATATTTAGTAGCATTTTTAGTTATTGCTCTCATTTTAAATGAGCAGAGCAATACTCATGACCACTGGGGGAATGTGTCTTTCCATTGATCTGCTGCATTGTACAATCTACTATTTGAGGACATGGTATCTATATTTACTGATAGTGTTACTCAGATGATAATAATAAGCATTTTTAATCTGTGTTGCTATTAGCAAGATTAAAGTGCCAGTTTGGAAAGAACTACTTAGTAAATATTAATACATATCCCCAGTCTTACCTCTTTTTTGCATTCTTTTCTTATGTAGCTGCTGGTGTAGCTAATCTGTTTCACTTAACACTGTTTCTTGTGTTCTCCAGCTATCATTCTGAGACAAATATCGTGCGGTACATGAAAAGATTAGAAAACAAAGATATTTCCCTTGTTCACAGCATGATTCCCTTGGTAGGTATTTACCAAAAAGAAAAGACAAAAAATTATGTACTTACCTACGTGTTTATGTATTTCAATACACACTGATATGTGTTTGTATTTTTAGGGGTCCTGCACAATGAAGCTCAATAGTTCAGCTGAACTCACAGTAAGTTGCAATAATACTGTCTCACTTGACAACCACATGAATAAACTATCTATCCAGTGTCATTCTAGAGAAATAAAGCCTGCTCTTGGTCTAATACTCCAGCTGAGGAGGCAGTTTCAGGGGCAGCTAAAGTCACGCTCTCCCTTTTCCACTAAGAAAATGTTCTGAAAAGCACAAGTAGGACTGCAACAACAGTAGGAGAGTGTGTGGTCTTGAAGACTCCATTTTGAAAAAAATGATGAAAATAATTTTTCTAATTAGGTATCACAGTCCCGTTCCCTCAAGCAATGTTGCATTACCTAACTTCTGTCTGCTTTACAGATCTTAAAATCAAATCCTCAGAAATATGGAAAGAGTCAGGTGGGACTGACAATTCTTGCTTCTTTTTCAGTTTGCAATTTCTTAGGATAATTTCCTTTTCCCCAGCTGAAGCGTCCCCAGGTATCTTCATTTTTCTAGCTGATAGCACACAAAGTAGAGCTTTAGCCAGGCTGTTTGATTAGCAAATGGCTTTTTGACTTGGAATGAGCTTCCCTTGCTCTCCACCTGTTGTCTTCTCACTTTCATCTTTCACTAGTTTCCTTTGTCCCACTCACTGCTCTCTCTCTCCCTTCACTGCTTTATATCTTGTATATTTCCTCTAAGTAAAACTAATACATTCCAGGCAAGTAATCTCTGTTTACCCTGTGATCCCACAGCTCTATGTAAGGGTGGGTGAAACTAAGTAGTAGGAGAAATTAAGGATTTTTAAGCGTATTCTTTAATGTTAAAAAATTGTTACTGAAAATCATAGAATCATTTATACTGAAAAACGCCCTTTAGATTAAGTCCAGCTGTTAACCTGGCACTGCCGAGTCCATCATTAATCCATGTTCCTGATCACCGTATCTACATATCTTATAAACACTTCCAGGGGTGTTGACTTCAGCAGTTCTTTAGGGAGGCTGTTCAAATGCTTGTTAACCCCTCTGTGAATACATTTTTCTTTAGATCCAGTCTTAACCTCTTGTTTTACCAGTTACTACCTGGGAAGACACCAACCCTCACCTGACTACACCCTCCTTTCAGGCAGTCGTAGAGAAGTGACAAGGTCCCCCTGAACCTCCTTTTCTCCAGCCTAAAACACCCCCAGCTCCTTCAGCTGCTCCTCACAGGACTTGTGATCCTGTGAGCACTCCTTGAGCCCACATTGGTGAGCCTTCACCAACTTTGTAGCCTTTCTCCGGACGTGCTCCAGCACCTCAATTTCTCTCATAGAGTGAGGGGCCCAAAACTGGACACAGGATTTGAGCTGTGGCCTCACCAGTGACGAGTACAGGGGGTCAATCCCTGCCCTGGTCCTGCTGGCCACACTATTGCTGGTACAGGCCAGGATGCCATTGGCCTTCTTGGCCACCTGGGCACTGCTGGCTCACGTTCAGATGCTGTCACCAGCACCTCCAGGTCTTTCCAGGCACTCTGCCTCCAGCCTGCAGCTCTGCCTGGGGTTGTTGTGACTCAAGGGCACAGAAATACCAGTAAAAATGTGGTATCCTACTCTTAAGGGGAAGGCAGCACCCAAGATTTTGGAGATACTTATGGTCAAAAAGAAATTACCAAAATCAGAGAGTCCAAAAAAGAAATTTAGAGTAAATTAAATACTTGGCATGGAAATTGGTATAAATTAGTCCCCTATCCTCTAGCATAAACCCATGGTAGTGTGTTTTGAATAAGGGGTAGATTGAAGAGAAGAGAGAAGTGGAAATTAGAGGGGAGGAGAGAAAGAGTAGAAGAAAGGTGCAAAGAAAGAAAGATCACCAGTCTTGACTCCAGCGTTGATCCAGCTGATGGTGTGTCCAGGGTGCTAGGCGCATGTGCACTGAGGCTTCTACCATTTTATACATAAAATATACAGGTTTTCCCGACCCTGGAGATAAGTTTCTTGCTCTCTGTGCAAATTAATTATCATGCATAGCCCATGTTCAGTTCTTCTAGGCCTTTCTGGAATTGGGTCAGAGGGCTTTGGAGGTCTTGATTCCCCCCACTGGATCAACCTCTGGTGAAGAGTCCATGCCCTCTTCTCCACCTCATTGCTGCACTTATACTGTTCTGTGTTGTGCTGAGTATATCCAGAAGGCAGAACAAGGACTGTTGTCCCAGAAGGGCTGTTCTAAATCCATGTGGCACCCTTCTCCACCTGCATCCTGCTCTTTCTTTCCCATTTACACAGCGTGCTCTTATCAACATTCCTTGGTTGGCTCCACAGCTATCTATCCATCAGTGTTTGAGACATAAACATTCAACCCCTTATCTTCTAGGCTTTTGCACGATCCTATGGCTTAAACATCAATGTGGAGTTGGTGATCTGTTGGGAAAGGAAAAAAGAGCAAGAGAGAAAGGGGCAAATGGATTCTATAAGCTACTTCTAGGCTTACGGGGTAATCTCTTTATAATACCCCAAATCTTTATGTGTAATCTGATTACCAAAATAAAAAGCTAAAAGGTTAACATTAAATCAGTTAACATTAGACCTTATTGAACCCCACATGACTGGCCTTGGCCTCATCAATCCAGCCTGTGCAGATCCCTCTGTAGAGCCTTCCAAGCCCCCCACAGATCAATGTACTTGGTGTTTGATACTTAATTGACCACAAGGCAACTTCTTACCTTCACAGCGTTTAACAGAACAGAGTTGTCTGTAGAGTATTTTGTTACAGCACTCTTTATGTATTTGTTTTGTTTTTATAGCCTATTACATGGAGAGAATTTGCCAACATCCACCCTTTTGTTCCTCTGGATCAAGCTCAAGGGTATCAGCAGCTTTTCAAGGATTTAGAGAAGGACCTGTGTGAGATTACAGGCTATGACAAAATCTCCTTCCAGCCAAATAGGTAGGAACTTTTTTCCTGGGTGTTTGCACCTTGAGACATGATTTCAAATACTTATCTCCAAAGAAAACGTGCAAGACAAAAGCGGAAGAATTTTCTAACATCAAATTTTCCTTGAATGCCAGATTATGAAATTACTAAGTAGTTGGTTTTTTAAAAAACTACAGTATCTTACTTTGTCTCATCTCTTCTAAAAGTTTAATTATTTGGTCTTTTTAATTCTTTTAATATTTCCCCCTATGAACTGAAAATAAAGATTTGGAATAGGAATAAGATGTATGAGCTGCCAGGTGTTTAATTGTTGAAACTGGTAGTTAGTGCACTAGGTTTGACTGCAGAATGCCTAATAGCTGCATGCTCACTGAAATTAATAAAGCAGCATTTAATGGGTACTGCTGCAGCCTGTTTATGACCACTAGCAGTTTTGATACAAAATTAATAGCAAGAACTTACTCTACACTTAGGCTGTCACTGAAAGACCTTTTATGTTTCATGATATACACTTTGCTATGCGTTTCAATATTAGTCTGCCTCTCTGTAATCAAGCACAGAGTCCTCTGCTAGGTGCAGAAATGTGGATCAACTCAGTCACCAGAAGGATTTAACATTGTAGTGTAAACACATAAAATGGCATAACCTTTGTAATCTACTCTTTTCATTTACATCTAGCTGTTAATTTAAGCGTGTCCATTTGTATTTAATCTATGGAATGTGCTCCTTTTAATTTGCTGACACTTGCCTGAAGTCATGAATAAGGATTAGGGCTGGAGAGTTTTGAAGTTCTGGCAGAGAGGTGGCACTTCCTGGTTTGTGTGCTGTGTAACAGTGTTTGTGTTCCTCTCGCAGTGGAGCCCAAGGAGAGTACGCAGGCTTGGCTGCCATCAAAGCTTATTTAAATGCCAGAGGAGAACGTCATAGAACCGTAAGTGCCAATGCTGTGTGGGGAAGAGGGTTGGATGGGAAGTGGAGAGTTGATTGAGCAGCTGGGACTCTAGACCTAGAGAGAAACTAGGTCATGTATCATCACCTCTGATAGACTTTCAGTATTCCATGCTTCCCACATGGATCCTTGGTAACATCTTAGAGGTTTTTACAGACAGTGAGAATGAGACAGGGCACTCCCTGGAAGGGTGATTGTACTGAGTCTGGCCAGGGTGGACTTAACTTTCTCCACATGAATTGTGGAGGAAGCACTGTTCATACCACAGGGATCTCTTGGCAAATGGTGAACAGTGCTTTCACAGTGTCAAGGCTTTCTCTCTATGCCACTGCCCTGTCCTGACCCTGTCCTTTCCCAGCAAGGAGGCTGGGTGTTGGCAAGGTGCTGGGAGAGACGCAGCCAGGACAGCTGACCCTGGCTGACCACAGGGGCGTTGATGCCATACAACGGCATGGTCAACAACAAAAACTTGTTGTTGGGGAAGGAGGGAAAAGCAGGCAAGGTCATGCTTATGGCATTTTAATTCCCAAGCAACCACTGCACGTGCCATGTGGTCAGCCATGGGAAGTTGGAAAGTCAGGAAGGAAGGAAATTGAGATATGTTTACAATTTCATCTAACACCCTCTTACTCTTGAAAGATGATGAACAGTTCTTCGATGTTTACAGTTGACATATCTTGTGTTAATTCTGGGATTATTTATTGTATTCTTATCTATCCTCATTTCCTAGCTGGATTCCAGTTATTTGTCCACGCTTCTCAAAAAAGCCATTTTATAACTTTGGTTATCTTTAAAGCTTCTGTGTTCCTTTTACTTTTTTTCTCTTATTCCCTCTCTAGTTTCTGATGCAGTTGCTTTCTTTCCCACCAAAACAGTGAGATCTTTTAGTAGCAGTAGGTTCAAAGCTAAAGATCATAGTTGTGGGTTGTTAAGATGTATTTTCTTGTGTCGTACTTTAGATCTGTCTGCCTTAAATATACATATACTGCTTCAAATTCTGCTCCTCAGTACTGTAGGTCCTTTTCTGAACTCTGCAATAAGTTCTTCTAGTGAGCTGGGGGGTTTTGTATTTACAGGATATTTGACATTTCACTGAATGTGTCCATTATAAACACAAGTATGAGTAATTTTAAATGTTAGAGACCCAGCACAGATATTTATAATATTCTGTTAGATAATATTCCATAGAGTGAAAACAGACTATTTTTCTTTTCTTTAACATGTATTCATGAAATATTTATCCATGTGTGCCTTCCCACTTAACCCACTGGAAGTTAGTTTAGGAACATTTTTTGGGACCACATCAAAAACTTCTTGGAAATCTGAGATTACTTAGGTCTTCTTTTTTCACACATCCATAGAGTTGGCTTTAAACAGAAGGGAAAAGAGTTCTTAGTGCAATAGCATACATATCCTTTGAACCTGGTTTTATCCTTGGCTTTGGGACTCATTTGCCTTCTCAAAATGGAAGCATCGCTGTCCTGGCCTCCTGGGAGCTATAGCCTCTGTGTGAGGAAACCACCTAAAATTGAATGTGAGTGTTGTCTCCTCTGTTTCTTTGTTGCATCCAAATCACTGCAAATTTATTAGAAGGCAACAACTCTTTACAGTTACAAACTTTGTGACTAGTTTTACTCAGTGGGAAGTGAAATTAGGGTAAAATTTTATTCTTTGGAGAGTTGTCTTCTGATTGTCTATGTATCATCTGCTGTTTCTTATTCTGTGCAATATCCCCAGGCTTCTCTGAGTGTCTGTGGGTCCTTCTGTGGTCTGAAAATACCCAGAGGTAAACTGCACAGGAGAGCCTGGGGGCTGCGTGCACTTAATTCACACTTTAGAGATTTCAAATGCTACGGGAAAATCGTGGTACTCTTGGGAAAGAGTAAAAAGGAATAAGAAATAACAAAGCCCACAGAATGTTGGCCTTTCAGCTGAAGTGCTCTTTTCTCCTAGGCTGGAGAAAGTAATTAAATCATCAGCTCAAGGTTCTCTTAGCTGCCCGTGTTTGGATTTGGTGCCCTCTTGTGGGAAAAAAGTAGGGACATGAACTGGCGGCTCACACCGCTGCTTTTCTGTGCGGTCAGTGGTGTCTGTACCCAGCAAGCCCTGGTGGCCATCGGGAGCCACTTCGCATTTCAGCCGTGCTGATAAAATGGCTACAGATGTGGCACGGTGCTCCTGGCACTGGCGCTGGGATCCCCGTGTTTCTGGTGTTTTGAGGTATTCACATTTGTCTCAACATCTGTGTGGATGGTAGAGTTCCATGAGCCATCATGCAGTTTCTCAGGAAAATTAAGTAAAATCTTTTTTTTTTTTTTTTTTTTTTGAGAAATATTTATTGTCTTTAGAAAGGATGGAATTCCTAAAAAAAGTCTAGAAATATCCTGACACATGCAGCATTTTCCTGTGACTAACAAGAGCCTGCATTTATTTAAGTAGAATTGCTTTTCTTTTTTTTCTTTTAAGGTTAACTGTACAGAGCATGCAAGTAGCTCTGAGTTGCTCATCTATAGCCGAAATATTTTGGTCTAAATCTTTGTTTTGAATAGAATACAGAAGAAAATGCTTTGGAAACCAGAAGAAGTTGTAGTGGAAATTTGGAATTAGGCAGTTTTTCCTTTCAAGTCATTGTACATATGGAGGCTGATAACTGTAAAAAAAACAAACTAGTGTTTTAAAAAAAGGTGGGGTGAGGCAAAAAGATGTAAAATATGAGTATCTGAAATAATATTCTGGAGTTGCATCCCTAAATATGACTATGCAGCAAATGAAACTTTGGTAATGAGTATTTAAATGCTGATATCTGAATGGATTTTCTTAAAAAATTTAGTTGCATTGTTCAGCAAAAGAGGCAACTTGCAGGTACCATCAGGATTTCTTTTCGAAATTTTTATAATGAATTGTAGCTGAGTGTAGACCATAAAACATTAAGATTTTTTTAACTAGTTATACTTTAGACTCTGTTTTTCTTTCCCTTCCAAGGTTTGCCTTATTCCTAAATCTGCTCATGGTACTAATCCAGCAAGTGCACAAATGGCAGGAATGAAGATTCAGCCAATTGAAGTGGATAAAAATGGGAGCATTGATATTTCTCATTTAAAAGCAATGGTGAGTATTTAATTATCTTTCATTTTCAAGGAACACTTCTTCTCTGAAGGTAATAGTGTTGGCAGCTGAAACACAATTTTCTGCAAGAGCAAATAAAGCAATAATAGTGAATATGTGCTTTGAAAGGATAAGTAATTTTTTTTCTTTTTTCCTTTTTCTTTTTTTTCTCACTCAGACACTAACCATGTGACACTTGTGAGATTTCTTTTAATTTGAGGATCTTTGGTGCAGGATTTGCTCAAAGAGTCTTTGTACACAGTAGATTCTTTTATAGCAGACCTTTTTGGTCCACAGCTAGTACTGGAAATGAACAAGCCATGTTCATGAATGTGAAGCATCTGAAACTGGATTTCAGCCTTCTTTTAGCAAAGTTCAAGTCCAGCTCTGCTGGGGAAGGTGTTGCTAGGCAACTATTTTTTTTTTTTTTTTTTTTTTTTAAGTATATTGACTGCAGGTGAATCTTGCAATGCAGGACACATTTCCACATTTGAACAAACTTCTATGGTAGTCATAGAACTCTATTGCTGAAAGTAGGAGAAATGGGCATTATTTCACATTAACATGAAGGCCAGATGTTTCATTTGGTTGTCTGAAGGTCCCAGAAGAGAGTACTTTATATATATGTATGTATGTATNAAAATTCTGATTTATTCAGAAATCAGTCTTTTTTGATAGGCATGGCTGAAGGAAGGAACCCAGTATCCTTTGCTGACTATAAGTGACTTTGACTATCTGTTGATACACTTGCTTCGCATCTGTAAAACGCTCTGACTTTAGTTGTAGTTTTTATAAAATCCTGAGAAGCTTTAGCAGCCTCAGTGACCTTTTTTTCTCTCCCCTCCCTGCCACCAGGTGGACAAGCACAAGGAGAACTTGGCAGCCATCATGATCACATACCCTTCCACCAACGGTGTGTTTGAAGAGGAGATTGGAGATGTGTGTGACCTCATTCACAAGCATGGAGGCCAAGTTTACTTAGATGGAGCAAATATGAATGCTCAGGTACAAAATCTAGGCAGGTTTATTACTACTGGGAGTCCTTGGAATAAAAATAGCACAGCAGTACTCAGTTCAGACCGTAACGCAGCTTCCATGCAAGATGGCACAGTGTTTGGGGGAGGATGTGAGTTTTCCAAGAACAGTAATTAAAATAAGATGGTGAAAGTAATTCTCTTTTATTTGGTTTTCCCCTGAAATGTGTCATAAGATTTATGAGTTTTTCACTGTAACTGGCTTAGTCTGCCTACCCTTTATCAAAGACATTCTTTACAGATGTAATTAAAAATTCCTGAAACAAAATATTATTTGCATCAAGTTCTTGAGTTCTTACTTATGATGCATCATGATAAAGAAAAACATAAAGACACACACCATCTTTTTCAACCTGTTCTCTTTGCATTCAGTAATAGGTCTTAAATGGCATATGAAGAATGCTTTGAAACAGAGTATTCCCTTTACAGGTTGGTCTGTGTCGTCCTGGAGATTATGGCTCTGATGTCTCTCACTTAAATCTTCACAAAACCTTTTGCATTCCCCATGGAGGAGGAGGACCTGGAATGGGACCAATTGGAGTGTGGGTATCTCTACATTAGCCTGTTCTTTAAANTGGTTGGGTGTTCACTTAAGTAAGAGTTGTGGATGGGTGAGTTGCTGTCATGTTGGTTGCGAGCGTTGTCCTTCTCCAGTCAGTCACGTGCTGATCTCATGAATGGTGGTATGCACCTGTGTCCCCAAACCCTGGCTTCCATGTTGGCCTTCTAGTGTGTGTGGTGAACCTCACTCAGCAATTTGTGTCCTGAGTAGGAGATGGACTTGGAGGGCTGATAATACTGCATGTGGTCTAGAACACAGAAGTGCTGCACGAGCTGTGTGAATCTATCCTATGGAGCATTCTTACTCCCTTAAAGGAAGATAATATTACTTGTTTAAAGAAAGTAATTTTTATTTGGATAACTCCATTAATGTCTTGTGATAGGTTGAAAACTGAGTGCCATCCTCCACTGGCACCACTTGTGTTAATAAACTTTCTTTTGAAGAAGGCATAGATCAGACTTCCTAGAGGACTGTGTTTGGAAGCAAGGTGAAGAGAAACTACTGCTGAAACTGTCCAGATATGGTAACACAGGAACACATATTTAACCTGTAAAATCAATGTTTTTGTTTTAGGAAGAAACATTTGGCTCCCTACTTGCCTACCCACCCTGTGATCAAAATACAGCTGGATAAAGATGCACGTCCTTTGGGTACTGTCAGTGCTGCACCTTGGGGTTCCAGTGCTATATTGCCAATTTCCTGGGTGTATATCAAGGTGTGTAGACTTTTTTAAGGAGGATCAGCTGAGGTTCTGTTTCTCTTTCAAGTCCAGTGACAACTGGAACCACATGAACAGGTTTAAGAGCAACTCATTGTAAGATGTTTGCACGGACTGAAATGCAGGGAAATGAAGTGACTACAGCACAGTCATAGGTTATTTACATCCATCAAGCCTGCTTGTTTTATAGTAGGACAATGTTGCCACAAGAAAGGACGTCAGGACAACTGCTGTTTCTAACTCTTCTACCTCTTGCCTGTAATAGGTCTTGAGATAAGTGGACACCAGGCAGAAAACTGAAGACAGGCTTACACTTTCTGACATTGAAGTTTTTATGTTTAAAAGCTGCTTGGTAATTACTGTTTCCCCAAGAGTATTTTTAATTGTATGATTCAGTATTGTTATACTTGACATCTGCGTCACATTCAACTTCACAATATCCTGAATTGCAGAGGATTTTACTGGGTTTGAAAACTGAACTTAGTTCTGGTTTTACATGCGAGATAGCTTGATCGTGATCTATGTAATTTATTAATCTTTTGCAATTTAGTGGTAAGCCAGCAAATATTTGGCTACATGTATAGGAAATATTTAGCCAACAGAGATTACTGTAGATTCAAATTCTATTTGATAGAGCAGTGTGCTGGGACTCTTGAGCTACATTTAACACTTCCAGTGACAGAGCTGGGGAAGAGTGAACCTAGGGGCAGTGCCATTCAGAGTGCTTTGTTGCCAGTTTGTTACTCTAACCATGGAAACTTGCTCTTCTGGGGAAACCAGCTCTCCTGGAATTCAAAACGAGCAAATATGAACTGGTGCAATTTCCATTTTCAGCTGTGGGTAAAAATCACTTGTGACTCTAAGCTGGTTCCCATTACAGAATATTTAATCCATTAGAAATTTTTAAGGGGAGCTGTTTCCTCAAAGTGCAAAATGCTATATATTTACATTGTCCCACCTAAAATTCTCTGGGCAGTCTTGCTGTAGGCTGGAGACAGGCAGCCTTGTGCCTTTTGACATTGTTTGTGTTCTCACTTTTTTCTGTTCAGTTCAAAGCTTCTCAGTTTGAGGAAAGGTTTGGGTCATTCACTTGTGGACTTCATGCTAAACCTCTTAAACAGCAGACACACTCATAAACTGTGTCCACCAAAGGTGCCCTTAGTCAATATCCAGTGCTTCTCCTCGAGTGCTGTGGAAAAGTGTAACAGCAGAGTGACTGCCTTAAAACTAGCCAGATGCATTGGGGTGCTGCTCTCTGTCGTGCAGGAGCACACTTTGCTTGTTTTGGACCTGTTTTAGATCTGTTTCTTCATGTTATTTCTCTTTCAGACAATGGGAGCAAAGGGTCTGAAGCATGCTTCTGAGATTGCTATACTAAATGCAAATTACATGGCAAAGAGACTAGAGAAGCACTACAAAATCCTTTTCAGAGGAGCAAGAGGCAAGTATTGGACACTTTTTTTCTTCTACCAGGCTGACTTATTTTTGCCTCATGTAGAAGTTGGCTTGCAACATGGTTGGGTTTTTTTTTTTTTTTAATGCTATGTGACTGCTGATTTCAAACTTCTCTTGATGTTGCTCACAAGGAGAGAAATAACCTGCCACACTTCTACGGATGTATTGCAATGAAACTGAGATACTTGGAAGTAGAAGAAAAGTAATATCTGTAATTAGAAAAAATTATGCCAAAAGATGGAGTAAACCCTTAGATTTCCTTGAAATTTCCTTGAAATTAATGGCAGATTAATGAACATTAGAAAAAGGAAAAGCAACCAAGTTGAGACTTCCAATTCTCCATAACCAATGATGCTACAATTTAAGAACTGAAAGTAATTTTTGGACTTGTACTTCCCATTGCACAGTTCCTCTGAAAAAAAATCCCCCCAAGTTTCCCGCTTTTCTACTCCTTGTTCACTTTTGTGAGATGAGATAGAATTCCCTTGGCAGTGCATGGCAATTTTAGCTTCATTCTGGTTCTCTGTTTTGGCTCTCCAGTCTAGCAACAGGACAGTAGTAATGAAGAAGAGATGAAAAAATTATTGTGGTAGTAGCGTAACTATCAGAGGACTTATTTTGCTTGTTTAAACTCAACAGTGTCAACATTAGAGTACAGTATATATTATCTCTAAAATATATATCTTAAATTTAATAATGTACACCTTGGTTAAACCTGCAAGTTGTACTTTAATAGAAGTGAATGAGAATTGCACATTTTGAAGGATTTAACAATGTAATGGAAGGCTCTCCAGAGTCATGGATATAAATACAGACTTTTGTCTTTAGCCCGTCTATAACACTAGATTTGAGCTTTGCTCTGGCATAAGATAGAGCTGATTATATTGATTAATTTAAGACAGCCTAAGACCCAAATGGTGTTAGGCCATTGACAAATCCAATTATTTTTTCAAAGAACTTGTAAATTGTAGGAGCTACTTTGACCACTCATTCCTAGTTCTGGTCTTGTAAATGAGGCCTCTTCTTAATATGATGTGGGACTCAAAGGGCCAGTCTTCAAAAATTGAGTTGTATATCTCTTACCTGATAATTTCTCAGATTTGAGGTTTTGTCCAAGTGGATATTTTTGAGTTTGCCTTTTTGCCATGTTCTCCACAAAACCAATCAGAATAGACAACTTGGTAAATTGCATTGTTCTCCTATTAAGTAAACCTAGTGTTCACCTTTCATTTACAGGTTATGTAGCCCATGAATTCATTTTGGATACAAGACCTTTCAAAAAAACAGCAAACATTGAAGCTGTAGATCTTGCTAAAAGGCTTCAAGATTATGGTAAGTCAAATGTCTATTCTTTAAAATGGCAGTGCAAGTGAAAATTTTCTAAATCTCTTCTAAAGGGAGACACAAACATTCTAGTTCTGTGCTTATGGATAGTGAATCTGTCACAATTATTTCAGGCTTCTTCGTGTTCTTTAAGGGTTTGGAGAGATAGTTGCATATACTGAGTTGTAGTGGTACTTCTGACTCTGCTGCTACTTCACAGTTTTGTAAACTGCCCCATCAAATTACTGATTACATGACTCTCAACTGTTTGGAGCAAGTGGGTTGGAGCCAAAAGCTTAATAAGATCCCAAGAAAACAAAACAAAACAAAATAGGAAGAAAAAAAAAGTAGAGTAATAGGATTTGAAGAGTTCCATCCTGATACAGTTTATGCAGTTTTGTACACATGCTTCTTAGGATCTGATTGTGGATGCTTTTTGGCTGCCAAGACAAGAGGACCCATTGAACAACTTGATCCTATAGAACTGTGCTTCTAATGAATATGCATGAAAACTGTTAAAACCCTGACCAGTAATACCTCTTCAGTGAAATAATCCAAAGCCTAATTGTGATACTAAAAAACCCACCCTTCCTACTCTTTGTAAGTGAGCCTTAAATATTGTGCACCACTTTAGAGACTTCTCCGTAGGTATAGAAGCGAGTTAGATAAGTATATTAAAGTTCCTTTTTAATAAACTGTTTCATTAAATCCATGTGTAGCTCTGTTGTAAATAAGTGTTAATCCTTCAGTGCTAAAAATGAAGGTACTTGAAAAATCTATCTTGCCTCTAAAGTACAGAGCCAACACTACCAGTGAGTTCAATCTGTACAGATTTTTGTAAAGGACTGAATTTGTGCATCTGCTGATACATATATAATCTCACACCCTATTGTCTATGACTGATTTCTGATATTGTCACCAGGTTTTCATGCTCCAACCATGTCCTGGCCAGTGGCAGGGACACTTATGATTGAACCTACAGAGTCTGAAGACAAAGCAGAGCTGGACAGATTTTGTGATGCAATGATCAGTATTCGGCAGGAAATTGCTGAAATAGAGGAGGGCAGGATGGACCCCCAAATTAACCCACTAAAGGTAAGATGGCATGTAGAGCAAGGTACCAGCATCAGCCTAACCCTTGAGACTGCAGATGCTCTCTTCCTGGGGGCACAACAGTGAACACAAGGCTTTCTTGAGAAACTTTAAGCTTTTTCAAAATTTGAATTTTGACTTTTTCAAGTGAGAAGTCAGGTCTTTGCTAACAGAGCAGAGAAGGTTATTTCCACAAGCACTTAATTTGTATTTCCAGGCCATCTCAAAGTAACAAATGAGAGACGCTTATTTCACTGGCTTAAGAGAGAAAGTGGAATGACCTTAACATTAATAATAAAATAAAGATTGAATTAATTATTTTAACAATGCAGCACAGAACTGGTATCAGCTCAAGTTCTGTTCAACTCTTTTAATTCTGTACTGACTTTTAAGTTTAGTGAAAAGCTAAAAGCATATTCAAGCCTTGGGTAGCATCTTTAGGCAAACTGAAAAAAAAATCCAAATACTGACTTGCCTCCTGGTTTAAATCTGCTTTTTTCCCCCCCAGATAAACAGTGTTCTCTAGGCAGTAATTATTTATATGTGGTAATGGGAACTTGAAGAAGGCTTCACAATGATATGTTCAACTGAATTCAGTAATTTCTTGTTCTCAACATGTCCTGTTTCTTGTAGATGTCACCACATACTCTGAACTGTGTCACTTCTTCCAAGTGGGATCGTCCCTACTCCAGAGAAGTGGCAGCATTCCCGCTGGTGAGTACATAATGGGAACTTCATGGTGTGGTAATACATAAATGTGCTTTGTGCTCTGTAGTTTCTTAGTTGGAGATGAAGTAATGTGGTAAAGAATGAAAACTTCAGAGCCATTTTATTGTTGCTCAATTTTTATGTGTGTGAGCTCTACCACAGCTTCATTAGTTTAGCTTTTAAAGACAAGTAAAGAAGATCTCAAAAAAAAAAAAAGTCTCTACACATGGGTGCAGACTTGGATTTCTGAATCCTAGCTCTTCAATCCTAGCTCTTCACTGAATATTCATTCCTATTGGAAACAGCCTGTTCAGTTCTGAAATACTGCACCAAGGGCTCCCAAAACAGAGTCCCTCAGGCTGACATTCAAAGCTTTGCTCAAAAGAACTTGCATAAGGTCTGACCAGATGCCCCAAAGTCAGCATGGGGAAAGCAACACCAATGTGGACCTGCTACAAATAAAGGTCAGATTGGAGCTGGACTCTGATACCAGAATTCTTAATTGCTTTCATAGTCATAGCAGCTAAATGTACGTGTAACCAACCTTTCTGCTCTGAAACTTAATTGCAAGTATTTTAGTGGTATGTACTGTTTCAAATACTAAGAATTCAACTACACCACCATTCCACTTTCCTTTAAGTGTTATATTGTGACTATATTGAACAGCACAGCAGTGTCCTCTTCTTTTCCTTCATTCCTATCTGAAAGCCAGTTGTTCAAAGGATAATAAAGTTTTCTTTCATCTTGTAAAAGCTGCTTCTTTGCAAGCATGTGTCAGAGGACATGACTATACTTTTTTGAAAATCTAAGCATTTTTTAAACTGTCACTTCTATTATACATGCTTGTTAACTTTCAGGGACTGCAAATAGATTTGAAGGATGACTTCACCTAAAAAATCCACTTTCACAGCACTTGTAATTCTTCAAGCTCCTAATGTCTGTTTTAATTTTGTAGCTTTATTTGGTGGAAAAATTAAGATGGTTGGGTTCTTTTATCTCTCTTAGCCATTTGTGAAGCCTGAAAGCAAGTTTTGGCCCACAATTGCTCGTATTGATGACATATATGGAGATCAACATCTGGTTTGTACATGCCCACCAATGGAAGCCTATGAATCTCCTTTTTCTGAACAGAAGAGAGCATCTTCCTAAGACTACTTCCAGCTGCCTGCATTTTTGACTCCATCAGAATGGCACTTTCCTGATTTCCTGGGGATATTTATACTGTGTATATTTTGAATAATCACCATGTTTGTTCATTGAACCATTGCTCAGTTAAAATGTAAATACAATCAGTATGTTAGGTGTAAACAAGATGTGATTGTTGCACAGCAGTTGATGTTGGAAGTTGCCTTGATTTATCATTTTGTCTGTTTTGTGCTAAAGTTTTAACAATTAACACCCAATTTGCAAGGTGGCATGGAAGATGCAGCTAAAAAAGTAGAAAAGATGCAGATACATAAGGCAATGCTTAATAAATACTAACTGCAGGATTAATTGTTTATATTTGTAAAAAATGATGAAGTAGATTTTTAAATTTACTTCACATATTACCACTAACTAGCATTGCTAGTGTTAATATTTCGTACTAATTTTTTTTACCTATCAGTGTTAGTAGTCTAATAAAATTGGTTAGAATTTTAAGTGTTGTCATGTTTTGGATTTAAACTTTTCAGCTGGATTTGTCCAACAGAGCAGTATGAAATTATGGAGCTTAAATTCTGATTCGTGACAATTGCCACAGCAGCAATAAACTTACACAAAGGAAAATACTGTCAGAGATTAATATTTAAATAAATCTCTGATTTTTTTAATGAGCCAGAATGATCCATTTTGCCAAGCAGTAACAAACTTAATCTTGTTCTATATCACATCATTTTTTCTCAGTAGTTCCATCTAATCCTCTCTTATTCTAGAGAAGGCATAAAAGACTGCTGTGAACTGGTTAGTATTACTTAAATCTTGGGTAAAAACATGTTCACTTTCCACAGTTTCTCAAGTCTCTCTCTGGCACTTTTTTATACAGAGCACTCAGTGCCCTACTTTATCTACAGCTTCTGTAAAAACTGATTCACAGCTTAAGCTGTGTCCCTCCAAGGGCACCAACAGCACTGAGACCAGAGCCCTCCTGCAACACACAGAGCCACATTAAATCACTCAGTAGCCAGAGCTCAGATCTTAAATAGGAGCCTTTCCCAGCATGTTCCAAATCAAATTTACATAAAACCAATCCTCTCACTAGTTACTCAGTCAGACCTCTGTGCTACAAGCACATTTGAAAGGAACCTGCCCAGAGCTGTGCAGAGCTGTCTGTTTGATGCACATGAGCACCCCTGGAGGGACCAACTCATTCAGCCACACAAAGCACAGTTTTGGTGAATTAGGAAGCAGGCACACAGCAACACTGAGACCACAGAAAAGGACCACACAGTTTTGCACTTTACAACCACCCACTACTCAACCTCTTATTGAATTCAATATCTACATGCACACTCAGCCTGGGAACTCTGAAGTGACACAAATGAGGCTGGTGTTCACAGCAATATTTTAAGTACTGTAAATTTTGTGTCTTTTACAGGCAAAGTTTTGGGACTGCAAATTTTCATTACCTACCTTATGACTTCAGTGGGGGTTTTACACAAAGAGACTGCAGATGACAGGAGACAGGAATGACTTTCATTAAAGGAAAGTCAGGCCAGATATCAGTTTTTATGTGAAAAGCTGCACCTACATCCTAAATCACCTTAATACATAGTGAAGAAAATCAGATTCTTTTTACTCTAGAATTCAGTATTGAAAAGGGTGTCTTTCAGTAGCTATTGATAAAGTACTAAGGATGTAAAACATCATGAAAAGCCACTGCAGAATTATAATGTGAGAAAAGGACAGTTATTTCTCTGTTGCCAGTCTAATTCCCCAGTCTTGACAAGCTACTTTAATATTTGTTAAAAGCAGTTTCATGTTGCTTGATTATGACACTGAAAAAATACATTAAAAATTGGTTTACATATTTTTGTATAAAGCAGATAACTTCCCACTGTTGACATCAAACTGACAAAATTTAGCTTGTGAATAAATTGGTAAAATCTATCCAATGGAAAGCAAAGCATTAAAATATTTTACAGTACTCAACTAAAAGGTTGAAGGCCACAAGTCTTATGAGCTTATCCCACAGATGTAATGCCTGTTAAGAAGGTGAAATCACATTGTTCTCTCCAGAAAATACTGAGCTACCTGTAGCAGGCTGTCACTGCAACCTCAGTGCCTACAGAGGGAATCTGACTCGCCCACCTGACCAACCACCGTGCAGGAATCCCACAGCTCCCAGCTGTGCCAGCTGGCAGGGCTCCCTGCCACGCTGGGACACGGACACAGCATGCTACAGGCTGTGAGCCAGTCTGTGGGTATCAAGACCACCACTGGATCTTGGCTGGGACTTGTTCGGCCTCTTTTAAAGTTAAGTGTTCTTTTCTTTCAGAAATGAGTTAAGCAATATAAAGCCTCACACCTGAAAAACAAGGCCACCTTAGGAAAGCATTTAGTAATCTGAAAAATAAATTCTGTAAAAATCTCATGACTTAATTAAGTGGATAATAGTAAAAACAAAACTAGCAAATTTTCTGAATCATAAAATATTTAATAAGGTATATTTTGGGGGGGGGGAATATATTGTATATAAAATTTCAGATCACAATATGAAGCGATTTGAACCCTTTCCAAGCTAGCACTGCCTTTAATGCTGTGTAGATGTATTGCCACTGATACAAGACCTACTAAAAGCATACAGTTTAACTAATACAGAAGTGGCTTTTTAATATGAACTATTTTTTACACAACTAGAGTGTCTTGAATACCCTCTTTAAGTGCAAAAAACACAGATCACTTTACACTAATGCAGCAACAATGCATTCATATTGTTCTCATTAGTCATTAGTAGTCAACTTGCATAAGATACAAGAAAAGCACAATGAAGCTCACAAAAATAGACTAAAAATCAGCCCGTTCTTGCAAAAAAATACAGCATAATAGAAGAAAAAGACAAAAAAGGGATTATGCACACCACAGAATTTGCTGTTTAATCCAAATGGCTTAAGTGCTGAATCTATTTATTTTTCCTGGTTTTTTGTGGGCTTTTCTTTTGGTTTGGGTTTTGTTATTGGGTTCTCTTTTTTTGTAAATCAAACCACATGGACCAGGCACAACTAATATTCAGGAGGCAGTGTGTAGCTAAAACATGACTAAGTTTTTTCATCCCCAACATTGTTTCATTGTTTGACACAATTTACTTTCCTCTGTCCTGAGGTAGTTACAAAAGAACAAATCATATATTAAGCCTCAGCTAGGCCAGTAAGAGCTGAGGCTTTTGCTTTTTTTCTTCTTTTTTTTTTTTTTTTTTTCCTTCTTTAAAAACTATTAGTTAACTGGCCAAAACTACCCTTGATGTTAAAAGACAGCTGAGAATTAGAGTTCTCACAACACCAAGAAATGGCTATGAGGGGAAGAGGGATAGGTGCTTTAAAATGTGACAATATATTGAGTCCCATCAAGCTGGCTGGTCCACTGCTGAATTCCCCATGTTTATTCCCCTTTACTGTCTATAAAGTCACTGGGAGAAGTACGGAAGGGTCTGAGCCCATCATCGTCCTTTACTGTAACCCGGAAAGAACTGGTCCAGCAGTGTCTGCAGGATCTTGTTGGGAGCCATGGTGTAGCCCTTCCCCAGGTCATAGCGGCACGCCGGGCAGGTGAACACTTCGGCTCTGAAGGAGCGCTGTAAACAACTCTAGGACATACAAAGACAGAGAAGTAAATTGTGACAACCTTCTTTTAGACCCACAGCTCAACCAGAAAAAAGTGAGGAATCAGTGTAACCCAAAGGCACAATCTGCTGTACTACTAGAAAAAAGGAAGTCTTTGCCAAGCCCTCGGGAGCCTGACTCCACCTGGGACTAAAATGTCCTACAAAAGGAACTCTCCTCCATGCTTGGGAGGAATTAAATCACAACTGAGGTTTCCCTTCATTTCCACTAATGCTCTCCTGTAAGTCACAGCCAATCCTCAGTTTCTTTATAGCTTCACAGATTGCTGTACTTTTCCAGACTTTCGTATCAAGAGGAAGGTGAATATACCACATATACTGTTTATGCAGCAATCTCCATCTACCTCATCAGAATAGACTCAGTTTTGCCTAACAGATATATGTAGGATAATACAATCTGTAACACATTAGTATCTGTGCTGCCATCCTTACTACATTACTGCAGACTGATGAGCATCTTAAATTTTTTAGGACAGATCTGTGTCTTAACAGCAACAGCAGCTTACTATCAAACTATTCCTTACAACTTTAACTGGATTTTATATTTAATTCTCAAATATGTACTGATATCTTCAAATACTGTGCTTTCTGGGTTTGTTGCCATTCAGCTTTCCCTTCTTTCTTTTTTCATGGTTTTCCAGTTTCCACAGTTCTAAATACTAACTCCACAATATTTCTTATGTTTTTCAAAGAGACATAATCATTCCATGTGTGCAGGCCACACATAACAATGCCCTGATTTTTACTGGAGTGGTATCTTCTTGAAAAGCAACCTTGCATTACCAAATACTGTACTAGGATGATAATAGTTTGAGTCCTTTTAGGGCCTCAGGCAGAAATACCAGGTATGGCAGACACCATTCAAACATGCACAATTCAGTGCATGATTCTGTACATACCAGTGCTACAAAATTAACTCTAGTCCAGATTTGATTCCAAGCTTCTTACATTATCTCCAGCTGAGCAAGAGAGACATAAGTTGACCAAGACACATAAGTAATGTAGTGACATCCATGGCTCTGCTACCAAACACGAACAATGCCAACATTAACAAGATAACATAACTTTCTCTGAATGAGCCCAAATAATTTTCTAGGGTATTTATCCTCCACCCTTTCACAACTCTTAATAGAGAGTTATAAAATGATAAAATCTGGTTTTCTTCCTTAACTGTGTAAAATTAATCATTGATATTGTGCCAAAATCTAACCTGTGGACCTAACCACTGCGCACCTCCACTGACCACAAAGGCATGACAGCAATGGTAAACGTCACTCATTACATCTATCAGGAACTATATGAAACATACTTCTACTCTTTATTAAACAAAATTAAGGTGTTTACACAGCAAACACTGAATGGAAACTTGTTGCCTGTTTTTGCTCAGAATGTTATGCAATTATTATTGTCTTTCTAAAATGCATATGGCTTTGGTGACTGGTGTCTCAGAGCCAAGAAAAGAGCCCAGAGCAAGGCAGTTTATTCTTACTTTACAGACGTTGTGGAGGCACTCTGTTGTCACTGGCTGGTAAACCAACTCCTGGCAGCAGACACACATAAAGGATTGTTCCAGTTTCTTCAGAAAATTCTAATGTAGGGCAAAGGAATAAAAGAGACAAACTCTATTACAGTTCTCACAAACGCCACTTACTACATAAAGACGATGTACTTCCAGAAGTTCTTAAGCCTCATATCTCTGAGCACAGCTTTCTAGAAGTAATCAGGAAGCAGGTGTTTAATGGCTTCATTTCCCTGCTCTTCTACAAATTGAAGAATCATATAATTAGAGAATGGTTTGGGTTGGAAGGGACCTTAAACAACACCTATTTCAACCCCCATGCCATGGGCAGGGAATCTTCCACTAGACCAGGTTGCTCATGGCCCCATCCAGCCTGCCCTTGATCACTTTGAGGGATGGGACATATGTCTCTGGGGAACCTGTCATAAAATTATTTTCTGTCTAAACAAAATGTAGTGACTAAAACCATCTTTCTTCATGTCCGATTTCTGACATTAGCACAGTACAAAATACATTTATTATATCAGAGAAAACATGCTCTCTTCAAAAATTAAAATAAATAAAAATCCACTTTTAACTTCAGGATAGTTTTTGAGCAAGAAAAGGTCTCTATTGTGGAGGTATTAACCCATTCCTCAAGAGAAAATTGCACAAGTAAGACTTATTTTCTTGAAATACAAGTCCTACAAATAAAAGTAATGCTAGACAGTCTATATTTAGCAAAAGTGCAACAAACAAAGGAGATTATAAGAGGGACTCAAGATTTCTCCAAATAATATAAAGAAAGTGCAAACAATAAAAATTACGCATGCAACAAACATACTGGTCCTTCCTTAAGAGAGGCAAGTACTTCATCCCACAGCTTCTGGTTCATGCAGTCTTCTCTAATCAGCCATTGCTGCTCTTGGGTCAGCTGGAAAGCTTCTCCTTTCCCTCCATCTCCCATCCTCATGGCTTTGGGTGTATTTGTAGGTTCCTCTGTACCTGCTTAAGATGGTGACCATCAGACCCAGTTACAACAGTGTTAGTCTGAACTAATAGTGGGGAAAGACAACACTATTTCTAGAAGGAAACATGGATTAATATGGATTACATGCATGAAATGCAGCAAGCAAATTACTACTCCAAATCATACTGTCCATCATTGTTTTGGATTGCAGCACACAGTTGCACAGAAGAACGTTCATTTTTTTGCAGAGGTTAAGTGCAAAAAACACAGTAGGAGCAGTAAAAAGAATCAGGACCCCTAAACTACTACTTAATTAAAGAGCATGTGCTTATCAATTTACATTAGTATTCCAAACAGCTTCACACTTCCACAAAGATTTCATGGCTTAGAAATAGTAACACGACAGACTTTGCTGATGAATGCTAAAAAGGTAAAAAAGAAATACCATCATCAATTGTCCTTTTCTGGTTTCCATTACTTTGGCTGGTTGGCTCCTGTTTCACAGTTTGCTTTTTAACCTTATCTTTCTTCTCCTTACTAGCCATGGCTTCTAAATAACCTTCTGGATACTAAAATTAAAAAGCACAGATTTAAAATAAAAATCACTGGAATACAAGAATAGCCAAATACCAAAAGGAGTAACTTGTAAAAGACTTTAGATCCCTATGACTACATAGTAAAAGAATTATAAAAGAATTTTAAAATCCTGTATGATAGAGAAAACATTTAAATTAGTACCTATCATTAAGAAAGCATGGTCAAATTGAAGAACCTAATCCATACTCAGCTGTATTAAACAGTGTATCTGAACCTGTGTGCTTACAAACTATGTAAATCAGGGAGATGATGTTATGCTGTAAAATGCAATGTATCATTGCATTGCCAAGAATAGATATTAATTTTTTCCATCTTTCTGTCTTTCATGGATTCTGCAATGCCAAAATTTTCATTGATCAGCCTATATCTGTGCCTAAAATACACTATTTATACAAACTACTCAGTCACATGAGGAGAAAAATACATAAAAATGCACAGTTTTTTTGGTTTCTCACACAGACTCTAGTCACCTGTAGAAAAATTTGTTCCAGCCTAAGAAACACAAAACTGGACACAAATTCTGATTTTCCAATCCATATAGACCTACCAATTTACTGCTAGGGCAGAAAGCTTCACAGTTCCTTCTGCTGTGTCACTATTACAGGATTCTTTCAATCTGCATACAATCTGTAGTGGATTTTAGTATCAATAGCTGCCACAATGAAGTACAAGGAAAAAAGGGAGCTTTAATTTAACTGATTTCTTTCTCTGGAATCTGTTTACTGGAACTAAAAGTAAAAACAACTCTCTGAGTCCTGATGCCAACCTGTACGCTTAGACCGAGCTTCTTTGACCGCTCCATTCCTTCCGAAGTCCAAGGTGCAGGCTCAACGTCATCTCTCCTCAGAAGATAGCGCCAAACTAAAAACCCACATTTTCCAATTTCTGGCCAGTACTTCACCACCTAAAGAACAATACAAAATTACTGCCACTATTTTACCGCAAGTCAAACACATGCACATCGTCATACTTTAATTGTTCAAGAAGAAATTACAAGACTGATTTATACATTATTATTATTATTATGATTGTTATATACAGAAGTTCTTCCCTCAGCTGTGAAATTTTTGTATTTCTTATAAATACAGTGGTCTTAAAAGGCACACTCCTTTGTTTCAGAAACTAAGGAGTCTTTAAACAAACAAAAGGCTAGGATACAGCTGGAAGGACTGAAGAAATAATGAAATAATCTGATTTCAGGGATGAATTTAACTCAATAAGCACATGCAAAGCAACTTACATACTCAATCTTATATGTCCTATTACAGATTATGTTCTATTATCACTGCAGTGAATAATTCCATTTTGGTTCACTTTGCAGAATAAACTAAAGCTAAAAAGCTATAGTAAAGAAAAAATAACTATTTCTTTCAAGTAATAATGAAGAATTCACAGACTAACACATATAAGGCTTTCTAAAACAGATTAAGGGAAATTTTATGTTGTAGAGATCAGAATACCTTGTAAATGCCATCGTATCTGTTGCCTTCCTCTGGGGCATATTTGCTGATCCGCCGTCCTTTGGAACTGCGCACTACTCTAACTGGTTTACCAGCTCTCCAATTCTTTGACTCTGCTCCATTTTTATCATCCAATGAGGCATCACAGTTAAGGGCCAATGCCCTAGAAAGACATTTAAATTCTTCATAAGCTAGATTGCTTCAAGCAACAGAGTTTTGAGAGTCCCCTTGTCTAATATTGCTTTATCAAGCAGCACTGACCTTTCAGTATGTTTTTTAGAAGAATTGATGGAAAAAATGAGATCCACACTAAAATGCATGGTAAGAAAAAAAGATGGGAACACTAAATATGTTTTCTAGGTTCCAGATGAAAATTCATGTGAAATTGCTAGATGAAACAAACCAATCCTTTTAGACTTAATGTTCTTCCTTTTGAAAAACAATTCCTCCCTAAATAGCATTGAGGAAAATAAAATTATAATAAAAGGCAAAGTTTCTGTGCTGCTATTCCCCATCAATAGACTTTAAGGCTTTTTAAGTGTGTACATAAAAGTAATGAATATGATGAAAAACATACACAGAAAAAAGTACATAATAACCATTCAAAAAAGCTCTAAGTACCATACCTCTCTCACATGATACATGAAACACCTCAGAGAAGGACTCAGAATCATAGTAGCTAATTAAAGGACAAACAACTCCTTTACCCATAAAGACCCTCTTCTAGAAACCTGGAACAAGACAGTATGACCAAGCTGCCATAAGAAACAGTATTTCTACTACCACAGCCTGACTTTAAGGGATTGAAAACCCTTCAGAATCAGCCACAACACAAATGATGGATCTCAAAACAGAAGAAATAATATGGGTTATAAACAGACATGGTACAAGTATAGAACCCACATTGTAGAGAACAGTAAGAGACAGGCACACTATGCCAACATTAAAAATGTTTCCCATATAACAACAAAACTTGTAAAACCATCTGGACAAGCAAAACCAATACAGATTCCACAACATAGAATCGTCATAACCTTCCGAATCAAAGCACTTGACAACTTGTATCAAGCTCAGTAAATGAGAGCAGCATTGTTACTCCTTGTGCACTAATGCCTTCACAGCTACGTAGTTTTGCCTGTGGATTTCTCATTTGCTAAGAGGAGAGAAATACTGACAAGGTTTTAATTCTGTGTCCCAAAACAACTTTGTTCTATTCACTAAATATGCTTGTAAAGCTATTGCTTAAGCAATTGCTTAAGCGATTGCTACTTCCATCTTCCCTCCTTGTTGTTCATTTTCACACCACATGCCCCCTCCCCTTCCCTTTCTCAGCAGCTGAGTCAGGCTTTTCCTCTTTCTCCTCTAGACAGCTTGAAAGAATCCCTCTCCAGCCTGTTTGAGAGCAGCAGAACATATCTAAATGCAGACCCGGCAAACGAAAGTTCTCACTGACTCTCAGCATCCCGGAGGTGTTCAGAGGTCAGTTGTGCAACAGATTATGCTCTTAGAAACAGAAAAGGATGGAGTACTCTTTGTTCAGACCAGATTTTGGAGGACGGGAAAACACTTCAGATAGATGTCTAATTCTTCCTCTGGTATACGTTCTCTTTCAACTACCTCTTTTGATAAAGCTGCACCCTAATTCCTTGCTTTTCGTAGAAAAATATGATGGAAGAAAGAGCTAATAAAATAGAAAATATTTCTTGCATCATGGGAAAATGAACACGCTTTCTTCCTCCTTACATTTATAACTGATATATCCATGAGAGAAGAAACTTTAAAAAAAGAAACACCCAGAATTAGAAAACTTCTGCTCAAGAGTTTTGACAAACTTCTTATTTAATTAAAACAAAGTCCTCTGAGGGTGACTGCAGAACAATTTCATCCAGAGGCATGACGTTAAGCTGCAACAACAATACAGCAATGTATTTCACTGAGATGACTGCTCCTTTAAAGCAACAAAACATAATGCTTGGTAAAACGCCTCTTAGAAGCAACAGGCATTGCTGTTTATGAGCACAGCATGTACAGAAGAGAAAAAATACACCAAAACGTTAGTTTTAAATTAAAGCACTACTATACCTTTAAATTTTGTCTTCAAAACTTACCTATTCATGTGTGTTAATGTCTGATCAAATGAATGCTCTCCAATTCTTTTATTGCCAGAAAGATCTCTACCTCCACTCCCAGTGTAAGTGAACTCATCTCCTCGATCCTGTGCAAGAAGATTATCCTTTGGTTTAACGCTCTAAAGTAAAGTAACTCAATTAAAAAAAAAAAAAAAAAAAAAGAGCAACTTCATTTGTTCTATTTACTCAGAGAAAAACTGTAATCCAGGGCAGAAAGACATGTTTTCAGTTTCATTATCGCCATCCTACAGCAGCTGCACCAGACCAAAACTACTGGTGTAGATGTAACCTCTTCACCAAAAAATTCTGACTAAAAAATGCCTGGCTTAACAAATGCTACTTTTGCATTTTTTATAAAGCTATTTTGAGAAAAAAAAATCTGAGGAAAAGAACATATTGTTGCAAGCAGCTACTTTCTCTTGAGCTTTCATTGAGTTTACAAGAGTATCGTGTTTGTAAAATACAGAATAATTACCTTGGATGGATCACGTCAGTAACTTCAGCTTGTGCAAGGAACTCAGTGCTAACAGGTACATAGAGTGCTGCCTTATGTACAAAGCAGGTGCTTTAATGAAATAGTAATCCCAGCTCTTGTGAATCAGTAAGAGCTTAAAATAATTTAGATTCGTATTTTGCAAGCTAAAATAATTCTGTACTACAGTTCCTACGTACAATTTTCATGGAATTGAAGGAAGGTTGATAAAATCTTTTACCATGAGCTGTGAAAACTGTCAAAATCTAAATACACTCAAGTGAAGCCTGTATTTCTACTTCCTGTACAAAGTCTGTCACAGAATTTCGTATTACACCTGGGAAATTAATTTATTTCTAGAAATACATAAATATACAGACTACGCATATAGTTAATATGTTATTTCTTTGGAGATGTATACTTGGTACAAAGTATTTAACAGGAAATTAATAGGAAAATAATAGGAAATTTATTTATTTCCAATTTAATAGGAAAATAATGTTTAAATGAATTTTTATAGCAAAATTCTGAACATCTATGCAGTAATAAAATTCAGTCAATTTCTTACCACTATTAAAAGTCTGACATTATTTAGGATCCAGTGAAAGACTGTTACATATTTCATGACTGACAACAGCAGAAAAAGAGAAAGTTAGAAAGAGAAACACTGGTTGAACAAGGCCATAGATAAATTATAGAAATTAGGTTCATATTATTTTGTGTAGGGAAAACGTAGCAGAAATTCAGCTGCAGTTATCTGTATATGATAAAATACAAGTGCTATGAAATTAAAAAGTATACTCAAAACCTAGCAAAGACATGTATAAACTCTGGTATATGCTTTCTTAAAACAGTCTACTTACTCTACTAAATAAACCTCTAAAAACCAACAGAAACAGAATGTAGTTCAATCAAGGACAGTATATGAAACAACTTTAAAAGACCAACCAGACAAGAACCATTTGCTATGAAAGGATGTAAAATAAATTGTAAAAAATAAGATATCACAGGATTGGAATTAATCACAGAGTATGTTTCATTTTTCTTTGATTGTCAATGCAAACACAATGCACAGATCACACAAGGATGATCCTGATAATAATATGAACAAGGATGGATTTGCTTCACGTATCACAATCATTCAAACAAATTGCATTTTGACAATGAATAAGAAGCTTATGACAAGTTCAGAAAAATGGGAAAACATATTTTGGAAGGTCATGAATCCAGCATGGCCTGGGTTTTGTAACAAAAAAAGAAACACACAGATCTTCATGATGTGGCAGGGTGGGGAGGACTGTTAAGGCAGCTTTTGATATACAAGCAGAATTAAATTGAAACCAGAAGGTGATCTTTTTCCCTCTTCTTAAAACATAATTTTGAGATAAATACTGATATAGCATATATATATAAGAATGTGAAAAAATATATGAAGGACAGAAACACTTCATATGAAAGCAAGATGGGGAAAACTATTTCTACGACAGGACAGGTTCTTGGCAAACTTTTGTTTATCAACTATCAGGCTGTTGATAAATCTTCATGAGAAGAAAGTATGGAATAGACTTTTATTTTTTGGCATAACACAAAAACATAAATCAAGGACAAATTGCTACAGACTTAAGCCAAAAAAACTTCAAGAGACAATGCAGAAATGCAACAGTATTCCTACTTGCACACATTTCTATGCAAAATGGGTTAAATGTAAACAGCCTAAATCCAACAAACGTCCAGCATCTTCAAAGAAAGACTGGGTGGTTCTCTGGTGCTAGTCTAACCACAGGCAAACTGAAAACATTGTGCTTGAAGAGATACTATGGGTAGAAGGCCTATGTATACAAGCTCACGTCCTGAGCATATCCCACACTTCATGGGTTACATTTGCTTCTCTTTAATTTCCAAAGTGCTCTATGCATAAATAAACAACTGAAAATCCAGGGGAAGGAAAATGGAGGATAAAAGGAGTAATTATGGAGCATAAATATTACAGGTTAAGTTACAAAGATCTTTCAACATCCTTCAATGTAAGGAAGACTCACTGTTGCTTTATTTTCTAGATGAACTATACGCCCTTTTTTCATAGCAGATATATTAGAAAAAAAAGACAAAAAAAGGATTTCGGAGAACAAACACACAATTTCTAGAATTGAAGGAAAATGTCAGAGATCTTGCCATTGATCTGGGCTGGATGAAGAGAAATAGCAGGACATTTGAACCTCTGATATAACAGCAACTCTCAAACAGCAGAGGAAGAAAGCTCAGAACACATAAGTGCTTATAGAGAATGAAAATCAAAAATGCAAGAGTAAGTGATGCACAGACTCAGTGTCTAAAGAGTGGAATAAATGTGGATATGAATGTGCCTATGACAAGCAGGAGTGAAATAGGGACACTGGTACTCCAGAGACATACTGGGAGACCTACAGTACCTACTTTCATTGGGCTTATGGTGTTTTATTTTTAAAGTGAAGTATAACAGGAATAGTCATAGCTTATTTGGGATTATTGGAGAGTAATGACTCATCAAAACAATTGCTCAACAGCTTTGAGTTCTATCTATAGATAATACAGGATCTTCCAACCACCTACAACAATTTTTAACTGAGAGCCAGTATGAGATTGGTAAAGCTATTTTGTCTGAAGAGGATCAGAAAGCAGAACTGAAGACAATGGTTTAACAGTTGAAGAAAACATATGGCAAAAGGAATTATTGATGTCTGTATGTTCTTGTTGAACAAACAAAATAGCTGTCAGAAAGCCTATCAAAACAGTCTTATCTTTTCCCTTCCCTTCTTCCTACATTCTCCCCATTTTCTTACCTTAAAATACATAATTCTGCCATTTCTCTTCTGCTGTCCACAGCTTAATTCCACTTCCTTGCACCAAAACTGTCTTTCAACAGCTAGTAAGAACTTTGTTATTGTCTTCTCTTAATGCCTTCTGTATGTCCCTTTTTCTTATGTTGTGTCCACAAAGTTATTTCTTAACCGTCCTGTTTGTAAAGTTTGATCACATTATAGAGCAAATGAACTTCAGCCACAGTAGCATTGACTCAGTATCTCATACTGAGGCACGTGAGTGGAAAACAAGCCTGAAGCTCTAGTACTACCAGCCAGTCAGCCTCAGACAGCTAGTACAAGCAGTCAGTCAGTTGTATTAAATGATACTCCACTATCCAACATTGTTATATAATCAGTTGTAAGTCTAACAGAGAAATAATGTAGAATGAAGAAAGTAAGACTTTTAATTCCATTGAATTTTTTGACCACATTATTTCTATGGATTACTTTTATGCACTAGCTGACAGGGACATTAGCTATTTCAAGCTACTAGAGTATCAGCTATCTCAAGAGAGCTCTCAATTATTTTCTCTTTCCATTAACACATCTGCTATTATGCTCAGATTCCAAAGTTTGGTTCCAACAGATAATGCAAAAATTGTATTTATCAGTAATACGCTATTACAAACACAATCAGATTTTCTAGACGAGTTCCAATTTTCAGTTTGAACAACAAAAAAATGTCTTATTGTCTTTCTTGATACAAGAAATTCCCAAATATCATAAATTCATCAATCCCTCATCAGCTTGACCTCAGAAAAATTTAATGAATAAAAGGTGAGTTTGATTATGTGATAAAGTAAAATTAAAAAGCACTAAGCCTTTTAAAATGAAGTTATTAAATCCAAGTCAATTATTAACTATTGAGCAATTACATTTGAAAGCATTTTCTTCCCTCAGTAGTAGGGATATCTGAAACTGAATCATGTCATCATCCATCTTCATTAAACTCTGTATCCATAAAGTGCAGACAAAATTGGCCTATCTGCCCATTATGTGATTTATTTTTTATAATTTCATGGTTTAACACTGCAGTAAAAGGTGCCAATTGAAAAGGAAGGGCTAAAGTACAAATTTCATTTGTAAATCAATAAGAATCCCTTGCATTAAGTGCAGAGCCTGAATACATCATAATTGTTCTTGCTGAGTCTTCCCCACAATCGCACCTTACAGCAAGATCCTGGCAGTTTCACAGCACATTCCACCACAATGAAAACATGTCACCATTTTAGTGTTCACTAATCTGCATGTCTGAACAGTAAGAAAGACAGCTTCAAATCAAGAAACAGCAGAAGGTGGCTAACTGGTGATTGAAGAAGTGTAACATTTTAAAAGACCAAAGTCTTAGTTAACTACTGTATTTGAATTCATTCTGAGGTTTTTCTTACTCCTTTCCATGCCATGTCCAAAAATGGTGGATTACCAGGCTTTTAAACTGAACATTAATATGCAAACAATTCAGGCTACCCACTGTGGATTCATTAGCTTTTGTTCCATTAAAAGTCCATTCTGACTTTGAACCAGGTTCACCAAAGACAGTCTTTTCAGGTCAAAGACACTTTCCTGTAGTTGGAGTTTACTTAGGACATACAACAGCTTTTAGAGACAGCATTTTAAAATTACGGTTATCTTTGGCTATCAGCTGGAGATCCAAAATTTATTTGGTTTTTGAGGGAAAAAAAATCCTGCAATCTGTATGACTAATTTAATTAGCCTACTATAATTCCAGTTAAAGCACCGCATTTAAAATCTAAAAGATATGCATTTCATATTAGACATTCATTTCATGAAGTGGTTTGTGAATGCTACATTCCAGGCAGTGAACGGATTTGGTATAAAATATCAACAAACCTAAACAATGAGTATATTGCCTGGAGTCCCTTTTGAGTCATTTCAGTAACTATCTTTTGTAGTCTCAGAATCTTTTACAAGAAGATGAGACTGCTCACACCAGGTAGTATTCTCCAAGAGATTCTGAATCTCAGTTCAGAGATTTCCCATATGATCCTACGCACAACAACACTTACAGAAGAAACAATTTTTGCTTGGATTAAACTAGAGCACACCAAAAAATTAATTTACCGTCTTTACAACACCACCTCAGCCCAACAGAAACATGAATCTTGAAACTTTTGACAATAAACAGCAGCTTCAACTTGATATGTAAAAATGATGACACAAAATAAGAGGGCAAGTTTCCAACAGAAAAGTTAAACTTCTTCCGCTGCTTGATCTGATGAACAGACAAATCAGAATATGTCCACCATGAACACTGTGATTGCACAATCAGTGCTAATGTCCTGTATCTAGAGTGTAAATGTTAATCTGTCCTGAAATAATTCTTAGCTTATAAATTACTGAAAGACTTCTCAATTTCTTCAGCTAATGCTGCTATTATGATTACTATCAAAGCAACACCAGGAGATCAGCAACATTAACATATTCAAAATAAATGCTAACTAGAAGTAAGCCATGTTACTTGTCACTAGAATTCAAAGTTACCCATTTTCAGGAGAGAGATTAATGTGCAAATATTTTATGTGCATGTAATTAGAAACAAGGATGAAGTGTCATGTGCAAAACAATTTCACCCACTGCTCTTTTTGTAAGCTATGACTGTACTTGTTCTCAGTCTTGAGGACAGATATGACAGAACTGATAAAACTTGTTATTAATGAGCACTCTGATAGATCCAGAACATCCGAACTTCAGTAAAACTGGAGACAATTCTGTGTCTCTAGGATTGTACGTTTCTGAAGGCGTGGCATAAATATGTCATGATCTGAAAGCTAGACAATGAACTCTGTTTCCTACAATGTATTTTTGTAATTACTTTACCCCAATGTGGCTTTGTTGATTTAAAACAATAAGAAGCACGTTAAGATGGCACACTTCATCCGTGTGCCTAAAGAGTGCATGAAGTTTATAAACAGTATAATACTTCTCCAAAATGAATTTATTTCTCAATTTTATAAAAGCTTACACACAAGCATTTTTGTTGCACCATTGAAATTCAAATAAGTCACCTCTCTTTTTTGGTACTCATACAATAAAATGAATAGATGTGAGCAGAGATTTTTATGTGTATATTTTATTTAAAATAAATAAATCTCAAATTTCACATCTCAAATTAATTAGATACTGTACTTAAAATACTTATAAGTACAGGACTCAAATTTTTCTGTGCATATTCTTACAGTTTTTCTTTTCAAAAAAACAGGGAAAATGGAAGAAAATTGGAAGATAAATCTGGCCCACGAAAGAAGAAGGGAAGAAAAGCTAACTTCAATAATATAACTGGGAAAAAAAAATCCCTTGTGTTATTAGTTTAGAAAACAGAAAAAAGCAACATTCATGTAAGCTTTTAGGGTATTTTCTGCAACATTTCTCTTCTACTATGCCTTTTCAAAATTATTTATGTCTTTTAGACTATGACAGTGCTTAGTTGTCTACAAAACCACCTAGTCACAACATCACTTGTGAACTGCAAAGTGATGCAAAGGATCCAGTTAAGTTTACTAAGTATTTTGAATTGAATAATTACCACCTAAGAAGTAAGCGGACATCACTGTCGCCAAAAAGAATAAAGAGAGGAGTCCGCAGCATCCCAGCATAGCAGATACAACTACTGTGAAACAGTGTTCTTAGGGTCTGAGAGCCTGGGCTGGGAGAGACACTTAAGGACACCACATCCAAAAACACCAAGTACCTCCTCATGACACTTGTTAAAATACAGACACAACTTCAGAGGCAATACTCTGCAGCAGCAGCAGCTGGTAGATGCTGTTGGCAAAGAATACAGTACATTCTGATGCTATTTCGTTCATATGATTATTTTTTTTCTTCAGTGCCCTTTTCCTTGTGATTGACAGCTATGTGCATTCTGAAAAAACAGGCTGCTTACTGCAACCTTCACCTGATCCATGATTCAAAATTCCACCTGATGGACTGGAACTGCAGGAAGGGATGTACCTTGTGTAAATATGATTTAATTGAAGAAAACTGTAATCTCTTCATAAATAAATGTTGGACAGCACCACAAGATGAAAATTGAAGCATAACTGCTTTTGTTGCTCTACTTAGATGTCAACACCAAAGCAGAATTTTTTCCCAGCACCTTTAAGGACAATAATACAAGATTCTGAGAAAGAATCTGAAGAAGATAAAAAGTTCTGAAAGTGCTCTTTAGCAGGAGCCAAGAAACTTCAGAACTTCATAGTATCAAGTAACACATATCTTTTATTCTTGCTTCATTAAAATAAATGTATCACAAAATTAGAAATACTGTTTGGAATATAATTAAATTGTGACAAAAGCAGAACATAAAACATATTATTTGCACATAATTACACTATCAGATTTTATATTACACACAATTCAGACTCCAAAAGTATACTGAAATGTAACTACTCTAAACAATGTCAAATCCAGTGGTAACCCATGTTTTCCTTTAATGTAAATGTGAGTATAAGCATTCTTTAAGATTTGGTAAGATTTTTCTCTCCGAAATACTAAGAGCTACTTAATTTATCAGTAGTAGCTATTTTTTTCCACAGTCATATCTGCCTAAACATTAGTTTTAGATTGAACACCAAATATAACTCTATATTTACAGACATTGATACATTTGATGCATTAGAACAGCAAGACCTTTGCTTGCATAAATGACATACCACTTCATCTTCAAATCCCCCAGCTAGTACGAGTGAATAAGCCCCGTCATTACTGCGTCCATGGATTCCACCAACATGGGGCCTGTGAACACCTGCTTCGCTCACCTGGAAACAGGAAAAAAAAGCCAGTTTATAGCAATTTTTTTTTAAAGATCCAGTGTCCTACAACCGCTATTAACAATCAATTTTCTGCTTAAAATATTGTACAGAGGTTTCTGTGTCAACAGATTGTAATGCAAGACTGCTATTAAAGGCGTGAATTCCACTGTTTCTTTAGGAAGAAAAGCTAAAAGTAAGAACACCCAGAAAACCAGCAGGACAACGTAGGACAGTGGTGACACTGGAAGATGTAATGGTACACTTTCTTCTTTGGGGAAAATCTCCAAGATTTTTTCCTTAAGCAGTACCTAAGGCTGTACTCACTGCTATACTCCACTTGCACAGTCATTTAGAACAATTTAAAGGAGAAGGAGATCTACCTTTGAAGGAGTTTAGTAACACTTTACAATTTTTAACCAATGAAGATCCCAGTGTAAGGATCACTTTGTCGGGGATTTTTAAGGTAACACACTGTAAGTGTAACCAGTGGAGACGGAATATTATCAGACTGCTCAAGGAAACAGAAGAAGCCATTGCAACACTACATGGATCATAGACTAGTTCTCCAACCGGGATAACTCTCTGGTAACAAATGTTCAAGCAATCTGCAACCTGACCACCTGAAAACTGCAACTGTAGCATAATCTGGCAACAGCATTACAGTCTGCTGAAGCATCTCTCCCACAAAAATTTATTTAATAATGGCTTTGAACTACTGATTAGTAGAAAAGCCCTACAAACAACCTTTACAAAAAAAAAGAGACTATATATTAAATTATGCATTTTCTCGGTATGTTATGCAAAAAATAGTGTTGGTAGAATGAAGGTTTCTACCTTAAAACCAATTACACTACTCCTTTCTACATTCATATCTCCTTCCAGGCCTTGATTTTGCCTGTTTTTCTCATTCTGCTTCTTACACTCCTGAACTCCTTTTCCCAACTTACAGTTCTAAGCAACTTTCATGGAAGTCTAAATTCTTCTGCTATAGTCTTGAAATTTCGTAACACCAAATATCCAGCTAGTCAAAAGTGCACTTTTAAACAACAGATTAGAGCTGTGCACAGTATGAAAAGTATGCAAGGACACCATAATATTTCCTTGCACAATTTCTCAGGATCCAGCTGTCTGTGGCTGGCTTCCTATTCTGTTGAAAATTTTTGGATTCGTAGTATTGAAGGGACAGAAGAGTTCACAGTAGTAACACATGTCATATGAACTAGTACCACTTTCAGTCACTTTGGAGTGGAAAGCTGACTTTTTCTGATGACCACTTTATAAAATTTGACATTACGAATTTGCAAATTTGACATTACAAAAGTATGTTTATTGGTCCCACTTTTTTTATACTGTACATCGTTTTGTTGTCATCTACACCCCACAAAATTTTCAACATTTTCCAGATGAACGAAAACCATTCCATTCCTTTAACTGTCCTGGTTGCTGTTCATAAAAATGTATTTTATTTTCCTGACCCTTCATTTCATGATAGTTTAGCATTTTATTTGTTTTTCTGATCACTATTAAAATGACATATTTTTCAAAATTAGCTATTAGAATATCTCTTTGCTAAATAACAAGAAGAATAAGTAGCTGAAAGCCAGTTACAAATTACACACTTAGAACTCCTCCCAGCCCCAAGTTTGCTATCCACAACAACTTAGCACTCTCACTTAACTTTATCAGCTATTTGCCAGTTTTTCCAGACCATTTATGAGCATGCTGAATAAAAAGGCCCCACTATTGTGTTCCTCTTTCCTGTTGTATCAAACATCCTTTAATTCATTTCCCCCCTCCCTCCTTTTCATTTCCTGGTTTTATCAATTAAATTTAGGTTTCTGGTAGGTGTTTCATCCCAAAGATGAATACTGATAAATAATTCATGCCAAAGATGCTCTTCAGATGCTCTCTCCAGAAGTAACGTTTAGTCAATTTCCTTCTAAGGAAAAGAGAGTTTGTGTCATAAAAAAGCAAAGCAAATCAGAAATAAATAAGTCTTTAAATTCTCATACAGTCTCTAAATCCTCATAGATTTGCTGAGAGAATCTCATTTTGTCATTAAAAAAAGACTAGTTCATATGAGAAACAAAGATGTAATTTAACTTTCTACGTAGAAAGCATTTCAATTTTTTTAAAAAAATGACAGTGTTTAATTTGTACCCAAAAGAAATTAATTATGCATAAATGGTAATTGTCTTTTGATATTTAGTCCATGTATACATACACACATATATATACACATATATATACTATATATACTATGCATACTATATATATACACATATAAGAAATATTTTTTGATGGATTTTCTGACGAAAGCAGCACTCTAATTCTGTTTCTTTTTCCTACCACTACTAGAAATACTTGAAAAGCATTAGCTTTTGTCTTACCAATAGAATTTCTAAAAAAAATGTAAACTAGTAATTCTAATTACTATTGAAGCAGTGAAAATAAAAATTGATTTTGATACTTTGAGTTTGCCTAAGTGATTTTAGAAAGCTCTCTTACATATTAGACTTTGCATAATCTGGCGCCCAACAAAAAGAAAGTAAGTGATGAAAAGTTCATAAAACAAATCAGAAGAGCTGCTTGATTCTTGGCCTGTCCCTCCACAAGTGGTTTAAAAACTTCTGGTTTTATTCTTCCTAATATGACAGAAAACATTCCGTTCCAATCATTTACACATGCAAGAGACAAAGAACTAACTGATTTAGAAAACAAAAAAGTATGTATTTTCGTGACTAAAAACAGCAATAAAAAAATGAAAGATAACCCAAAAAATCATTGCGACTGGATCAGGCTGGAGCAAAAAGGAGAAAGTTTGTAGCTTGCTGGATACTACAAAACCAGAAAGACATCAGTAGTGGCACAAAATGCAGCTGTCCCATCCTCCTTGCTTTGTTTTTTCCTGCCCCATCGAGGACTGGTATTGTGTTTTACACAACCAAAATGCGAAATGGACTGGGAAAATTAGCTCCCAATCTACTCCAGACAGGATTATTTTTCTGCCAGTTTTTTACCAACCTAGTTTACCGCAGAGCCTAAGGAATATTTGAAATAGAAAATGAGACAGTTCAAAAAATATCAAAAGCTGAATATACAGTGAATTTCAGTAGCAGTACAAGCTTACACAGGTTTAACCTCTTCATCAACCTAAAAGCAGATTTGGACATCCATTACATATAAGCAAATACACCTACAGTCAATTCACAGTGATAGCACATAATATTTTCAAAATCTGCAGTCTACACCCCCCACTCATGGGATAATCAGTTCATGTGAAGAAAACTCTTCAGAAAATACTTAACTCTATTCACTAAGTATCCCACTTAAAATTTTAACAGGTGAAATATGTTTATCACAATTCCACCAGACTTTTTTCTAAGTTGTATGTAAAAAGTTGGATTAAAATGTTGCATGGTAAAATCAGTTCAACCTCCACTACTATTAGCATCACTTCCAATATTGGAACCGTAATGTATTTGTGTTACTTAGTCCTGGTGAAAATGGCAATTGTCAATTGAAATTTATTTTAGTGCCCAACCCATTTGTTATTATTCCTACCTTCTTCAACTACAGCTAATACTGAAAGAACATACCTGAACTCTGAATTTCCAGGTTGTTCCAACAGGAACACCAGGTATAGGCCCATAATGATTTGAAGGAACAATAGTGCATTCCTTAGTGCGACCAACACAGGCCATGCCCTAAAAATATATCAGACAAAAGTAATCAGACAAATTAATTGCAATATTGAAGACTATTTATAAATTCAATGCAGAGATCTTGAAATCTGTTTATTATAACAAACACATACTTCAAAATATGTTAACAATTGTTAAAAGGAATGTTAAATTAAGTAATATGTGGTTATGGGTTTGGGAGGGGAGTTGGGGGTTGTCTTTTTTTGCTGTTGTTTTTACCTCTAGTCAACTTAATAATCCTTCCACTGCTTTAACTGCCAGTAGACAGCAGGCAGGACTAAACATTGTCTCGTTGTCTGTGCAACCCAGTACTGTATTTTGTGTAGTGCATATGTTAAGCAGAATTATAGATGTAGCACATAAATGAACAATCAGAGTAACAGCTATTTCTAAAACACACTCTACCTTTCCCCAGTCTCTCTGGCTTTCAGTACTGGCAGATGGCATCTTTGCTTTCTTTTTACTCTGTTTGAGCTTTTCTCCAGCCTTTACAACTTCATTAGAATCATTTTTGCAGGAAGGACAATACCTAAAAAAAGGTTTCAGTAAATTCTCAATTAACTTCATAATAATGGCAATACATTTCTTGTAGCCAAAATAGTGTCCATTTGTTTATTTTGACTGACTGTTTCAAGCTAGCAAGCATATACCAGTCTTAAGCAGCTGAAGCTTAAAAAATGAACTCAACATGAACAAATACTGTCAACTTTTTTTAAAAAAGGGCTTTTCAGTATCTTTCAAGGTAGAGTGCTAGTTGCGAAACATATAACTATTTTTTCTCATGTGATACGTGAGAGGTGACCATGTCTCCTGTATTGTCTCTTCAATTAGTCCTCCTTCATTTACATCATGTAAAGGAGAAGATAGCTGAGATTAGAGTATGCTGCCAACCAGTACTCATGGTCTGTTTCTGTTCCTGTCCAGTCTACCCTTATTTTTTGCTGGTAGTGCAACAAATTTCACTGCAGATTGCTGAATGTCAAATAGAGCCAAGGTATGACATAATGTGTATAGAAACACACAAACACACTCACTCCACAACACTGAAGCCATTTGGAATATAATGCTGAGGCTCACTCCAACTAACACAAATCCATTCTGGTAGGAAAGCAGAGATACTAGTAATACACTGACTACAGCAGAGAGAGAAAAGGAGTACAGCAGTGTTCTGCTGTTTCCTACAACATTCTTATCCCAGTCCAGGAACAACAATACAGAGGCATGTCCTTGTTTCTGGCTCCCATCGGCTGGATTTGGCCCATACACCATTAGAAGAGGAAGCCTGATCTACATTAACATCGATAACCTCATTCACGTAAGGACAACTACTACTACTATTGCTAGCACTACTACTGTTTTGGATTTATTAAGTTTTTTATGTGGATATGAATAGAAGAATTAATGATTGAGATCCACAGAAATAGATTTCACTATCTCAATAAAGATGTTGAACCATTAAAACAATGAAGCCATGTAGATTAAAAAATAATAATGTAAGACGCTGAAGTTGTCTAAAACTATGACTTTGACAGGTATTACAGCTGCTTACAGAAAAAGCATGTAAGACCAATTAAAAGAACAAATATGACATGCAAATTCACAAGGTGAATTAACTAGGTGAAGTCACATGGTGAATTCCATGTTTCTTGATAGGGTAACAATATTACCATAATATCTTTTAAACTGAATCTTGTAGGGAATATAAAATACTGTTTCACATACAGAGTGACCTAATCTCCATAAAATAAATTTATCCTTTCCCAAACTGAAGGCTTAAACCCTGAAGAGAGTTTGCCGGATTTTACACTCTAAAAACACGAAATAGAAGTATTTCCAATTCTAAAGCAAACTGTTCCTAAATTAAGAATCAGACAACCATGACTCTTTGCTTGTATGCAAAAAGAAGGGAAGGCACAAACAACTTCTTTGGTAGGAGACGTTGCTTTGCCCGCTGCAAATGCAATTCAAAATAATGACAAGCATTAAGACAGTACAGGGCTGGTGATACTAAGAATCCCAAAACTAGCTCACATAAGCCAGGTCCACAACTGTACCTCTACCACCCTGTGACTTTACTCACAGATGCAGCTATATACTTACATATATAGATCTTAAGGCTCCTATTCTTAGTTACACAGTAAACAAAACAAGCTAAAAAGCTTGACAACCATTTTCCAATGAATTTTCATTATATGAATTAAACTTCTGGATATTCAAAATTTGGAGAATAGACCAAGACTAGCTCTGGAGAGGAGGAGGTGTTTGTGATCAAACAGCTCACCATGACTCAGCCATGGGCTCTCACAGCCCAGAAAGCCAACCCTCATCCTGGGCTGCATCCAAAGCAGTGTGGGCAGTAGGTCAGGGGAGGTGATTTCACCCATCTACTCTGGTCTTGTGAGACCCCCACCTGCAGTGCTGCATCCAGCTCTGGGGCACCCAACACAAGAAAGATATGGACCTGTTGGCAAGAGCCCAGAGGAGGGCCACCAAGTTGATCGGAGGGCTGGAGCACCTCTCCTATGAAGACAGGCTGTTCAGAGAGCTGGGGCTGTTCAGTCTGGAGAAAAGGCTTCAGGCACCCTCTAGCTAATTTAGATTTTAGTAAGAAATTCTTTCCTGTGAGTATAGTTGCCCCAGAAAACAGGCAGACTATCAAGCACTAACCAATAAACATTATGGAATCCAGTAAGGTGTAGGAGATTGAGTTATTAATTTACAGAGAATGTTAAAACTTCTGAAAAATTTACACAGATTTTAACATAAAATATAATCACAAGGTTCAAAGAGATTCCATGCAATGTATTCATAGACATCTTAGACATTTAATGAAGTCTGTGGAAAACTTTATTAGAAAAAAGTTCTATTTACTACTCATTTATAAAGGATTAGCATCTCAAGTAAGTCATAGGCAGGTGATAAATATGAACAGTGTAAATTGTAGACAGCTAATAAAGACGTAAGAGTAATTACATAAGAAATGAAGAATAGCAATGTGGTGGTCCTTCCATACTATGAAAAATAAATGTAGTAGAGGCAATGAAGAGCACAGGGGCAGCAGCAGGGACAGAGGATGAAGGCAGAGAAGCATGAGCATAGGAGAATTGCTCAAGCAGTGAAGCTTTTAAAAATGAAAAGGCTGAGGAACAACAACTGTCAATAAATACAATCAGATCAGGTAATGTCACAGAAGATCATAATGATCATAATGAATAAAATGAACATACCAGTCTTGAAATTTCATAATGGCCATTTAAGCTTACTACTAATCCATTGAGAATGATTCAAAAGAATTATCTTGACTGAACATATGCCTTATATTAAGTAGATGGATGAAAACACCCCAGAATTAAGAAACATCTTCAGTATTTTCTCTCATGAGGTGCAAATATCAAAAAAGGTATCATGTATAGAATGTCAATATAGGTAAGTAAATCATCCTTGTATATTTACCAGTCTTCATCTTCTGGTATCTTGCTTAAGGGAGGGTTCAGGCAGTATATATGATAAGCCATATTACATTCATCACACAGGAGTTGCATGTGAGCATCCTGTTTGCCACCACACAAGTAACACGAACAAAACCGGCACTCTTTATCTGGATCAGCCCTACAGTGCTTGCATTCAGGGCCACTTTTTCCTGTCAAAAACAAAGAAATGTCAAATGCCATGTATCTCAGAAAAGTGCATTACTGTATCTAAAGGAATAATTATTTCTGAACATGAACACTGCTCTCTTGAAAGTGCTTTTTTTCATACAATGAGGTATTTATCTAGGCTTAACAAGATTTCTTCTGCTGTATAAACAAGACATTAAAAACATAACTAATCATCAGCATCTCTTTATTTTCTTCTGTTCTCAAGATCTACCTGCACATTCTCCCTAAAGATGGAGCTTTGCTGTCTTTTGAAGATGTACAGCTTATCAGTTCCTTGTAAGTTAGCTTGGATAACATAAGCAATAAAAGTAAATATTTCTTTGAGGAGTTTATTATTGAATAGAAATACGAGGTGGATCCTTGATGTATCCAGAGGAGTTCTGGATACTTTAACATTTTTCCTAAGTATAGGAAAATTAATGACAGAATTTGCAGAAATCCAAGCCCCTTTCTGCTGAAGAAGAGCATGACCTCCCAACTGAATAGACTTTACAGAGAAATTGATCCATGCAGTTGTAAGTTATCAGTGTAAATCTCTGCGGAGAGAAACTTCAGACTGAAAGTTTTGTAAGAAAGGGGGACTGGAATGCCAAGCATTGTGCTGTATCTGCAGTCTTTCTGGAGGACCTTGAACAATACTTTTATCTCCAAAGGCAGAACCAACTAGACCTAGAGTGGGAAGAGGATGGAGTTTTGATTAACAAAGAACAGTCAGGGGCTGCTGATGAATTAAAAACTGACAGGGGAACACCTGTGAAATGCCTCAAAAGAACAAGAGCTTTTTCATCTAAAATTCTGACACAGTTGATAGCCCAGCTGAAATGTCTACACACTAGCATATATAGCATGGGTGACAATCAGAAGAATTGGAAGTGACTGTGCAAATGGAAAGCTATGATCCAATCACAAACACTGAAATTTGGTGGGACACAATCACATGACTGGAGCACTCCAACTGACAGTTAAAAACTGGTCAGAAGGGACAGGCAAGGAAGGAGGAGCAGGCAATTTGACCTCTCTGTGGACTTGATTGCACAAATCTGTCTTTGAAAAACAGTGATGAACAGGTCAAGCGCTTGTGGTTGAAAATCAGAGGCCAAGCCAATAAAGGAAATCACAGGGTTTGTGTTTTATTACCCACCACTCAATTGAGGGGACCCTGTTGACAAAACCTTCTTACTCCACCTGCAGGAAGCACCACTCTGGCAGGTTCTGATCCAGCTGCAGGGACTTGTCAGGACAGTCCCTGACACCTGCTGGAAAAGCAGCTGGGCAAGATGTAAGCAGTCCAGGAGGCTCCTGGAGAGCATCAAGGATACTTTCTTACCCCAGGTGACAGAGAAGTGCTACTGCACCTGTTGCTCACTGACACAGATTAACTAACTGGAGAGGTCAGCATCAGTGGCAGCCTGGGCTGAAGTGGTCATGCCCTGGTGGAATTCATGATCTCAAGGGTTATGGGCCAAAGAAAGGTTCAAGTCAGTACTCTGAATTTTAGAAGCCTCCACTTTTAGTTATTTAAGGAATTAGGATGGGACCCTCTGGAAAACTGCACTCAGGGAAAAAGGAGCGGAACAGAACTGTCAGATCTTTGAGGACATTTTTCTTAGAGCCCGAGATGTCTCAACTTCCACCAGTGAGCATTCAGGCAAGGACTGCAGGAGACCAGCATGGCTCAGTAAAGACCTCCTGGACAAAGTGAAACACAAGAAGGAAAAGCACTGGACATGGAATCAGGGACAGGTATCCTGGGAAGAAAAGAGAAGTGCTGTCTGGTTGTGGAGGGACAATTAAGAAATTAGGAAAGCTAAGGTATAGCTGGAGCTGAATTTAGCAAGGGATACTAAGAATAGTAAAATTGGCTTCTTATAGGCATATTGGTCAGAAATGGAAGATTAAAGAAAATGTACACACATAACCCTGTCCTCCCCTCTGTCCCCCAAAATGCGACAAAACTAATGACAATCGACATGGAGAAGGTACGCAGCAATTTTGTTTGCCTCAGTGTTCATTAGTAATCACTCCTCCCACATCTCTGAAGTCCCTGAACCTCAAGACAGGAACTGGGAAATTGAAGTCACTCCCAGTGTAAGAACAGACCAGGTTCAAGATCATCTGAGAACCTGAACATAGACAAGACCATGGGATCCAAGGAGATGCATCCCAGGGTCCTGAGAAAATTGTTTAATGTAGTTGTTAAAGCCATTCTCCATCATATATAAAAATCCTGGCAGTCACACCATGTCTGAAAATCCACAGCAGTCAGGGTAAGTTCCCAGTGACTGGAGAAAAAGGAGTATTTAAACCTTTTTTAAAAAGGGTAAAAAGCAGGAACCCAGGAATTAGTGACTAGTCAGCCTCATCTCAGTGCCCAGTCTCATCACAGAGCAGAGACTCCTGGAAGACATGTCAAAACATGTGGAAGACAGAGGGCCAGTTAAAGACAGCCCAAATGGCTTCACCAAGGGCAAACAGTGCCTGATTGGCACAGTGGCCCTCCACCATGGACAGAATGCATCAATTGTCAAAGGAGAACTATAGATGTCATTTACCTGTCTGTAAGGCCTTTGATTTGGACCCTCATAATATTCTTAACATAAAATCATAGAATTATAGAATATCATTAGGGGCTAGGGATACACAAAAATCACTCACATCCAACTCCTGGCCCTGCAGAGGACATCCCAAGAATCCCTCCATGTACGAGAACATTGTCCAAAAGCTTCTTGAATCCCTGCCAGGCTTAGTGCTGTGACCACTTCCCTGGGAAGCGTGTTCAAGTGTCCAAGCACCCTCCGGGTGAAGAATCTTTTCCTGATATCCAGCCTAAACCCCCCCGACACATCTTCAGGGCATTCCCTCAGGTCCTGCCACTGATCACCAAAGAGAAGACACTGGTGTCTGCCCCTCCTCTTCCTCTCATGAGGAAGTTGTAGACTGATGACTGCCCTCAGCCACCTCTTCCCCAGGCTAAACAACCAGGCAACCTCAGCTATTCCTTACAAGGCTTCCTTTCAAGGGCTGTCACCATCTTTGTGGCCGTCCTTTGCGACACTCCCTAGCTTTATAGCTGTCTTACGTTCTTGCTGCTAAACTGAAGAGAGATGGGTTTGATGAATGAAATGTTAAATGGATAATGACTTAATTGGATGGTCACATTCAAAGAGTGAATGGTCCATATCCAGTGGTTCCATGTAAAAGTGAAAACCATTAAGGAGTGGTGTTCTTCAAGGGTCATACTGGGAACACTATTTTTTTCTATCTACATCAGTGACATACCCAGTGGAATTGAGTGCACCCTCAACAAGGTTGTAGATGACACCGAAGTGAGCAGTGCAGTTCATCACAGAATCATAGAATCATTAAAGTTCAAAAATACCTTCAGGATGATCAAGTCTAACTACCAACCTAGCACCACCATCATGTTCAGCATTAAACCATGTCCGCAAGTGCCATATCCACTCACCTTTAGAACACTACCAGGGATGGTGATGTCACCACTTCATTGGGGAACCTGGTCTAATGCTTAACAACCCCTTCCATGAAGAAATTTTTCCTAATATCTAATCAATACTGTCAGGCACATGACTCCAGCACCTCAATGTCCTTTTTGGAATGAGGGGTTCAAGTGTCCCCTCACAAAGGATTCAGGTGTGGCCTCAGCAGTGCCGAGTACAGGAGGACAATCCCTGCCCTGGTCCTGCTGGCCACACTATTGCTGGCACAGACCAGGATGCCATTGGTCTTCTTGGTCACCTGGGCACTGCTGGCTCATGTTCAGCTGCTGTCACCAGCACCCCCAGCTCCTTTTCCTGTGGGCAGCTTTGCAGCCACTCTGCCCCAGCCTGTGGCACTGCCTGGGGTTGCTGTGACCCAAGGGCAGGACCCAGCACTGGGCCTGGTTGAACCTCACACCACTGGCCTTGGCCCATTGATCCAGCCTGCCCAGATCCCTCTGCAGAGCCTTCCTGCCTTCCAGCAGATCAGCACTCCCACCCAGCTTGGTGTCATCTGCAAACTGACTGAGGCTGCACTGAATCCCCTCATCCACATCACTGATGAAGACATTAAACAGAACTGGCCCCAGTACTGAGCCCTGAGAAACACCACTGGTGACCGGCCACCAGCTGGATGTAACTCCGTGCACCACCATTCTCTGGGCCCAGCCATACAGCCAGATTTTTATCCCAGGAACAGGGTGCCTCTCTGAGCCATGAGCAGAGAGGTTTTCCAGAAGAATGCTGTGGGAAAGAGTGTCAAAGGCTTTACTGATGTCCAGGTAGATGACATCCACAGCCCTTCGCTCAAGCAGTCGGTGGGTCGCCCTGTCACAGGAGATTAGGTTGGTCAAGCTGGACCTGCCTTTCACAAACCTCTGCTGGCTGGGCCTGATGGCGTGGTTGTCCCGCATACAATGTGTGAGGACACTCTGGATGATCTGCTCCATGACCTTCGCCAGCACTGAGGTCAGGCGGACAGGCACAGGCCTGTAGTTCCCTGAATACTCCTTCTAACCACTGTTAGGACAGGTCCAGAGGAAGGCCATGAAAATGATCAGAGGGCTGGAACACCTCTCCTGTGAAGAAAGGCTGAGAGAGATGGATTTGTTCAGCCTGGGCAAGAGAAGGCTTTAGGGACACCTTTGTGTGGCCTTTCAATACTTAAAGAGGGTTTATAAGAAAGACAGGGAAAATTTTTTACCAAGATCAATGACAGGGAGCAACAGTAATAACAAGGAGAAGTTTTAAATTGAAAGAAATGTGATTTAGACTGGATACAAGGAAGAAATTTTTTACTGTGAGGGTGATAAGACACTGGCACAGGTTACCCTGAGAAGGTGTGGATGCCCCATCCCTGGAGCCTTTCAAAGTCAGGTTGAATGGGGTTTTGAGCAACCTGATTTAATGAAAAATACCCCTGCCCATAGCAGGGGGGTTGGACTAGATGATCTTTAAGGGTCCCTTCCAACTAAAACCATTCTATGATAAGTGCTAAAACAAAGATGTTTGAATCATTGTTTTTAAGATAAAAAAATTTAAAACTAAAGAATATAAAAGAATCACTGAGAAGGGAAGATTACCAGCTGCAGATAGAAGATTTAGTGAGATGTACTGACTGGAAAACCTGAGAAATAAACATGTAAAGCTACCAGCAGTAGCTATTTTGCAAAGTCTTAATGGCAAAGGTACACTTAAATATATACTTCTTAAAAAACTCCGAAATCTATGAGAATATTGTTTCTAATAAAGTGTAGCCTAGAAGACTTATCATGCTATCCAAATGGAGGTCATCTTCTATTAGTTTCTGACTTTTCTCCCAAGGTTTGTTTGAGCAGAAAGGAAGAATTTTATGAGTGCTGATGAACAAATCTGAGTGTTTTCCAGCATAGCTATGTTAAACTGACAACCTGTACAAGGTGTCAATACCAGTTCAAGTCAGACAAAGAAACCCCAGATAACCATTAACTCCTTTGAAAAAAATTAAAAGTGATGACTGAGCACTCCCTATGGAAACCCAATAGTCTACCTCATCCAATAAATAATAGACAACACGAAATGGCATATTTTCTGTACTCTGAGCACCACACATGGTTTAGGCCTATGTAATTTACTCGTTTCAGCTACAAAACCAGTTTCATAGGTGAAAGGTTAGTTTTTTTTTTTTTTTTTTAAATAGGAAAAGAGCAAAAAATACCTACATATTTTAGTTCAGTTAAACAACAGGTGAAGTTCTCTACTTTCTTTAATATACAAACTACAAACTGTCATTTTTATTATATGGCTTTCATTTTTCACATTTCTGTTTTAACCATGTTATAAGTCATTATATGCACTAACTATAGCTGCACCATTGGTTACATGACGACAGGTCTGTTCACCTCAACCAACAATGCAGAGTTTAGTTGCATAAATAATTTCATATTATCTTTTTTTTGCAGAAGGAGCTAGCACAAGTTTGGATTCTGATGGAATTAATATATGTTGATACCTAGGTCTTCTTCGCATGTTGCATATCAATATTTGTAATGTATTTACAAATATGTTGCTTCTTAGATGTTCTTATTTCTAATATAATTTTCTAATAGGCTTAGCCTTACTCCTTTCCTCAGTTGTAGAATTTTCCTTCCATTAATTGATTAGGAAATGACTATTTATTTTTAACTGTAACGGCTATATGTATATTGACATAACTTTACACATACAAAATTAATTATTATGTGACATGCTCAAGAAATAAAGTTTTTCTGCAGAGACAACCTACACTCTTTATCTGATGATTATTTCCATGGTAGGCATTCTGTCTTTTGACAAGGGCATGGTCAATAGCTTAATATGGACAAAAATATAGTCAGTGCATTTGCTGATTGTGCTTACAACAATCTCATAGAATATTTAGGCCAAATAATGACTTTAATTTCATTTGGCATTATTGTAACAAAATTCTGCATCTTTCCAGAGTACATAAGCTAAGGGAGCTGTGTGTTTATAGATAGATGTATATATATTTAACTTTTTTTAATACACAATACAAATGGGGTTTTAAGTTCAGTCCAGAAGGAAAGGCTACACTGGTGGTTATAGCATACAGCTCAACTGATGTGCACTGTGCATACCTGAACAAAGGCAAAACAGCTGACCTGGCTGAAAAACCAGAATCACATGAACGGGGTTATGTGGCGAGTGTTGGCTTGAGGAAAAAGAGCAGTTCAAGAAATAAGGCTGAATTCCCAGATCAATTTATTTTTCACTATTACACTTTAAAAGATTATATTTATGAATTATATTTATTTATGAAGGTTATAAACAATGTGCTGAAATTAATAAGATTGGGACCAGGAATAAAATGAAATAAAACATACACAGAGGTGCAAATCTCTACACAGATGTCAGTATTTGGGTAGTTTAAGCAAAGAGGTTACAAATGAAGAAACAACTATCAACATTGGAGAGAAGAAGCTGTAATAGACAATGAAGGTCTGAAACAATTAGAGTGGCAATCAGTGAACAAAGTACAGATTGGTGAGGTCACCCCTCAAATCCTGTGTTCAGCTTCGGATCCCTCATTCCAAGAAGGACATTGAGGTGCGGGAGTGTGTCCAGAGTAGGGCAGTGAAGGTTGTGGAGGCTCTGGAGCACAAGGCCTGTGAGGAGCAGCTCAGGGAGCTGGGGTTGTTCACCCTGGAGAAAAGAAGGCTCAGGTGACCTGAGACCTTATTGCTCTCTGCAACTACCTGAGTTTGTAGCCAGGTGACACTCAGTCAAAAGGACAAGAGGAAATGGCCTAAAGCTGAGCTAGGGGAGGTTTAGATCGGTTATTAGGAAAACTGCTTCACAGAAAGAATGGTCAAGCACTGGAAGATGTTGCCCAGAGAAATGATGGCATTACCACCCCTGGAAGTGTTTAAAAAACAAGCAGATGTGGCACTAGGGACCCAGTTTAGCAGTGGACTTGATGGTATTAAGGGTCTTTTGCCATCCGAATGTTACTATGATAAGTAAATACTCATGTCAGATCAAATAGCACCACTGTAGACAATTTTGCATAGTCAGCAATACAGGAATCACTCATTTCCTTGACACCCAATTTTAAAAATTAACTCATTACACAGTAGCTGGGAAGGAAGAACTAAATAAACTGCAATAATTTTTAATGCCATTTAAAACATTGCATACTTGTAAAATAAACAGTATGTAAACACAAACCAGTATTTGTAGATTTTCAATTTTCTCACACTGCAATCTTTTTAAATCAAAACATGCTTTAAGATATTGCAAAGATCTTTTAATTTGACCAAGAAAAAATAACATCATTTTCTTTTTTTATTAATCTAAGGGAAGTAATTATCAAATAATGAAAATGAATAATGAGTTGAGAAATTGACATTTTTACTTTTAATAATACCACAGGGAATGTTATTTGCTCCTCTGAAAAAGTGATTTGGTTTTTTTAGACAACAAATAAACATTAATCAGACTCACTGTTGTGCACTGAGAGCCACCTACAATGGTTCTGAAAAATTGCATGTAGTCAGGAATGTAATATATATCTACTACCTACTTGTAGACCTGTAGTTCAATCTTCAGTGTTGCTATCACAAACACTTAGCACTCCTAACTTCAATATATTTTCAAGCTTAGGATAAAATGTCACACTACTTTTTAGATAAACTGCCACTGACTCCTTATTATGGTTGTGGGGAGGTTAAAGAGGTCTGGCATAGTAACTTTTTTAGAAGGTCATGAAGGGTCAACTAATCCAAACATGAATTATCCCTTTTTTTCTTTATGGTACAATCAGCTCTAGTGCGAAGTTCCTTATCTTTTTTTTTTCCTGACATAATGACTGAGTTAAAGTGTATTACTACCAACTAATTATATTTTTGGCATTTATTAATTTATTAAAAGCTTAAATTACATGTCAGTTGCAACAGCAGTTTTGGTGGCCTGAGCACCTCTCTAGGAACTTAAATGAGACTGCAAGTTCATTCTGCACTGTTCATTTAGAGCATTATAAGCTCTTTCCCTTTTTCATCATTTATGACTGATAGCACTAAATTGTTACTAGTTTCTCAATATGTCAGGTAATACAGCCATCTTGGTACCTATGCTTTCAGAACAGAAATCTAAAAATTATTCAATGCAATTACTTTCTTAAACACAAACCAATTCTTACTCTACCTCTGCATGCTGATATTTTCTAAAGAAACATCACTCAATTTGTACTTATATTTAAATAATTTTAAAAGCGCATACTTTTGAAATCTCCATCCCCAAATGTCAATGGATAGGCTCCTGGCTTTTCAATCTTGTACATTTCCTCTATAAAAAGGATTTTACAATCATTTATTGTGTCTTCTGGACCTCTGAAAAACAAAAAGAATAAAAAGTACGTTCAACTTAGTTCCTCAGACCTAGATTCTGTACTTTTTGAATCCTAAGCAATAAGATAAAGATAAGTAGCCTTTTTTTAATCACTGATAGGATACTTTATTTCAATTCACACACAAAAATCAGTCTAGCACTGTAACTTCTAAGAAAAAAATAAAACATATTTAGGGCTCGCTTAAAGAAAAGACTACTCCATTACCCTCAGATTGTCTGGTACTTCAGTATGTCTTTATTGACAGTCATCCAATATGGCTTAGTTCCACTTCTAAGACCTCAAAATGTTTTTATTGGACAAACACAGCAGACCAGACAAAGCCATAACCTCTGGAATACAGCATCTCAAACATTATTATGAAAATATAGTACCACAAACAAACCAGAAATGTGACCTATAAGACCAAAAAATGGTTGAAACCCAAAGAGCAAGAAAAGTAGCAGAAAATTTCAAAAGCCCTTCTATGACTTTAACTGTTTCTCAACTCTGGAAAGTCACATACAATACTGTACTGGATTATATACCGTGAAGGGTCCTGCTAATGTCAGGTTTCAGTGCAAAATCTCAGTGATTACTAGAAACAAATACTCTAAGACTCCAATAATGCCACAAGACTTCTAGAAAAGAATTAGAAAATATTAATTCTAAAGGATTTCACCTACTCTTATTAAAATATATTTTATCTACACAGATTGTAATTCAAATGGAAACGTATCTAGGAAGAAATAGCCATAATAACACCAACAGTTGTAAAGCACTCCCTTTTCCTTCCACCTTGGGGATGATATTGTGCTCTCTTCAACTGCCTGTTCTCTTACCACTTGCAATTTACTACCTGATCTAGAGGTAAGCAGGAATCTTCAGTATAATAAAACACCGATTCGTATCTGTAAGAACCTATCACAGAGGTGACTTGAAAACACTTTTGAAGAAAGCCAGACAGGTGGCAGATCCCTGTAAAAAGTCGACAAAATTAGACTATAGACAGGTAGGGAAACAAGATATTAGATTCATATTCAATAAGAATAACTGCAACAACAGAACATCTCCAGAAACATCAGGCTTCAGTCTGGAATCTGGTTCTCTGCTCTACATCTTTGCCTGTTCTCACCTCTTCCTTTGTGCTGACTGCCAGTTCTTGGACTCTGACACATGATGACCTAAGGCAGAAAAAAACTAAGCCAGGGAAAAACCACAGGCAACAAATCACTTTTTCATGGCCCTGAACACTGCAGTATTTAGGTCTCCAAGGAACTGGGGTTGAGAGGACTCTGTCAGTATTTTGATCCACTCTAAATGCCTTTTAAGTGTAGCAACAGCTGTTTACTTAGGCACCTGTATTTATTTTGACCTTTTTCTTTCCCAGCAGATTATGAAGGAAAAACATTTCCCGTTGTTGGTCACATGCATATAGAGCAAATGTTTGCAATTTTCAAATATTTAGGCTATTTGAACAGGATATAAAAATGCTGCATCAATGCAAATACATCCATCAGATGAAGAACTGTTTGCTTTCCTGATCAGGAAAATAATGTATTTAGAATTAACTTCATTTGCACCCTAAGGGTGTACTTTAACTTCATTTGTTCCCTAAGGGGGTACTTTAAAGCAGTTCTGGCCATTTTAAGTAACACCCCTTAGGTTTAGTGTGCAAAGACCTGTTGAATTATCCACAATACTGAGCAATTCACAATCACAAAGGCACAATACATTCAAATCTAGAAACAAGAAGATGTAAACATAATCTTTGGCAGGAAAACTGAATCAACAAACTCTTCAAAGCACCAATATTTCCCAGGTTATTTTGTGGACTTTGGAGAGTCTTTCATTAACTGTCCTACATTTCTTGTTATTCCCAGATTATTTAAAGTTAAAAACAAAACAAAACACACCTGCTGACATTCTTTAATACCATAAATCTATGTTAGAACCTTTCTTAGTTATAACACTGCTTGACTGCCTATACAATGTTATTCCTCTAGGACTTACTTCTAACAGAACTCAAAGTCGTGAATCTAATTTAAAACAAAAACACAGGATTATTAATTCTTTCACATAGTTAATGTGAAACTTTATACTTAATGTAGCAGCTACAAATGACTGATATTCTCAAATTCTAGTAAATTTCAGACAAATTTAAGCATATTTTACACTGATTTTTGCATCCTGCAAATCTTAAATGTGTGTAGTCTGTAAGCACTACCCCTAGTATGAGCAAAACTGCATCTAGGAAAAACTCGCCTCTCCTCGCCTCTCCTCTCCTCTCCATTTTCCCCAGAAAACTAAAAAGCAGCTGTTAAAAAAATAGCTTTTCATTATCTGTATTCTCTGCGTATAGTCAATGGTCAAGAAGGAAGGTGGTAAAACACAATACAGCTTTACTCAGAAATCTAGACACTTGCTATTCATATCTTTGGGAAACAAGCCAAACTTGAGTTAGTAGAATATTAATTAGGAGAAAATTCCACTGGTGCCAATTTGAACCATAAATTAACTTATAATTTCAATGATTATCACATGGTTTCCTTAAAAGATACCATGAAAAGATTTATAAGTTGGTTCAATGATGTAAGTGTTCCAAACAGTAACAGCAAAGTTTTTGCAAAGTATGCAGAAGCACAGACTTTTATCATCAACTTTATTACAAAGTATCAAAAAATGTTATTTCCACCTCAAAGTGAAGTGCAACATACTTTTTTAATTTAGCCAGCTAAATAAAAACTCCTCTAATTAATACTGTAATACACAGAATTCTTGACATAATAAAAAAATAATTAATACAGCTGCAAGGCATGTTTTTCTCTCATAACACTGCAATCCTACTGACTAGCAATACTATTCCTTATATCTAGGCAGTACTTCTTAAACTGATGGAATGCATAATTTCTCTATCACATACACTAGATCATAGTAGACATTCCTTCTCTTTTTGGCCTGCATTTTTCCTCTGGGATAAGGAGATTCAGAAAGAAAGTTTCAGGCTAAGTTTTTCCTAAAGTCTATCCAGCATTTGAACCAGAGAAAACATTATCTTTTCTGCTATGAGTTACACAAGAAGTAAGCAAATACTACCAAATAATATTGCAAAGCTGGTATGTTCCAACTAATGTCACAGCTGCGTATCTGGAACTACAGAGGAAGATCAACTAACGTTGTGATGGCTAATATTAAATGGTTAAGCCTTACCAAAGCTAAAAAAAATCTGCTCAGCTATTTCCTCGTAAAAGAATAATTCCTCTTCCACAGTACACATTCAGTTCTTTAATAATGACCATGTGATTTTAAAATTACAGTTATTTAACAAACTTGTGGCTATATTATTCTGTCAAATGTATAACCTTTCTTCATTTCTTCAGCCTACCATACCAAAAATGAGATTATGCAATATGCGTAGGAAATGTTTGTATTTCAAGTATGAACTTTAAATCTTCTGAAAGAAGATTTCCAAAACAAAGCCAGATTCTTTAGCACAGCAGAATTCCTAACGCAAGCCTTCCTTTGAGATAGGTTAGCCAAAGCCAGAGAGAAACCTTCAACTGAACCTTCTTTTATCTGCACTTTCCCCATGCACATTTCCTTTTTTTTTAACCTTCAGGTAGCAAAACACTTTAGACATTAAAAATCACAGTTGACTAGACGTGTGACAAGTGGGCATTATCCTGGACACTTCAAAGGTCAGCTTCACAGAAAATAAAAGCTGCTGGGCAGTTACCATGCTTACAGAACTTTATCACTTCTTACTGAGAGAATCTGAGAGATTCAGTGACAATTGTCAGATCTCTGTCTGGAAATTTCTGGGTTTATCACTTTATCACACTGAAATTAAAAGTATAGTATTTTAACACACACTAAAGTCAAAATACAATGGGAGAAAAAACTACTAGAAAAATACACACAGAGTTTATATTCATACTAAGAATAAAAAAGAAAAGTGTCTAATGATGATTTATATTTAAGCCCCCTAAGAGCAAAACTTTACTCACACTGTCATGCTTACCATAAACAACTAATTCACAGTCAGTCTCTATAGCTAATGTCAAAAGGTACTGTCCAGGTCAGTAGAGAAACAACCACAATCAGAATAAAACCTAACAGAACATAATGTTGACTGTGCTCTCTAAACATACAAATTCACTTAACAAACAATATACAAATCAAAACAAAACCAGATTTACTACCACTTTCTGTATCTATCTTTTCATATGCAACACTTTGTTTACATGCCTTACATCAATCAGCCTTTATTCTGCTTTTGTAAATTTGCCAGCCAGAAACCCTTCCTGTTCTGCATCAACAAACCATAGTTAAACAACTTCTTAAAAAACACACAATCTTTCAATATTACCATTCAAAATGCTTGATAGAACTTTTAATATCATCTCCTTAGAAGCGGTTGACTGGAGATTTGATTTTAAAAATGCTTGTTTCAAAGGTAACTTCAAAATCCTCCACATTTAGACAGCATATTACATTGATAATCTGACCAAATTCTGCTAGGTTGTACTGAATTACATAGAGGTTCTTTTATTCTTTTATTGCACACAAGCAAAAGGGCAGAGAGTATTTACAAGACTTTTTTCAGAATATTCCACACACATTTGTTTAACCATTAAAATTAAAATGCACAGTTACAAAATGGGACAGTATTAGCTCTGCTTTTAATTCAACTTTTCATTTATTACACAAGCACTGTAAAGATAAAGACACGTGGCAACTTCCAAACTATGCAAAGATTTTATTACTCTCTTTCTATAACACTAGTATTTAAACAACAGCAAAAAAATTAAATTAACATTTTTTAGGTTATGTTGAGGACCATATTCTAATATGAATCTTTAATGCCTTTAATAAAACCCCACACATACTCTCAAACCTACAAATTCATACTGTGGACATACACACAAGTCAGGTAGGATACTGCTTTTTTTTAATGTCAGCAGTAGGTGAGACGCTTGATGCATTTACAAAGCAATATATTATAGCTCATGATGCCAGATTCTGAAAGCAGAGATTTGGATACAGAGACTCTCCTCTTCTCCTTAGCCTGAGAGCTGTAGGCAGCTGGACATTAGGGTACCCAGGGAAAGAACTGGCCTGAGAGAACAGCCAGCAACAATGTCAGAGGCTCATGACTCTGCACACATCCCTGCCCCACACCAGGGACCACACCAAGGTGCGGAGCCTGCAGAAGGTCCTGATCCTGCCCCAAATCCGGCCCTGTCCATGGTGCTGCAGGAGGGGACTGCAGCACATAGTCCCATCGAGGAGGGGACTCCAGTGCCACCACTCCAGCTGCTCCCTTCCTGTAGTCAGGACTGAGTCTGACTGGCACTATCACAAATGCTCAGTAGGCATCTTCAGCTTCCAAATCCAAGTTCAAACACACAGATGTTAACACCCAAATGTCCATGAAGAACCAGGTGAAAAAGCAGGTCGATGACCCATAAAGGTAATATACCAAAGGCTTCATATATGAAAAACAAAGATACAAGAGATGTGATTGGCATCACAGGGCATGGTTTAAGCTCAGTTGACTTTTCTGTTTGTTTGCAGACTGAACCGCAGTGCACAGAAACAATGCTAAGGGTCTGTTCAAGACATTGATCCAAGGGTTGGACCAGTCAACAAGTTCCTTCATGCTAGGAAGAAGCAAAGATACAAACAGGTGATTCTAATTAAAAGAGGTTAAACACTCCTATTCAGATTTTAAATTATATTGCAATTCAATGAGTAGATGCAGCACACACCCATCATGAGCTAAGACAGAGGTACAGGAGACCAATCTGTGAACCCTGCCAGGATGAGTGAGAACCTCAAATCAAAAACAAAGACAGAAGAAGAAGCACCTCCCTTCATAACAAACTCAGAGATACTGTCAGGATGAGAAGACCTTCCAAAAAACAAAGAATAGAGTAGAAAGAGGCCTGAAAGCACAGGAACATATTAAGCACTCTGGAAATAACAAACAAACAAAATACAAAGCAAAAAACAAAACCAACCAACCAACCACAAATACCAAAACCACAAACTCCCCAAAAACCCTCAAAACCTAAGTGAATAAATCAACAAAACAAACAAACAAACAAAAGAGTAAGGTGCTTTAAAACCAATCAACCAACCAAAATCAAACAAAACCAAACAATCACAGGGAAAAAAAAAAAAAAAAAAAAAAAAAACCAAAAAAACCTTCAGAAGGGATCAA
>VZSE01011299.1:217681-282142 GCA_013398275.1 Promerops cafer
AAACAAAAAAAAAAAAGGAAAAAAAAAAAAAAAAAAAAAAAAAAGCCATGAAAACTTCTGAAGGTATCATACCACCTTCAGAAATCAACAGCACAGGATTATAGAACCACAAAGACATTTCCAAAGAATGGTCATATCAAACCAAAAGCAAGGAGAACTGCTTGCAAAGAAGGACAAACCCACATTTCTAGGCTAGAAAGTTTGTAATGAATTTATTATCATGGCTTGAATGTATATGACAGCATTACTGTAATAAAAAAATCTGGCATCCAGGGATTCTCCTGCTCAGAACATGCTCAATCTAATGATGAATCATTAGAACATGATGAATCTAATTCACCAAGAATTCCTGAAAGCCAGAAAATCCTAGAGATAGGTAGGATATTGCTTCCTACCAAGAATTCCTGAAAGCCAGAAAATCCTAGAGAGAAAAAGAGATCCTAACTAATCTGGCATTTAGAGGGCAGCTGCTTACTTTGGAATGTCTTCATTCCTTTTATTGCCAACTCTCTTCAGAAAAATTACAGCCAATACTTCCACCATGATTTCCAATTTCATTAGTGCATGATATTAAATCCCCAATTTAAGTGTCCAATGGCCATTACATATATATAATGTATATAGGTAATACAGCCTTTCCAGGTCTTATGTGTTTGTCTGCAATCTCTGATAATCCTGTAATTATTAATTTTTATATTGATAAATCCAATGCCCATAGACTTGTGGGTTTAACTGTTGGAGAGATTCCCCAACAAACAACTGAGAAAAGCACACTTTGGTGCCTCCCTGAAACACCTATACACCATTGCAAGGGCAATGAAAAGGGGGATTACAGAGGTCTGTGTAATTAATGCAGCTCCACGACAACACTGGGATCATGGAGACGTGGTGGGATAGCTCACATGACTGGAATACCATGACTAATTGGAAAGGGCTCTTCAGGAAGAAGAGGCCAGGAAGATTAAGAGCAATTTTCCTGTATACGAGGGTGGATCAGGAACCAGTCCAGAGCTTACAGGTCAAGGTTAGCAGACAGAACATTAGTGATGCTGTAATAGGTGCCTGCTATAGAGAGTAAATATATGAAGACAACTGAAAAAAATACAAAGACAACTGAAAAAAGTTTCATGTTTACAGGCCCTGTTCTCACAGGGAACTTGAAGCACCATGGCATCTGCTGGAAGGTCAACAAAGCAGAACACAAACAATGTAAGAAATTTTTGGAGTGCAGTGGTAACAACTTCCTGATCATGGCGAAGCAAATTGCTAGACCTGATACATAGAAAACGTGAAGAACTTGTCATGGGACATTAAAGTTTGTCTGCAATGATGATGAGATGGTGGAGTTCAGAATCCTTAGAGGAAGGATAAAGTACAAGACAACCCTGGATTTCAGGACAGTAGAATGTAATCTCTGAAGAGACCCACTTGGAAAAATTCTACAAGATACCCTGTAGAAAAGGGCCCAGTAAAGCTAGTTGATATTAAAGGATCATCCCAAGCTCAAAAATGGTCTATTGCCATGTGCAGGAAATCAAAGGCAACAGGAAGCCTGCAGAAATGAATAAGGAGCTTAGCCACAAAAAGGAAACGTGTAAGAGGTGGAAGCTGTGATGGCTGATCTAGGGCAGGAAGTGGTATCTTATTATGTACGCATAGGGTTGGGAAAGCCAAGGTCTACCTTGATTTGAATCTGGGGAGTAAAATTCTATGACAGGAAAGGAAAACTAGAGAAAATGTGGGCCCACTGTTAAATATAGCAGGGCCCCTGATGACAATAAACACAGAAAAACCAAGGTACTAAGCACTTTCTTTGCCTCAAGTACTTACTGCTAAGACTAGTGCTTAGGAATCTGAGGTCCCAAGAGTAGGAGCAAAGCAAGAAAGACAGCCTCAGTGGAAGATTAGGTTATGGAGCATTTACACAGGACATATAGAAGTCTACTGGCTCTAACAGATCATACTCATGAGCTCTGAAGGAGCTGCCTGATGTTTGGTTAAGTCCAAACAAAATACAAATTCCTGTTACAGAAAAGTGATTCCACCTTCCAGTTAAATAGAAGAGAGCAAATATCACACCTATGTCCAAGAAGGAAGATTGATGACAGACAGACCAGCCTCAACTCAATCCCTGGAAAAGTGAATATTAGTTGCCTCTGCCACCATTTAGAGCTGGACAGAAAGGAATTTCATCATGTTCAACAAAGAAAAATTCAAGTCCTGCACAGAGGGAGTACCAGTACCTGCTGAGTGTCTCCACCTGACTAGAGAGCTTGGTAAAGAGAGACCTTGAGGAACACAAAAAACCAAGCTGACCACAAACCAGTTATGTGCCCTTGCAAGCAAAGAAGGTCCACAGCTTCTTGGATTACATTAAGAGCAGCATTGCCAGCAGATAGAGGGAAGGCAAATGACAATTATGACTCAGCATTAGTTAGGCCAGGTGTAGGCTCCCCAGAGAACACAGACATGGGTTTACAGGAGTGATTCCAGAAAGGGGATACAAAAATGATTAATAGGCTTGATATAGAACATCCTTGATACAGAACATCCTTGATACAGAAGTGTTTAGTCTAGAGAATAGAAGGGTTGCGTGAGGACGGCTCTTACCTTTGGGTATAAACAGGGAGCCAGACTCCTCTGATTAGTCCACTGCTAGGATAAGAGGTAAGAGGTACAAACACATGAAAAACGCATTTTGTGTGGCAAAAGTGAATTTTCTTTTTAGAGTGGATTGTTCAGAAAGCTTGTCAAGTAATCATCCATAACATCATTAAAACCCCAACTACACTTAGTCCTCGACAAACTGCTCTGGCTGATCCTACTTGAACAACCTCAAGACCTCCTTTCCATCCTCGAAGTTACTCTTAAACATATATATATGTTTCAACATCACTCCTTTTTTCTTTTTTATTTCATAATGCTTTGCCCAATATTGTGCTCACCACTATTTCCCACCCACTGCTCGCCTTTTTGCACTTAAATTTGTTTTCTTCTGTTCTTCCTCTTCTGTTTGGACTTACTTTCCTCAGTGGGAAGAAATTAAGCTTCAAAACACTTCTAAATATCATCCCCCTAAAAAGCAAGTCAAAAGACTCTGTGGTTCCAAGTCTGCATGTTTATTAGAGAAAGGACACTTACAAGTACTGAAGATATCATTTATGTTCTGGAAAACCAAACAAAACCTTCAAGATCCACGTCAACCCATTCTTCACCTTCAAAAGGTGAACCTTCACCTTCACTTTTTATCTTACAGTAACAGTTAGAGCACCCAAAACATTTGAAATTGTAACACTTTTTACTTACGCTTTTTTCTGTTGTTGTTAAAGCGATTAATGTTTCAACACATAATTAATTGATATGTTAGGCTTTTAGATGCAATCCCAAGAATCATTTTCTGCCCCTCTGCTGAAATACACTGCATTTTATGTATCTCTCTTTTGTCCATTTAGATGAGGGGGTGTGTGTTTAGAGGTGACTGGAATAGTAGGTGAGTGGAATATTCTTGATGCAGTTTAATTAGTGCTTAGTAAAGGAGAGTAAATGACTTTCCCCAGTCTTCTACTTATCATTTTTATACAGCTGAAATACTGTTAATCTTCATTACACACTGCTGGCTCATATTCACCTTGCTTCCTACCAAGACTCAGATCCCTCTCATCAAAGTTACTTCCCAGTCAGTACTGCTTCAAGGGGCTGTGCCTTCCCAGGTGGAAGAAAACTCTGCATTTATCCATCTTGACTTTCTTCAGTCTCCTGCTACCCATTCTGCTTGTTCAGGTCTCTCTGACTGGCAGTACTACCCTTGAATTTCCATCAATTTACTGTGTCTGCAAACTTGGCAAGAGTCCACTGTATTGCCTCATGATACCCAACAGTACAGGTCTCAGGATACATCCCTGCAGTTGTCCCTGCCTGTCACCACTTCCAAGTAGCATGCAGCCTACTAACTACTATCCTCTGAGCCCAATAATTCAATGTTTTCTTTTTCTAAACCCACCTGGTTGTCCATCCTCCCACTTTACTACAGGAATCACCAAAAGTGAACAGTTTTATTTCCAGTAAACTTCACATCTAAGTTCAAGCAGAGAATTAGACTCACCACTTCAGCTAACATGATTTCTCTTGTCCAACAGGATAATTAAGAAGTATGCAAAACATGCTGGTTGTCAAGAGTCATTACTGTTATGAGTTGTGATATTATTCCCTAAGGCTGTGTTATCACAAAAAGAGCCATCTCTAGCTGTAGAGACTACTAAAAGCAGTACAAAGAAATGCTTAAAAAGTTCTAGGCATCACCTCTACAGATTCACCATCAAAAATCCCAGCAGACTTCTTGGCCACTCAATCTATCTTGATTTGAAACAGTCTTGTTGATTCAAGAGGAGTTCTCTTCAAAGGAGGTGACCAGCTCCACTGAAGTCACAAGGAGAAGAGGAAAGTGAAAGATATGAATTCACCTTTTTACTAGTTTTGTTGCCTAGAAGAAGTATGCCATTTTTATGTCTGTGCAAAAAAGTGGTAGGTAAGGTCTTTAGCAATTAATATTCTTATTACTAGGATACCTGCTGATACAGCATGAAAATTATTTGAGAAAATGGGTCCAAGTAAACATTGTTATTATTTCACACAGCATCAAAACAATGTCCTCCCACATCAACCAGTAACAGTCAAAGACACTATAATAAAATAAATAAACCAGGATGTTACTTTGGGTAGAAAATTATGCAAGCATTAGTAAGACATAAACCACATTGATGAAAATTCCAGACCTAAAGAAGAAACACTATGAGAACTGTACTATTCGGCATCTACCAAATTATGACAAGAAGGATACCATGATGATTATCACAATATATACTGAGAGTGATAGGAAGTATGGTACTGTTATTTTCCTAAGTGTCAAAACAAGGTACAACTATCAATAACTTTCTTTTTAACTGGACAGAAATTGACAGAAGCACAAGAACTGTCGAAATTATAAACAAAAATCCCTGTGCACAGCTTGTTTCCCTCACTACTACACAACACCTCACTATTCTGTAAAGTGTTTATTTCTGTGCCTTTGCAAAGCTGTAAAAACAAATATATGTATGATTTTTAAAAGATCAGAAGTTAAATATAAATGGAAAATCTTGTCCAAAAGAAGTAAAGGGAGAAGTTAAAAGTAAAATCTGTACAGGTAACTTAAAGATAATTTTAAAATATCATACTGCATTCTGAGAAGAAAACATGCTAGATATGAATAAAAGGAATAGTAAGATGATAAATATGAATGCATACCATGGGAAAAAAAGAGGAAGACAAACACCAGATCTGGCAGGTTACAAGAAAAATACAATAAGAATATTAAAAAAATTAAGAAAAAGTGATCTGCAGAAAAATTCCTTTTTGGGAGCAGGAATGCGCATACAAAAATCTGCAGAACTAAAAGATGACAAAGATGAACATGAAAATTTAGGACCGTTCTATTATATTCCTTTACTGCTGCATAGATGAAGACATCAAATTCATTAAACATTCACTCATCTAAAGAAGCAAATTGTGCTCACTCTGCATAATTATTTCTACATTCTTACATATCTCCAAAGGCTTCAGCAAAATACGAGTCTTGATATTGAGAGTGTCCTTGCTAAACTCAAGACTTTCAAGGGCCTACTGAAGAAAACGAAGATCTAATTTGGTCTCTATCTTCAATTCTAGGAAGGAGTGAATACAGAGTATCATTTAATCTGCTTTGGTTTGATTTGATCTGCTGGCTCCAAGGTTAAATTGTGAACAGTCAGCCTCAAAGACAACAAGTCATATTATTCTGGATTACAAACAAGTGTTGTCGTTATGAAATAGAACTCCCCAAAGAGAAAAACTGAGGATATCTAAAACCGGAGACACAGCACCTTGCCAGTTAAAATCAGTTCAGAGGTACCACAGATACTCCAAAATAAGAATCTCATGTTCAGAGATGCTGAACTGCAAGCATGCGCACACGGTCATGAGAAACCTTAAGTCCTATTCCATGGCCAAAGCACTGCTATTTCCCTAGTACTTGCATTTGAGACACAGAAAATCTTGTTTGATATGTTTTAGACATCCTACAATTACAAATTTCAGCTGCAACGTGAATACTATAGAAATAAGAATTAATAAGAAGTGGTCAATTATTCTGCGTAACGATGTCTGCCTCCCCTGTTCAGTGTCATTCTCTATTTGGTAATATTCGCTATTTCATATATATTTTCCAAAAGATGAGCTAATGATGACAGACTGTACAGGAATTTTCATTTTGGTTATGACTAAGACATGAGTAACAGTAACATCAAACAAACACACGTGTCAAAAGGTGCACCAAAAAAAAGTATTCATCGTATGTTCTAGCTTCAAAGCATGACCACAAACAGCATTTTCTTGTTATTTCCTGTGATTATGCCAACAGCTTCTTTAAATCTTTGTCAAAAGCAACCAGGATCAATAAATCAAACCTTCAAATATGGCATACAAAATTGTTTTATACAAAGTGTCTTTGATATAATACCACAAAGGAAAAATGTCCAAGCGATGAATATATCTGATGCAACCCTAAGACCTCTGCCTCCCTTTACTGCCTGCTAAGGTTGTTCTTAAGTAGTACACAAAGAACTGGTCATTAGCATACACTCAATCATGAACAGATAATCATAAAACATTCAAAATAAATTTTACCTTTATTTGAGACAAATAGTTAATGCTAACAATGTTAAGAACTCATAATCACATATCAATATTATCGAATAGAAATATATCAATTACATTACTCTAGATTAAATAACAACTGCATTATAATTCTAAACTAAATTAATATATTTTGTATTATTTATATATTAATAAACAATGAAACACTGAGGTTGGTTTTTAATTTGCAAATCAATTCACCTGAAATTCAAAGCAATTACTTTTGCATCCTCCTTACATAAATTTATGAATACTAGATTTGTCTTGTTCTTTTACTGCTAATTGAGAGGAATGAGTTGGGTAGTACAGGTGATACAGAAATATTCTTTGTTAAATTTAAGAAATGGCAAGGCTCAGTTAACCTTACTTTCTGCAACAAGTTGATTACTGCATATACAATCTATCAACATTTAAAGGAAACCAGAGTTCTTAATTAGGAAGAAAATTCTCTGAAATATGATTCTATCTGAAAAATGGACATAAATTCATCACCTTAGAATAGGTATTTGTCAACTGTGTTGTTTTCCTCCCAACTCCTTTCAGAGGATACTAAGTATAACAGGGAAAACTGTTGTACCTGCCACAGTACTGACAGTATTTGAATTTAGCATCTTCTAAGCATAACTATCAGTTTATCTAGACATAGAAAAGACTACCCTATAGACTTCCAACCAGAATTTTTTATTACCCACCAGGTGCTTCCTTTTGCCAATATAAAATCTATTTTGATTATCCTATTTTTAACAGATGGGGAAAATTCTGAAAGAATCCATGTAGGCAACAGTTTTAAAATTTTATCAACAGACATTTGAACTTCATGTAAACTGCTGTCTAGACAGTTCTGTTTGTAGAAGGTCATGAAACCAATCCCTGACTCACCAAATGCCACTAGCACTAAATGCAGTACAATGAAAATCTGCATCTCTCTATTGATACTGTCCTCCATTTCTTAATCTCTTCTCCCTTTCAAGTTAATAATTCAAAATATCTACTCATTTTTTTTCTAGCTTTGTATTTCAAGCTTGGGGTTTTTTTGCTTTGCCTACAAAACAAGTCCATGTCCCTGCTCTACTTAATAAAAGTTGACTATAATGCACTGAGAGTGTCTGATAAAACTACTGTAATTCTAAAATTAAAACCCATCCCCAAAATAGACTTTCATTTACTTGCATGCTTTACCAAGCCAATGTCTTTGCTATTTCCCAGTACTAGGTAAGATTGCACTTTTACAAAAAATATTGAATTAGACCTGATTCACAGAGACTTCTGTGTGTCTCTCCCAAGTAACCATGTCTCACACTAAGTCTTCCTACAGGTACAATATTCTCTTTTCTTGTAAAGAAAACTAAAAGGTATGCTAGTAGTCCATTTTCAGGAATACACTCCTAGAACAATGATAACACTCATGAGTAAATGTGGGACATGCCAACATTAAATCGACCACTGGTCATCTGTTCATCCCTAAGAAGACAACAACACAGCTTATTGACAGCAATATCTTAAGGATTGACAGCAATATCTTAAGGATATGTCCAGAAAACGCTGTTCCTAAAGAACTGTATGGAAGTTTTAAAATGAAATAGCAAAACAAAGCAAAGATATTCAGGTAATCTCAGTCACAATGAAAACTTGCAGTTCCCACATCCCACAGCTCCACACTTTACTTATCAGAGGTTATAATACTACATAAATACTTTATTCTTTAGAAATTTATGTAGCCAGTTCAGAGACTTATTCAAACTGTCAGAGAGGACTCATACTCAGTGAAACCTAGGGTTTCCAAAATTACTCAGTGAGACCTTGGGGTTCCAAATTATCTAAAAAATTACTGGAACGCTGATCAATCTGAATTACACATAATATGTAAACAACCTTATGGTTGCCCCCAGCAATCTCAGGAAAAATAAAAATTCTGACTTACAGTTAAGTCTGCACATTGTAAAAACCATGCACTGTAATGTCATAATTCATACAGCTGTGGAATCAAAGTATGACATTAAAATTAATCTAGTGGTGACTAGCACATAAAAAACTAAACCAAACACACTTCATATGGTATGTAGAGATTTTCTGAGTTGGTCAAGCAAATCTTACCCCAGCAGAATTTTAGCATGAACCTCTTTGTTAGTCCTTGAGATTTCTCTCAAAGAGGTAATTTCTGCATCAAACCAAAATCCTCTTTCTTCTGGTGTCTCAACATTGTAGTTAACCATCACCACATCACCCACTTTTAGCTCATTCCACTTCAGAATGGTTCTTGCTCGGGGTCGAAGATTAACTGTGTCCATTTCTATTATGCCATTTTCTGGGTACCTTGAAAAGCAAAACCAACAACACCAATGATTATGACTCCTGCAACAGTAAAAAGAAAGTCACAGAAAACTTTTTTCAGAAGTAAAAGTCTTAAAATGTTCTTTCGGCACACAAAAACCATAAAATCTGACCTAATATTCTTGTGAAAATATAGCTTTCCTCTAAATACAGACTAAGAATTTTTCACATCTCAAATGGGAAAAATAGCCTTTATGAGTTTTCGCAAAAAAAAACCCAAAAAAGGATATCTACATGCACTTCTCGATAATTTAGTGTTAAATGACAGCACTCTAGCTAAAATCCCAGTGCAGGAAGGAAACCTTTACAAATTTGAGATGCTTTTCATTTTAACACTAGAGTTTTCTTATATTCCTCTGATTAAGGCAACTACTACTTGATACTAGAGCCTGTATTTGCACATGGGCTGGAAAAAATAGCAGAATATAGGCAGGATCAAAATACCAATTGCAAAAATATTAAAAGATGCTAAAGTGAAGTTCCTTTTTCATACTGTGTGCAGGTAGATAAAAATCTCGCATCACTTAGCTACATGAGTTCACAGAACAAATTTAACAGAAAAAAAGAAATTAGTCTACTGCAAATAAACAGCTGCTAGTAAAATTATTCATTCTCCCTTCTTAACAAACAATGCTGAAGATGATGTATCTTACATTATATTTTCATCATGCAATTACTGGCACTTCAGCAAGAGCACTCACAGTTAAATTAATATACCTTTATCAAACAGCATTGGTAAATATTAATGGCCAAATCCTGCCCTTGCTAATAAAAGTATGGCTCTACCACTTTACAATATGCCTCCCCCTACAATGAACAAGAATATTTCAAGGTCTTGGGAAAATCACATATTGCAACTTACTACAGGAAGTAGTAAGTAGTACTAAAACTACTGTAAGTAGTACTAAAACTACTATGAGACTGACAGACTACAGCCTGAAATCATGATGTCTGCTCCTGAACAGTTGACTGAAAGCCCACCAATGAAACTGGACACATTTTAAACAAGTTCATCTTGCTTTGTTTTATGCCTTCTATTAAATCTAACACACCAGTTTGCTACTACTGATGTGGGGGGCTGGGGGACAGGGGAGATTTAGTGATAGTTTCGTTTAAAGAAGCATGAACCACAAGAGTTTAAGAGTGGGCGTACCTTCAGATAAACTAATGGCTAAGTAAAAGAACGTATCTCTAACTACTTACAAAAGTTAAATACAAAGCCTGTTTTTGCACCAACATTTTTAGATCCTAATTATAAAATTCTGCACAACAGAAGTTACATCATATAAAGACAGGTGCTTGGGATCAAGTCATTATCAAAACAATAGTTTCATACAGTGTAACTCCCCATATTTCCTAAGATTTTTTTGCCCATGTTGTTTCCAAATTCAGTGCATACTGGAAAGCTAACATTTGAGGTTTTGCCTTTATGTTGTGCAACTTTTGCCTAAAAGAATTACCATACCATTCTACTATATTAATTATTAATATTTTAACTGTATTAGCCACAAAAAACCATGACTGATTCACCTACAAGTAATAAGACAAGGCAAAAAACAGCTGTAGAGATCATGCCTATTTTATTGAGTGCCTAAATAACATCACATTATTGTACAGGCTACTGAAATCTTAAGACAGCTACGTTTGACCTACTAATCAGTTCCACAACTTTTACAATAAACCTTTATTAAAGGTTGTAGAAGACGGCAAGAAGAACATAACAAATAAAGACTCAGATTACTTGAACTCTGAAACCAAAATAGTGCTTAAACATCAGGAAACTGGAGAAGATAGATCAAAAATAGACACCACCTATGTATACAGTGAAATAATCAAATAAGAAATACATATGGGATTATAAAAATAAGAAATAAACATTTTAGGAGCTCCCATGTCACTATTTAAAAAAAAATTAAAATATGTGACAAGAGTTGACATTCATAGAAACTTAACCTTGATCTGAAAAATCTGTTCTCTTCTGAAAGTAAAATGTCTTCAGCTTCTGTTTTTCCTAGGCGAGCTTTGGAGAAACATTTTTCCCTAAATTCAGATTCCTATTATCTGTCTCACCTCTCTACCACTCAGAACAGATCCTTCCTATTGTACTGATGAGGAATTTCAAAGACTGTCATCGTTAACACCATAGTTCTTAGAAGTAGCTCATGGAAAAACCCAAGCAAAAATATTGCCTATCAGTCTGACTAGAACGAGATCACTTAATAAAAGACACCCCCAAAATCCCCTTTTATAAACAGAAACTGTTTTCCAAAGGAACAAAAGGAAGGCTGACTCTCCACTGAGTGCATTTTTCCTCTCATCAGCTGGTCAGAAACACAAGCTTACAAACTTAAGAAATGAGATTTCTTTTGCCACATTTTATCCTTCTTTTGCAAAGGGTTACAGATATTGAATGTTTTTATTGCTGTGCCTTCACATATGGAGAAATGTTTTCATTGTTGCTGGTCAATGCTAGCAGCTATTTAACCCTTCACATTAGTCCGTAAGTGATACCTCAGGCAGAACAGCAGAAGCAGTATTTGCCACAAGTTTTAGAGTTAGGCTAAAAATTGCAGAGTTAAACTCTGTATGTTAAGCTCAGTACCACTATTGATTATTATACTAATAAGTAAAGAGTACTTTCACAGTAAACTTGTGCCCTCAAATGTGTCGAATGCCACAATTTATTTAAAAATGGAAAAAAATCATGCCCACATTAGAAAATTCTAGTACCTCACATTCATTTTCCTAAAGCTTAACATGCCATTTGTAAAAATCACACATTAATTTAAAATCTAATCTCTTAAATATGCAAGAATAATATTTAAGCATAGATCACAAGATATGAATGTAGATAAACCAAAAAAGAATAAATATGGTATTTTAACCTCAACAATTAAGTGAAAATTAATTCTTGCCCATTCTGGGAAGCTTTAATAAAGGACTACTATGAGACATGAATATATGCTGAAAGTGTTTTCTCATTTATTGAGTTACTTTCAAAATCCTAAGATCACACTCAAGAGAAAACAAACATTTTCACAGCAATGTTTTAATTAGACTAGCATAAATTTGGTTCAGTTGAAATGAAGATTATATGGCACAATTAAGCCTTTAAATTTAAAACAGCTGTGGACAGTTTCTTGGTTTTCCATGTTTTTAGGACATTTGGCACCTAACATGAGAAAAGGAGCTATACTAGCAAGTATAATCATAAGAGTTTAATGAATATTGCCTATCTCTATTTACCTCTAATTTAATTCTTCCCTGTAGTATTTCTAACACTAGCATAGCAAGGATTTCTTCAGATTTCCTATTTGTGTAGACGGTCTCCATAGCAAAGAATTATTCATGAAGTAAAAATTCCAGTATTTCTTGGCTATGGCCAGATGGTTGGCTGTGGTTCCTAAAATGCTCAAATGTTAGGACATATAGTAGCTCCATGTCAGAATAAACTCAAGCCTGCTCAGTTTACTGAGACCTTGCAACATACCCTCTAACACTTTTCCCAGCTGTTACTAGAACAAATAGAACTGGAAAGATAAAATTCTGGGAACAAAAGTAAAGACTTCCCCATCCACTGTCCATACTAGTATGGTGAAGAATATTAGTGCAGATGCACAATTTAAAAAATTATTTTCCAATATTAATAAAATGAAAGTATAATTTATTTTCTCAATTATAAAACTCAGAAAAGAGTAATTCCAACCTCAGAATGAAGGAATAGAAGGGCAAAAACAAAAAAAGAAACAGAATGGAATTAACTCCTGGAAGAGGTAAATCTGACCAAAAAGGTAGAACTGGATAAAAACTATGCCACTCCCTTATAACCTGAGGAAATAATCAGTCCAGTTTTGCTGTAGCATTTGAGAAAGCCAACACAGTGTTTCAAAAAGCACTACAATGGAAGACCATGTAAGCCACAATTATGAATGGGAAAAGAAAAAATCACTAGGGTAGTTGAGCTGTGCACTTCCAAAAAAATAGTAGGTCTAATAATTAGTTAGTACAAGAAAAACAAGTAATATATTTCAAAAGACAGACTAGAAGCCATACTGAATATCAGTAAAGATAAAAATCAGTCACATGGAACATAAGATTTTGAGAACCGTACCTAACAATTAATAATTACAGAATTAAGCAGCTTAAACACTGAGAAACTGTATTAATAGCCTGAAGAGAACCATCTTACATTCCTAATTACTTTAATTCTGAGTTTCAAGAAAAAGTAACTTCTAGTCTTACAGACTGCACTGTATGGACAACATGGATACCCTGAAGAGAGACAACCTGGAAATGAGAGTTTCAAAACAGAAGTTCAGAAGTGTAAGAAACACAGAGAATATTCAATTTTTAATACAATACTGTTGTATTACAAGTTTCAGTAATGTGAGTATTGGTGACAAAAAAGGTTTACTTCACTAGATAGCAGCCAAGTCATGCATGACAAGTCATGCATTTTTTGAAAAAACTTCCCTCAGGAGTGCAAAGAGAACACTTACAGCTAATCCAAGATAAATGAATAAGAAGTAAAATTCAATCTTATTCTCACTGATCACATAAATTCTTCATCCAAGAACCAGTTTCAAACAAAAAAAAGTTTAACGGTTACTATTTTAGTTGTTCTCTCAAACACCTACCCGGACAGCAAAGCTTCTCTCCCTTACCTCAAATCCTTTCTAAGAGACATAAGAAATACCTAGATTGTCTCGTCAAACTTTTTCTTTTCAGTTTGCACAAGGTGTCTACATTGTTAGAAATCAAAGTCTTACAGTTAACGCCCGTTGTCAAAACCCTGACTATAAAACATACAAATACTCTGACATTATAAAACACAGAATATGCAGTCAGAAACCCATTGCAAATGGGACAAATAACCTTATAAGGAACAGAGTTCTTGAAATTAAGAGCAGCAGTGTGTAGCTACTCCCATAAAACACTTTCAAGTCTGAATGATTCTGGTGGCATGCTTTTTAGTGAGGAAAAAAGACATCTGACATATCAGCTCTTTTATTACTTTAACATTGCCTAATAATCTATATGAGGTAAAAATTTTGAATGAGTAAACAAACTAATCACTGATATTAGGAACTGGAAAACAAAATTACACAGCTAGGAAAGGTGCTCCAAGTAGTCACTCAGACTAATTATAAAAAAGGTTTGTGACTGACATAAGGTCAGAAAAAAACATGTGTTACCCTTAGAACAGATTGTCTTAACATTCTACTTAGCAGACAATACAGCTTTCATTCCTCCTTTCATTTCCTTCCGAAATTCTAAACTCTCCAACATAAACAAAAGGAAGTAAGTGCTATAATAAAACTAGAGTCTATAGCTCCCATAATTCTGTTATGTTTCTAGCCATTAACTTCATGTTTTTCAAAAGGAATCCCTCTCCACACTTCAGTGTCTGAAACTAGAGTGAGGAATCTGACAGCGTGTATCCTGATTTGCACTCTTTCCTGTGTTTGATGTCTATAAAGAAAAAAGTCAAATAACTCAGCTAAACATTCATAAGGGTGAATTGAGAAACACATAGCATGCAAAGGAATCTATTCTGGCATTTCTTCACAGAAGACAAAATAGAACAGTTTGCATCATGCACTATCACTAATGCTGCACAAAGCAGCTACCTCTCAAAGAAGCAGGGAATCTTTCCTATATGCAGCCCCACTTGATATACGATTAATTTATTTAACTGATGAATGACAAAACCCAGTAACATTCACCTAGTTAACATTATTAGATATATTAGGAAACAAGAGCTCTTCATTGTATAGTCACATAACCACTAAATTCAATGCAACTTCACTATCAGATGTACACAGCTGGAAAGCAAAGTATAAGAAGGAAGTAGGGGCTACCTCATCTGAGAACGGCCCATAATATCTTTTGATCTCCAAAAATCAATTTATCAGTAGTATGATCTATATGAATTCTCAGATTCAATCCCAGCCTACTACCTATATCTGAAAATTTCATATTAAAAACATTCAGAAAATGGACCCATTAAGCAAGTCTAATCTTCAAGCCATTCCTTAAGAAAGTAATAGCAAGTTTAATACTATTATCTTCTTGACAATATCTACAGCTGTGGATGACACTTTCAAGTAGAAAGTGGGGTTTTTTGACCAGGCAGTAGTTAGAACTTTTCTCATCACCTCAGAATAGTCTGTGCTCTCCAGCTATAAGCTGTGTCTTGCATATTGCTTCAACAGCCACACAGGATGACTACACTTTTTTGACCTCTGTGGCAACACAGTGAAACCCTAATTTTCTTAATGTGCATGTGTGTACACCTTTAAAATCCGAGGGCATCACCCCACAGCTCACATTAAGCATGAAGTAAAGAGAAGCAATTAGTTCCCTAGAAGAAATAACCACAGTCTACTTCATGAGGCATATGACGCAGATATTACCTCATGGTTTAAAATAAAATTCTCTGATTGTTATAAAACCTGAGGGGAATATCATCAGCCAGAACAACAGCCTTGAAAAAAGTTACCTACACTTGAGTCATACTTAATCTGTACTTGCATATAAGTTGTCATACTGAAATTTCTCATGCTGCAGAAACATCCAGCCTCCCTGTGGCTTCTGCTGAGAGCCTTCTTAAATGGAAAGACTTTATTACAAATGACTGAAACAAGAAAAGAAAGGAAAAGACATTACTTGATTGTAATCCAAATACTTAGGGTAAATCCCTAGGTCTTCCTGCTGCTTTGGGGAGCTAATGATCAAGAAGCAAATACTTGCTGAATGAGAACTCTCTCCCAAAAACTAAGTACACTATAACCAGTACACCAGTAACAAATATGAAATACATAAGGTAAGAGGAAAGGGCAAATGCTGATATGACACAGCATTGTAGGTATGTCCTTATGGTGCCACTCCACTACTGAAGTGTCCTGTTTCTGATTTGGAAGTGATTCTTAAGCAAGCTGTGGTGGAGATCACCTACAGTTATCTCAGCTAACTTTAGGATCTCAGCATGTGTTGGATTCTTCACAAGTCCTTTAAAATCAGGATTCGGCTTTCTTATGTTCAAGACAGGTTCATTCCTTCTGTATTTGAAGTCAGTTGCTGGGAGCAGAAGAAAGAAATGTATAATAGTATTGTATTAAAACCTGATAGCACATCCCTGACTCCAAAGTGTTTAACGGCTCCTTGTGATACCCATAAATGCAAACATGAAATGGAAATACAGGGAAAAAAGTCTAAGGGAAGGAAGACACACTGACAAAAACAGGAACACACCTTCAAACTGCTGACACCAGTGAAAAACCTGCATTCAGAAACTGAAAGCAGACAATGGACTGTCACGCAGAAGTTTACATAGCCACAAACGGATGCCAAGAAATTTGATACTGCCTGAAGGTCAGCATTGGTAAAACTGGTATTTTGGTCTCTTCCTCACTGATGAAATTAGGGCTCTCAAACAAGTACAAGTCTTTTAAATCTTTTCACTCATCAAGAATTGTGACTCCAATTTAATCTGAAACTGAGTTCTCGTCCTCCTAATGGCCCTAGGTTTTCTCTCTGCAGAAGTGTGGGCCTTATAACTATTGCAGTAATTTAGTTAAATACTAGACACACAGGTGGGGTGGGGCATGGTGGTGGAAGAGGTGGGAGAAAACCCCTACAGAAACAACTCACCAGTGCTCTTATCTACAAAATCACAGAGGAATATGTAGTACCCCCAATCTGTGGCAGTCACAGCTGGTAGGAGAGCTCTGTTTTGTCAAAAAGTAGTTACCCCTTTGAGATTACTATAATTAATTCTTGCCCAAAAAGGGTAATTTCCCTTAACTGTACTCTTAACTGTACAGAGCTGCAAAAACAGCTCTGTCATTTTTCCTTTCACTTTCACTGTAACTGCAGCATTTAAACAAGAAACAGAAAGAAGAACAAATGAACATTGAGCCCCTCAGAAGAGGAACACTTTTATGAAATCTAAAACTGTGTATCAAAGCATTTAGGTTTTGTACAGGACTTGTGATACGTAAATCTAGCAATACTGCTGCTAAAGCCAGCTTTCTCACTTAAGAAAAGGACAAGTCAGGCTTTAACCTTTAAGAAAAACTATTATAGGAGAACATACTGATCTAGGGGGTAGAGTAGACCAATTCAGTGCATTACAGGTGACCTATCCCTCAACTGTAACCTTTGTGGGTTTTTTTCCAAACTGGAAGGATGTAACAGACAGAAAAGCATCGGTTACAATTTGAGAAGTTGTGCACCTGTGCCCACCTCTGGCATATAGTCCTTCCAATGTATTAAAGTAATTTTGATGGTTTTACTGGCACCAGGTTTATGTCTTCCATTTGTAAGTCATTTTTACTCTATTTCAGATAACGGAGTGTTTTTGTGTCATGTAAGAATACCTGTTATAGGAAAGATGGAGCTGAAACTATGCCACCCATGAGAGCCATCATCCATCAGAGATAAAAAGGAGAAGAGCTTCTCCAAAACAACACCACAAGCACAGACTAGAAAATGTCAAGTACATCTGGCAGCAAAATGCTTAATCCAAACCTGGAAAACAAAACACCCACGCACAAGTAACTGTGCAGGGCATAGTACTCACAGTAAGATATATGAAGCTTGAAGAACAGTAGTGAAGAGATAAACGAATCTATTTCTGTAGTGGAGAACAACTGTGTGTCAAAGCACACCATGATCTTCCTACTTATCTACATCAAGCAAAGAGGTGGCAAAATACAAGTGTTGTCTACAGACATCTGAGGTAAACACTAATGTACGAAAACAAAGTGGTAGAAGCACAAATGTAGTTACAATAGAAATGTGCATGCTGGGTAATGCTAAAAGAAAAAAAGTGAGACCCCAAAAGAATTGTATCCGGAACATCCATGTACAAATCACACTTTACAATAATTTTTCTTTCCAAAAGCTCTAACTTCCAATACCTTAAGACTGATCAGCTTAACTGTGATGATCTTGCCACATTATGCTTTTGTGCCTTACTTAACTTTGTTGGTTAAGTGTCTCCATTTGCTATACATAACCACCTTGTAGGAGTAAAAAGACTGTCTCTACCTGCTGAATAGGAAGTACACATAAACAAAGGTCAATCTTTTAGTTTAGTAAGACTATACCAAAGAACTGTTGTGAAACCTTTTCTACTTCTGTACTTCCAACTCATAAAAAATAACAGCATCTACAAACAAATAACATCATTTCACTGCAATAGTTACTTTCTCAGAAATGTTTGCCCATTGCTAACTTACATATATCCACAGTAATGTAAAATCAGATAATACTAAAGGCAGGTCTTTGAAATTACACCACCAAAGACATTAATTTCAAGGAAAAATATTTTTGTTTTGATCCTAATAGTTGACTATGTTATTTTCAAATATCTTTTGCAATATTCACTGAAGTATGTACATTTCTACTTCCACCGTTTTCATTTTCTAATGTTTTCACTAAAATGCTTAAAGTCACAGGTATGGAATCCAAACATAGCATAGAGTCAAAAAAGTGCATTAAGTTGTATCTATTACTAGTATGATGAACAAAAAGTGCTCTCTGTAACTCAGATGCAGAGTAGAAGTAGAAATAGCTACTGTAAAAAAAGGGGGTTGGAAATCTACATTTAGTTAATATTTAATATACTTTGCATCCTTCTACCTCAATCTTACATTTCACAGACGACAGTATTTTTACTAATCTCAGTATTAAAAATTACTCAACTCATTTAAAATTTTATTTGTTTAGAAGCTTAACTTACTGCTTTAACACATTATTACCAAAAAAATTTCAGAACAATTTCTCAAGCAAATGAAGCAGTGCAAAGCCTCCTCATAAATACAAAATCTTTTCAAACTCAAGGTTTCCCACCCTCACATTGCAAGCTCTAGAATTTGTTATGACTAGAGAAGGGACAAAAAATACCCAATCTAACTTGAAAGAAACTCCACCCTTAATGCCCCCTCTCCAGTTCAGGATCAGTTTCACGTCCTCAGTCACGAAGTTCTCAATAACAACTCTCTACTATAAGTGCAGATCTGAAATTTTTTGCACAATTACTCTATTTGGAATAAAATAAATCCAAATTAAGTAGCAAAAATTTGCTTCAAATGGGAGCTCTCCTTCAATTCTATTTAGAGGAATTCTATATACACAGGAAATAATTTTTAAAAAATTTTTTAAAAAACCTTACTTGAAAAAACCAACAGGAAAAATTTGGTTATATGGTTTCTTTTTCTTATGCAGAAAGGATGTATAGTCTTACATAGAAAGGATATTCTTATAAGGAGAAGATATTAACACTTCACAAGTATTTAGGCATGAAAAACATCATTACTGCCAATGGATTTGCTATAACCAACTGTAAAGTGTTATAAATTTTTTAGTATTTTTTTTTCTTGGTTGCAATATTGAACTTGCTTTCTTTGATTCCAAGCTTCTTCAAGAAATTCTCGGTTTATACAAACCAAAAAACAATACGTGATGTCCTCAAAATAGTATCAGGAGCACTTACTCATCGTACTTGATATGATAAATAGCTTCTTCATCAGTGTCCATACAGTCTGAATAAGATGTGGAAGGTGTACTGTCCAAATTATTTGCATTTTCTCTAGAATGATCTTGATTCAAGTTTCCATTAGTCCTTTTGTAAGTGTTACCACTCTTCCCTTGAGCTTTGCCATTCTTATGTCCCTTTGTTGCTCGGGTAACATTTTCTATATGAGCTTCAAACCAGGCTCCAATGCTGATATCACGGGCATCCACCAATTCATTTATCTAAAAGGAAAATTCAGCAATGAATTCATGCTTATTTTATAAAATACCACTTAAGAAAAAAATAAATCAGACAACTCACTATGTTACTGCTTAACTTTTTTATCAGTAAAACAATCAACTATAATAACTAGTTGCAAGTTCAAGTAATATGCAATCATAAATACTTTTATTTGCACTTCTAGTATTTTACTACCCTTCCTTCATTAGAATCTAGTATAAATATAATTTTTATGTAATTTCAAAAAGCAATGCTAACTTTTTTTCCCTTCAAATCCAAAAATTTGCTTGATCTCTTTCATTACCCTTTCCTCTTGTTTCACCAACTGTTCTTTATGGCTATGAAAAGCACACATAGTATTAAAACACTAGGTCAAAACCAAAGGGTTTACAGACCTCCAACCTGGAATTATTATTTAACTTTCTACCTTTCTGTCCTGCAAGATTTTTTTAATCATTACAGACTCAAGGACAGATAGGAAAAAAAATCTAACAAGGTTGCCACCACAGTCAGCCAAAATGTTATGACTGTAAGAAAAGAAATTCATCTCCACAATTTCTCCCTTCTGTACTAACAGTATTACTGGCATTAAGCAACCAAACCATTTTGCTATTCTAAATCATGTTCTATTTTCTCAAATCTTCAAATAATAAACAGATGTTTCTTTAATAAAGCTAAGAACACAGGAAGAAAAGATTTAAAAACCACTTGAACAGTACACCAACTATAAAAAAATTATTAAAACAGAACTACTGCAGATGAAAAATCTTTAATTATCAATATGAGACACATGCAGATATGCATATACATAAATACATATATGGTTTAAGCTACAGTCTTTGTCGGGTACCAACACTGTGCCAAACAGATACTTACTCTCACACACTCCAAAGGCTAATTTGTAAGATACGAATTATCTTACTGTATTTCCACAGGAGCAAAACTCAGTAAGTTTTAGTATTTAGAGTGAAGCAATCCTTCTGTATCTGAAAGCACAACTGACTGCAGTTTGAGCTAACAAGATTATCCCATTAAAGGAATACTTCCTGTTTTACTCTTGCCATTCCTCTTCTTCAGAGAACTTCCCAAACCTGATGTTTTGTTCTTCTGCATATGTAAAATACCGATGCATATTTTAATTTTTACTTTCTTAGAATGTACAGTATTCAAATTACAGCTTATTACCAGCATCACAGTTTCAGCCACATGATAAACAAATTAGAGATAAATCTATCAATCTATTTTAAATATAAACAGTGAATTCTGGCACTTCTAGAAGGAACCTTCATGAAGGCATCCCTACAAAATCTTACACGTTTGAACTAGTTGCAGCTCAGAGTGGTGCTTTACTTCCTCTTCTCCAAAACACAGCTGAATGAGATACACACTATTAAGGATTCCCCATCTGCTGCTACTTCTTGCAACCAGTTATGGAAGTGCCAAAGAAGCCATGTTAGCCAAGTTAAAATCCATCATATCCAAAACAACAAAAAAGGGAAAAATAATAATAAAACAATACATCAATGCAAACTCTCTTAATCATTCCTCTATAATACATGCATATGTTATTTGATGTGAATAATTACACAACATACTTCCCACGCTTGCAAAGCGTAAGAGCAAATAATTATTACCACAGACTTTTGAGGAGCATAATGCAATTATTTTGTGTTTGGTTTAAGAACTGTTTTATTAGTAGCTATTTGTGAACAGTATTAAACAAACACTGATTTTAATTACAGATTCCATTTTGTAATTTTTATTCCAAGCTAGTGTTCTTGGCTAAAATGTTTCTACTGCAGTCAGTGTTTTTTGAAAGAAAAATTGACCATGTGAAAGTCAGAAAATCAAACACACACATGCATCTGAATGAGCTTTGTTTTTTCTAACATTATTCCTGCATGACACAGCCACTGTTACTGTAACTGCTCTTTTGCAACTCACCATTATTCCTCTTTTTGGCCGTTGCTTAGCCAAGGTAAGCAAATGGCCATGTTGTTCACTCATGCTAAGTCCATCTTGGGATGGCCTCCCAGCCCTTAGACCAGACACCACTAACAATTCTTAGTAACAAGGAACAAGAGTTGCACATAAATCCATCCACTACTAGTCCTTCAGAGCCCACAGAACTGTATCAGATGTCAGTTACAACTGGGATATAAAACAAGCTAAAACATTCTGATTTACATAATATACAACAACCACACAGAGAAACTCTGTTTAAATCACTATTTTAACCACCTAACAATAATTTAATTATTATTAACTTTTATTTCCAATATCAACTCTACCATTTTTAATAGTTTTTTTAATTGCAGGTTCCATAGCAGCTAACTTTCCTTCTGGTAGCTGAAATCAGAAAGAGAGAGCAGGGCACAGAGGTTCAGACTATCCGCAGCATGGAGTAAGTAACAGGTGTCTTGTTGAGTGTAGCTCTGGATGAAGATCCAATGAGGCACAGGACTTTGATCCAACAGAATAAGTTACAACAAAACATTTCTTCCAGTAAGTAAACTATTCCTTATTATTTGACAATGAAATGCAAAATCACTAAATATATCCACCTACCTAGCCACCTAAAGTAGTTTAGTTTATTAGGCCCTAAGCCTTTTTTACCAATTTCTATGACATAAATTTACAATCTTTGAACTACAATACCAAGTAAAAATACATTCTTCAAAGTTTTCATATAATACTGTAATTCAAATATAATACTGTAATTTCAAATACTGTAATTAGAAATCCTCTGTATCCATTCATACCATTACCTATAAATAGCCAACAGTGACATTACTATACCCTTAATTTTTCTCTAGATATATTAAAAACAACATCATTGACTGAAAAAGTAATCACTTCACAAGTAATGAAGGAGAAAGTATTAGCTCTATGGAATGAGACATCACAAAATTTCAGCCGACTTGACAAAATAGGTTTCCTTGAGTATGCTTGCTGATATCACCATTCTCTATTATATTTTCTGATTTAATCTGAACACAACAGCTAAAAGACTACTTGATATTTAATATATTGAAATTTCACATTCTTGAAAAATAAACATTTTAGTACTCTTTTCCTCAGATCAGTCTATCTTCTGTGTTCTCCCATCTCCCCATCCTTTCTCCTATTACCTTTTACACTCATTGATTAATTGCAAAGCTTCAGAACTGAAGAACTGGAGCTCTTCCCATTGTAATAAATAGACACAAAAGAAAAAGGAAGCTCATAAGCTTGAGTCTCCATATTCAAGCTACTGATTTTGTGACTCCCTGATTCCTCAAAGAATGAACAGAAGTCTAACTGAAATTACCTTGTATACGTGTGGCAGCCTCTGTTGCCTTAAGGCTACAGAAATTTGGCAGAGAATGAACCCCATGGTGTTCCAACTGGACTTCAGAGATCAGATGGCTGGGTGCCACTGGGCTTGATTTCTTATTAATTCAGCACTAAGTCTGGTTGTGTTCAGTAACATCCACAATCCAGATTCACCAATAGTGCAGTTTACTGAAGCAACAGGAGGTGGGTTCAGGACTGCCAGCCAGCAATGCACTAACCACAGAGTGTTAATATGTGTCATGACAGAAAGTAATAGTAACAGAGGTCTGTTAGTACTACAAACACCTATATTCATATATATTAATAAATACTCATACATACTAATAAATATCCATATATATTGATACATATACAGCTATAATAATAAATATTCTCAAACATTAATAAATATTCATATGTGTGTGTAAATAAATATTCCTGGGTCTGCTCCAATGCAACTGGGAGGTACAAAGCCCGCCTAAATGTGCCCCTCCAGGGGAGGAGATACGCTGTCTGTCAACCTATCCCGAGCAAGCAGAGGTGTTTTCCCCCTGTCTTTTGTCCCCAAAATACCGATTCGATACTATAATTTTTGGTCCTACCCAAAAGAAACAATTTCATGTTACAGGTGGGGTTGTGGTGACTGTGGTCTTACACAGACATGCTCTCTTTTCATCTGCATTCCTAGGTGTGTGGAAATTACTATGCAAATAGGACTTAATGAAGATCTTAGCAGCGTTTGGTCAGAACTTACAGTTGATACCAAAGGTAAAATAAACACTTTGGTCCATCTGCTAAGGTGGCAGTAAAGACTCTCTGACCTCTCTGCCTGATAGTCTTTGTGCATATCCTTATCTCCACAAAGAAAACAGACTTTTAGCAAGGCTTGTCATACATGGTGAAGAGGAAGTGAGGCTACTGGCTGGTGCAGGCACTCCTCTGCACCCCACTGAAATATCACAGGGCCATGTGGCATCTGCTTCACTCCAGACATCGCTCCATCCTTAGACCTTGCTTGAGCCAGGTGCAAGATAAGCCAGAGGGTGGCCCAGCTCATGGTTTTCTCAGTCAGAGTTGTTAATTCTTCAAGGACTTAAGGCAACACTGTAGCACGTCTGCCCATTTACACCAATCTCAACTTCCTTTTCCTTCTTTATAATTGTGGACATTTTCCAGCAAAATAATTACTTTTATGGCTATGTCTTATCTAAGAGAAACACCTGAAGAAGAGGTGAAATGCTATCATTCCCTACAGATAGATATACATATATTCATATACACACATTCTACTCAATATTCAATAAGCTAGCAATCTGGAAACTGCCCCTTTTCTGTCTAAATTAAATTTCTGGTACTCTGATGTAATCCTTCATGACAATACTGAAAAACTCAACAAGGTACAAAACTAAATGAATACTAGGTATGCAATTCCTAAAAAACCTACATTAAAAAGGTATCACTACACTACAAATAGCTTAAAGAAATTGTGTATTTCCACAATTTGTCTAGTTCTAATACAGCACTGAAACATTAGTACTAAAATAATTATTTGGAAAGCTTGAAGAAAAACGAAGGGTAAAAGCTACACTTTAACACATTTTCTTTATTAGCTACTTTTGTCTACAAGAAAGTATTTGTTCCACAGCTACTCTAACTTTTCAAGAATTTTTTGAAGAAGACAGTGTGTCAGAGTTTGAGAACTCTCCTGAAAAGTGAGCTTGGTCCAAGGGACACACTCATGACTCTCCTGGAGTCAGTTTGAATTATGTGAATTTCATTTAAGCCAAACTGGGGGATTAAATCATAAAAGACAGCAATGAGTATACATTCTTTGATATAATAAAACAATACTTGTCTAAAAATAAAATTAAATCCACAGGTGTGAAGTCTGTACATACCTTGTACAATCCAATGCCTGGATCAATGAGAAACGAGCGAGATGATGTAGATGGCTGACTGGGTGATCCACTATTTGTTTTTTTTACTTTGTTCTTGCAGTTGGAAACAGCACAGGGATTGACTTCTCCATCCTGATCTGTCACAGATGCAGCGGTAGGAGCTTCAGAATCAGAACGTATCAAAAGCTGAACTATGTCATTTAGTCCAACATTGTAGTCAAATAAAGTGTGTCCATCTTCAAGCTGTCAAAAAGAAATGTGTACTTGTAAAACTCTACCTTAAAGTATCTAAGTCATCTTTAAATCTTCTTTTTATAGACAGTAATTGCACAGACCAGCAGAGGCAAGCCATATCTTACTGATAAATAAAAACTTATGTCTTGAGTATATGAAAACAAAAACTCCTCAAGCTAACTGCATAATTTTGTTCAATAAAAATCACCAGAAGACTTAAAACCAGACAGAAACAGACATCTCTACACACTGATATCACCTACCTACAATTAAGCTAATAAACACCAAAAAATGACAAGTTGTGCATTAGGAAATAGAAGAAACAGTACTGCTGCTTTGCTCAGTTAAATACCCTTAATGACCTAAAGCATCCTTGAAGCAGAGATTTGTTTCACCTCAAAGTGTAATGCATTGCTTTGAAATGGCAAAATTAGTATTAGTTACACTTTACTTCACACTGCAGTGGGAGAAAAACATGCATGACTGAAAAACTCACACCTTTCCAAACTATTCAAGCAACAAAAATGTTATCTAGCCCTTTTTTCAACACCAGTTGATGTTTCATAAATCTTTTCAAACAGAACGTCTTTCATAAGCTTATGGGCAGTATCTGTAAAACAAGAAAAAGCGAGCAAGAAGGAACAGAAAAGAAAAAAAAGGAGCACCTCTCCAGTTTCTCACTAATAGTTGTCTCTAACATTCAAATGATCTCAGGACAGACAAAACTGGAATACGCATTTCTCTCTCCATGCCCTCTGCTTTTTCAAAACAACTCTAAAGGGCAGGAGACAGTTACGAACAGAAGCTGACAGTCAAGCAATGAACCAGTTCCTCTTCCATGAACTTAAAATCTTGCAAAAAAATTAACTCTCCTTACTGCTCATAACTACTGTACCCACAGTTGGGACGTGTAAAGAGGAGTATTCATAGTTTGAGTCAAAACGATTGAAACAGACACAGCTACAGGAAAGAACCTTAGCTGCATATTTTCAAACCAGCACACAAAACCATACTGAAGATTTTCATGCTGTAACTATTAAAGAAATTCAAGTCTTAAAGCAGAAATCTCCAGTAGCTGTGATTGTCCAGGTGACTACCAACACCACCCTGTATGCCTGGGCCTTCTTCATACTGAGAAGCAAGATGCTTAAGTAACCTTTTCCGTCCCACCATGTCATAACTTCCTACACTTCTGACAACTCTTTCACAAAGGGCATAGAAGTGTTCTTGCAGTCCTATTACAATCCAGATTTGTGGGCTTTTCACACCACAAGCATTTTCACTGTTAATAAGCTTAAAGCATTATTCCTATATTCAAAGTACAAATAAACCCAAAACAAAGACAAATACTGATACTGCAAAAACACACTGGAAGGGATATCCATGTTGCTACTGCTTCTGATCACTAGTCCAGGACATATTTAATATTAAACCCCTCCCAAGTAATTTTTCTTGGTTGCAAAATGGTTAAAAAGTTCAGCAGTTCATCTGCAAAAGAGACCAATCCTGAAATAATGAATAAATTGGATGTTACAGGAGACACATAACTTGTCCATTTTTCTGTACCAACTGCGCTGTACAGGCTGTGGCAGAGATTACAGTGTAGTTCCTAGAATCCTGTGGTATGAGGAAATCTTCTGAAAGCCAATGTGCTGGACAAAAAATGGTAACTTTGCTCTTGGTAGACCAAAGGTATGTACACAACATGCAGATGAGAGCTTTGCTCTCCTGCCTTTGTTCCTGCTCTCTCAGGACAGGTCCTGTGCAGGCTGGCAGAAAATTATTTTGTGGTACTGCAGTTTAAAATTTAAAGTTAATTCAGTAAAGATGTAAATCTGAAAACCCTGAATTATTTACAATGGCTAGGTAAATATCCTGTGTCTAGTCTTCACAATCTATTCTTCAGTTATGATTGCAGATTAAGTTATATTATTGATCCACAAGTAAGTCCTCCCTATTAGCATGAAAGGTAAAAAAATCCAACTTAAAAAAAAAAAGAGGGGAAAAAGGGAATCTGTCCAGGAATGGTTATATTTAACATACACAGGAACAAAGACATAACAAGGTTAGGCCTTAAGGAAGAAGCTGCCTTCCCTAACAACACACACAAACACACACACACGCACGCACACTCCACCATGCCCAGACTACCTATTCCAGCACAACAGTAAGAGTAGTATCCTCTCTGTAGGCATTCAAAACCTACCTGGACACTTTCCTACTAACATGACTGAAGTTACCCTGCCTTGGTGGGTGTGGGTTGGACTAGACAACCTCCAGAGGTTCCTTCCAACCCTAAATACTCTGTCATTTGGTGAAGTCAGCTTTGATGAACATGAACTAAATGGTCAGCCAAATAAACTGATGACTGCAAAGTTGTCTAATTAACAGAATAAATGTAAAAAAAAATAGACAATTAAATGGTTGAGAAAGTGGTTGGATGGTGGCATCCAGAGGGTAGTGGTCAGTGGCTCAAATGTTATTTAATTAACCTTCATTAATGATGCAGAGAATGGGATTGAGTGCTATCTCAGCAAGTTTGCAGATGACACCAAGCTGAGTGGTGCAGTTAACACATCTGAAGGATGGGATGTCCAGAGGCACCTGGACAGGCTGGAGAAGTGGGTCCATGGGAATCTCATGTGGTTTAATAAGATCAAGTGTAAGGTGCTGCACCTGGGCCAGGGCAGTCCCTGGTACCAACACAGGCTGTGGTGAACAGATCAGAGCAGCCCTGCCCAGAAGGACTTGTGGGTGCTGGTGGCTGAGAGGCTGGACATGACCCAGCCATGGGCACTCACAGCCCAGAGAGCCAAACGTGTCCTGGGCTGCATCCAAAGCAGCGTGGGCAGCAGGGCCAGGGAGGGGATCCTGCCCCTATGCTATGCTCTGCTGAGACCCCACCTGCAGTGCTGCATCAGCCCTGGGGTCCCAGCACAGGAAGGACATGGAACAGTTGGAGGTGAGTCCAAAGGAGGCCAAAAACATGATTGGAGGGATGGAGATAGAGCACCTCTCCTACAAGGAAATTGAGATTTTTCAGCCTAGAGAAGAGAAGGCTTAAGAGTCACCTAATTGCAACCTTCCAGTTCCCAAAGGGAGCCTACAAGAAAGATGGAGAGGAATCTTTTATAAGGGCATGTAGTAACAGACCAAGAGGCAATGGCTTCAAACCTGAAAGACAACAGGTTCAGGCTAGATATTAGGAAGAAATTTTTTTCAGAGGGTGGTGAGGCACTGAAACAGGTTGCCCAGAGAAGCTGTGGGTGCCCCATTCCTGAAAGTGTTCAAGGACATGTTGGACAGGGCTCTAAGCAATCTGGTCGGTTAAAGGTATCCCTGCCCATGGCAGGGCATTTGGAATGAGATATCTTTACAGTCTGAACCCAAACCATTCTATGATTCTATGATCTGCCAAAGTGATTGTGGTTTGTTTTTTCCCCTCTTTTTTTACCACTTATACTCTTTGCAGAAATATTTTATGACACCAGATTATTCTATGACTAGTGAGGCCACACTTAACTCTCAAAGCACAGCAATAGACGTTAAGATTACTATAAGCACACTTCACATGAGGTTGTAATGTCTGCCACCGTGATAGGGAAAGAGCTCCAGTATGAGCAAGAAGTATGTTCCTGACTGTGAGCAACTGTATAAATTTGGACCAAGCTGATACACTGCAACAGTGTCTGCTTCTAGAAACAAAACAGAGTACCACAGAAACTCAACCCGTAGAATCAATCAAGTGCTTTTTGACTTGCAAGAACTGATATGTGAATCTGCAAGTATACCTATGCCTAGCCGTTACTTCACCATTGACAACTGAAATCCTTAGAGTAACAAAGTTGGAAAACAGTGTTTAAAGAAATCCATTTCACACAGGAGAGCAGAGCTATATGATGCTTTTTCTTGAATTTCGATGGACAATTTTATACCATTCTGCTGCATAAAGATACTAAGAAGATTCCCTAAAAATATGTTTGCCTGGACAGCACATTAAAAGAAAAGAAACAAACACTTAAGGTCACTTGTCATTTACAAGTTTATTTATGCAAATGAGAAACAAAAGTAATCACACACATATCAGATAATCTCTGTCAACTCAGTCAGCTATGATTTCTTAATGGGTGATTAGAACATGTACTGGAGCAAAAATAACTGAACAGGCAATTTCATTTATGAAATTTTACTAGCTCTTCTGATCGTACTGTCATAAGGAAAGGATTCATTTTTTTCCTTAGCAGTAGATTTCACTTTCCGTTTCAATTCCTTTTAAAGACTGGTATGCTTCAAAAGCCTTTAAGGATTCACTAAAATATTCTGAATAAAACAACACTGAAGAGCAACTAGCTTTACTGTATCTAACACTCTATCACTATTCTAAATACATGTAAGTTGATAAACAGATTACATCTTTTAAATGTATTTTCATCATCATGTGTTACAGACACTATCAATTTCAAAACAGTCCTAGAGAAGGTTTTTATAAATACTTAAACGTAACACAGCACTGTGCTTACACTACTACACAAGAGCAGCCACAGAAATGCAATACTGGAATTGATACCTACCTACTATCACTGTTAGAAGAACTGCCTTGAAACATCAAGCCACAAATTACTTTAAAAGCATGCAGAAGCTGCGCTTAAATGAACATGAATAATCATGCAGAGTGTGGTATGATACTGCTTTACTTGGGTAAAAAAAAATTCCTGACAAGTAATTTACCAATTACTATCACATTAACTACAAGTCCCAGCAGAAGGACAGCTCATTATGGCTTCTACAGCATGTGTAGAAACCTCCCAAGAAAGTACGTAATTCTTATATCTTAATGTGTGATCTAGGAGCAGGGTGACCTTAGTCCAGCCATTCCACTTGACAATCAAGATCTTTAATCACCAATGAAAGTGTGCCGTTAAGCATTTTCTGAGGTTTTCTTTTCCAAGAAATGTGCCTGTATCTAGAAATACAGATTAAATAAACTAAAATGAATGCAGATGAGCTCTTTAATAAATAAAGTATAATGAAAAGTTAAGTACCATCAATCTTATTCTGCACAGGCATTACATGCGCCTGGAAAATTTAACAGGAAATGTGTAAGAGTAAAGATCTTCAAGCTCAAGTTCAGTAAAAAACCTTGGTTAAGGGTTTGTTAGGAGTTATCCAGAGGGTATCAGTCTGAAGAAATCAAGAACCTGTAACTTCCAGCTGGGTACTTATTGAAAGCAAGCAAAGTGGACTTCCAGAACTTCATGTATTTTCCATCTTAAGACTGATATACAAACCTAACTTTTCCTGACTGAAGAGTGCTGTTGGAATTGAATTCCACAGAAGCTTTCAAACATATCTCTAACCAGCACCTAGTAACAGAAAACTCAAAATCAGCTTTTCAGCATGTTAACAGTGAATTTTGGGCAATGGAATCAGTTCAGGACAAAAACAATTCAATAACGTTTACTACCCAGCACTGGGTCCTTAGTTTATGGACTTCAGCCATTCTCAGAGTGTGCTCAGCTTGATTATTACATTTTCAAAGCTGAAAGAGAACCCAACCAGTATTTTTAATTTCACATGGAAAAACTGTAACCTCTGCCTGGATTCTATTCTCAAGAATGCTTCAGGACTCTGGTATCTTTGAGTACATCTATTAACCGCATTCAGAGTAGTAGGCACAAAGTCAGGTTTTTACAGTAACTGTGTAGTGACACTGTTTCACATGGAAGTACAGTTGTCTCAGCCACAACAGAGACAAAAGCTAAATAAAGGGGCAATCTAGTAGCTAACCACTTAAGAAAGTTACTGTCATTACAGTAATATAGGCTGACTCCAAGTGTATACAACTCCAAGAGATCCACTTCCTCCTCGAGCAACTATAGTTTTAACAGTATCTGTTACAGGTTCCATACAGTCTGCTCTGCCAAAAAAATATTTTGTCTGGTGATCATTCTACTAAAACATCCCATATTATTCTGTCACATGGGGCAGTTTTGATGCCATCAGTGATGTTTTTCAGACGTGTATCAGTAATTGTTGAATGCCCAAGGTATTTCCAGCCCTGAGCAATTAAACTCCTCAAACAATCCATTATATTAAGAGGATAAGGAGGCAAACATCTTTAAGCAGAGACTGCACATCTACGAGGTTTACAGGCTCCTTCTCACAGCAGACCAGTTCTGAAGTGTGGGCTTGGGCTTCACTATACTTTCTCCACATGTAACTGAGGTTTTTACATATATACTCTACAGTCATAAACACACTCTGTTCATACTTGTTTTACTCTGGTACTCCTGCAAGTTTACTCCTAACTCTCTCCTCCTTATTTTTAGCAGAGATCCTAACACAAACCAAATAGCTACACCTACTAGTCTTGCACAAAAACTAACTACAGTACAGATTTACTTTCCTAAATAGGAAATAACTTCTATCGTGCTTGAAAAGATATACCAAAGAAACCATAGATCACCCTCACAAATGAAAAAAGAAATCCTAGGTTAGACTTACTAGTGCTTCTTGTTCTGATTTGGATTTCATGGCTTGCTGTTAAAAAACAGATGCAAATGACAGATCATTTCCTCATTTCAAGAAGGAGAATTCACTCATCAACTAAAAAGATTTAAAAAAAGAAAATCATTGCTGAGCCTTTGCTCTCTCTTTAGAGAAACACACAAGTAGGTGAATTATCTGGACAACCAAGTTCTCAGGCTCTAGATCCATATTCCTCCAAAACACAATACAGATAGACCACAACATTTCGTAACACAGTAACCAGAGAAGTTATTAGTGTCTGGAGAATATGGTCCAAATTAGACTCAGTTCCGTCAATTTTTTGCCACAAGACTCACATTTCAAAGCAGCCTACAGGAACATTTGAAGATGTGATGCCACCAAAAATCCCAACAAGGTCACACAAACTAGTCTTTATATCGAGAATATGCTCCCTTTTGACTGATTATGTGTGTTATACAACAGTTAAGGACCTGCCCTGGACACCAGGAAAAAGGCAGTCATAACACTGGATAGTATCAAATGACTTACTATCTATTAACCATAAGTAGGTATCACAGTCTCAGAGAGACTCCCACAGTCTGAACAGAAAGCATACAGCAAAAATAATTTCTAGGTAAGAAGAACATGGAAGCTTCCATAATCTAAAAAGGCTTTTCTACAACTTCAGTTACAACCAAAGAGTTTGATTGTACCACAGTGTAAATATGCTGTGTTTGTTCAACTCTCCCCACAAAGAGGAAGTCTGGCATGCTATAAAAAGCCACACAACATAGGAACAAATTACAGAGTCTTGTTGCTGTACGGTCTGCAATTACACATCAATCTCGGTATAAACATAATGATAAATGCACATTAGTCATTTCATACTCAATCAACAAGACTAGCTTTCTCTGAGAAGACATTGACAGTTTTCCTGAAGCTCTGTACCTAAAATTAATAACAAAAGCCTACATTCTCCAATAAACAAGAGGGTTTTGCACCTTTTCTACAAAACTATTTGCAGAGTGTATAGGTGGTACCAATGTATTTTACCTTTTGGTCTGAAATAAATACAATCCGAAATAGATTACAGTGTACAATATTAGTACCAACATAAAAACAGCTGAAAGTCAAGAGCTGCAAGAAAAGAGTTCTTGACTTTATCAGAACATCACGGTGAAGGAAACTATATTCAGTCTCAACTAATGACTTCAGGAGGTTCAAGTCTCCACCTCTTCCAAGTGAACTTTTTAAAATGAAGTTCATGTTTTGAAGATTATTTATTCCTTTGTTACTGAGATACAGAAAAAATTGTTAATTTAGATATGGTAGTTTCTTATTGGATGAAACTCTAAGTCCCATTAAAGGAACATTTGCTCACGAACTTCAAGCGGGAAGTTAGAGCAGCAATGTTTCTCTTCTTTCGCCATTCTAAGGAGCCTTCTAATTAAGTAAATAGAAGTTCATGGTGTCTTCTGGATGCTCTTTGGGATTATTTGATACTGTCATTAAAAAATAAAAAAAAAGCAAGCATGTCAAAATATAAAGCTGCATAGAGATCCTCAGCAGCATGGAAAGAATCATCCAACCCTGTGCTGATTAGATGAGAAGGGTCAAGTACCTCCTGTATGATGGTATGGGCTTCTATAGCAAAGGCAACTGAAGTTCAGCAACAGTGGTGCCAGCGAGAGCAAATGGCTATCTGCAGCTTGTGAGGACACCTGTAATGAAGAACTGATTATTATCTCAAGCTTCCATAATCAACAATAAAAATCTAAAAACCACACCAAAAAAACCCCAACTACATTTTTACATAATTTTACAGTTAAATCATCAAGGGCAGAGATTTAATTAATAGCTTTTAAAGAATAGAATCCTCTCATAACTTCCATCTTTATTATTGATATCAACATTTGATTACACATTTTCATGGAAAATCTGCATCATCTAATTGTCAGTGTAGGCCCTGCATTCTGCATCTAAGGGTTTGAGGAGTTCTTTATAATATAAAAAAATATTAATTTTCTAAGAGCTTCCAGATTAATTTTAAAAAGTACATGTACTTAACTATCATAACTAAATTACATGCATGTGTGACTCTCAGATATGCAGTATGACTCTTGGGGATGTCCTGCACAGGATGAAGAGGTGGATTCAATGATCCCTGTGGGTCCCTTCCAACTCAAGTGCATTCTGATTCTGGGAGTAAATATACATGCCATAAAATAAAGCCCTACAGTTGGCTGCAATTTTTTAGAGGTTACATAATGCTCTTCCAGGTTTCTAGTACTTAAATAATACATACAAAACAGTATAAAGTATTCTGTTTTCACCTATGTTTCTTTGCTTTGCCTTCAGTTTGCTTAGGTGCTTTAAATAACAAAGACAATCATATCCAAGAATGGTAAATTGCATTAGCAGCTTTACAGTAACAATTTAACAAGAAGATTATTTCAGTAAACTTCTGCAGTCATATAATAAAAACTCACTCACAGGCCTACCAAACCTACTATCAGGTGAGTTTTGAGTACACACCATGAAATCACTATGTCAGGAATTTTGGCATGCAGTCTGATCATATCTGACCTGAAGACTCCAGATGACTCTCCTCAAACTACAGAGCTACTTATTACCAGCTTCATCAAAGAATGGCAATTACTTCCCTTCTAAGGTTTCTTCAAACTGTTTCTCTAAAATAAAAAACTTAACTGCTCCAGCTGAAGATTTCTCACCCCAGATTTCTGCCTGAAGCAGATGGGGTTTGGACAGCTTCAGCTGAAAATATTTACAATTTTCCAAGCAAAATAAAGCTGGGAAGAGTCTGTGCTAAGAAACTCAATTGTTCTATGAATAGGCTTAGCACTCCCATTCCTGAGGGAAAGACTTCACAAGTATTGCTTTTCTCGCTTTTGGGAAATTCACCCAAGTTTTAAGTATTAAGAAGGACTTAAACATACAGTATGCAAACCTGAAGTCTGGAAGCTTAAATTCACATGGGATTCCACCCACTACTCATGTACCAGTCCAGGTCATCCAGAAGCTAGAGGTCTTGTATAATAAAGGCATGTCCTATTGCCAGATTTTTAACTGTGTGTTTTACTGAAGCTACTTTACCACAAGCACGTTCTCATGCAAAGCTAAAGCTCCTCCACTCCTCATACCCCTTTATTGTTTCAGTTAAATTTTACAGAAACAAAACGCTAAATACTTGGACATTACAGTCTACAAACTAGACTTTAAATATTCAACTTGACAGCTAAGTAACAATGCATACTACCATACTTCTTTGTGCACAAAAGCAGAGCTGAATTTCTTCTAGTGAAGTAGGCCTGATTTACAGCAATTTTCACCTCAAGTAAATAAATAGCTTCAATATTCTCACCTCCTCCTGCTGACTTTAGTCTCCCATGAAACAGGTTAGAAGTGGTTTCCTCACCAACAAGATTAATGACTTCAAAAGTCATTTCAGTCACTGACTCCTACATATACTGACAAAGAAACCTTTGGGCTCCAATGTCTTTTTTCCCCTACTTTAGTAAGCACTATGGAAAAGATACTGAGATAATGAGGTTTTTTTAATGATAGTCATTTACAAATTTTCACTGAATTCAAATTCCAACAGGGTGGCATGCGATGATGAGAGAAGTCAACAAAAGACATTAGTTCTTATCTTCCACAAACAGTACATATTGCTGAAATACAAGAGTGTGCATGTTTAGTTTTATGCAAAACATTAAGTATTAATACTCTTACAGTATTACAGAAAGCCTTAAGCTCTCTGGTACATTTTCAAATTAAAACTTCCATGTATTTTTACTGCTCTATTTTTCTAGGATGTAACTGAAAGAAGCTACAAATCCCACAATGACTGTAACTTGGTTCTACAGAAAATCTGCTCTGGTAGGTCAAATGCCAAGATATCTCCGTCACTTTCGCAAATAAACTGAGAATTTCTGTTCTCGAGAACAGCTTCACATGCTTTCCAATTAGGAGAGACAATACGCTGCTGGAAATCAGATTGTCGTCTTGCTTTTCTGAATTTCTCTGAGTTTACTCAGAGTTAACATATAATACAGAAAAACATTAGATGTGAATAGTCTGTAGTGGGGCAAAGTTAAAATATGTTTTATTCCAGCATAAGGAAATATTTGTGGCCGTATAGGAAAATCCTTCCAGATAATGATCCACCATCTGCAAGAGGGAAAGCAAGAGACATCACTGCAAGTTTCTATGTTCAGTAGACTTCTCTGGCTAACTGCAGAGTTAAGAATAAAAAAACTTTCAGAGAAAGTTCCACCTCAGTCTAGAATATGCCTTGACTTCTGTGGCTAGTAGAGTCATTCAGCTCTGCAGAAATGTGGCACCCCAGAGAGCACAGGATGTCCTGTACATGTTACAGAGTAATACTATCCTGGTCAATCTTCAGTGCCACATGTGAATGGTAGATCCTTCTGGCAGAAAAAGAACAGATGCCAACCTATTCAACAAAGCAGTGGTATACCTGGCATTTACAAGAAAGTAAAACAAAACAACACAACACTAATACAAAGTACTACATTAATGACCACACTAGGTTTCCTCCAGTAGTTCTAGGGTATTTTAACCCTTAAAAACAGACGAGAGGTACTGACTACTTAAGTTCTTGCATTTGTCTTTGAAGATCAGACAACAGTATAGCACATTAACTACATTAACTGGACACAGACACTCCTAAAAAACTGCAAAATTATGGCTCCAGCTCAAAATCTTTGTTGAAATTGTTCTCTACTGCAAGCTAAAAACATGATGCTGTTGAAATTCAGCCCATAAACAATGACTCACTTAGGTTTCTACATCCGTATAACCTCATATACCTTCCATTTTTAGGAGGACATTACTTAGCCAGGCTTTCCACCACTTGCAAGATCCAAGGATTTCTAGAAGTTTCCAGAGAGACTACAGTAAGGAGCATTCAGCAGTAAGATCACGGCTCTACTAGCAGGCTGTACAGATTTAACCACACTGAGCACTAACCAGATAAAATAAGAAAAGGATTTCACCTAGAAAATATTTTTTACAACACATACAGCAATCTTCAGGGGTTTTTAAGTTTTCACCTCAGCATACTGCTTTCTGTTCATCTCACATCTAACTGAAGTGACCTTTTCTAATTCTTAATATTAAAATAAATATTATATTATTTTATTTTATCAGAGCCCTAAGAGAATTAAGTTACTTAGTTTCATGTTCTCAACATCCAGTTTTACTTGTGCAAGAGCAACCCTTCTGACCTTTTTTCTTATAAGCACCATGGAAATAGAAAAGCAACCCATAATCAAGAAGGAAACTTCAGAATTAATTATGGTAATTACAAAAAAAATTAACATTTATGGGGAGTGAAACCGTAAAAAACAACTCCCTACCTCTTCACTGAAAATGTGCCCCAACTGCCCTAAACAGGATATACTAAGTACCAAACTCACAAACGCTGCTCATGTAAGCAACTTCAGCTATATGTCACTATCCCGTTCTCTCAAGCAAGACGCCTGTCAACTAAAATGTTCACACTAATTGGTCTGGCCACTGTCAGACTACACAGAAAAGCACAACTCATTACAGGCTCATCTTCCCTGCTTCTCAGATAAAGAATTTGGGGTAAAAACCTCGGGTTTGTCCCACATAAACATCTACAGCCAAAGAAGCGTACTAGCACAGAACAAAGCTAAGCAGGTTACACAACTCCAAGACTCATGCTCCTTGATTTGGACCCTTCAGAAAAACACGTATTTGTACATAATGTTCCTTAGAGACCAGCCCTCACAAGTACTCACTGTCACCAATCTGTAGAACACAAAAATCTAGTCATTTGCTATTGGTTCAAAATCTAGGCCTAGCATCTAGCCACTAATTCTTGCCTCCTGGTTAACAGTTAAATTTCTATTTTTTTAAGTTTTTTTTCCATGTGTTTGTAAAGATACACACTTTATCTCTTTTGAGGAAGAAATCTCATTCCCCTGCATTACTCAGCTTAGGTGAATGCTTCAACACTCATCTGCTGTAAGAAGATGCATCTTCTGAGTCACTTTCCCTGAAATGTACCACACATTCGGTGCCTTTCTCATCAGGTAATAGCTATGCTTCACTTTCACTACTCGAACACTGCGCACACCTCGTAGTTTACGCAACGCGGCTTCAAAGGTTACACCCATCAGCGAAGTTACAGCCTGAGGCGACCTGTTCGGAACAAAATCTTTCCATCACCCCAGGGGAGGGGAGGTACCACCTCATGGAACACTTCCAGCCAGTCACCCCTGCCATAGAGGCTTCCCGTGGTGGGGATGAAGCGCCTCGCTGGACTGCCAGCCGTCGCCCTTATCCCACCCGGGACACGCTGGGACTCACAAGTCGAGGACACCGTAGCATCACAACTTCTGCCCGCGCCAATTAACCCCGCGCCACCGCCTCTCCCCGCCCTGCCACGTGCGGACCCGGGGCGGCCTTTTCCCTGGAAACCGCTCGCGGTCGGCCCGCTTCCCGCCCTGCCCGGCCGGGATGTAGCGGGGCGGAGGAGAGCGGGGTAGCTCCCTCCTTTCCCCCCTGCATCCCTCCGGCTACTCTGTCACTTGGGCAGGATGCAGGCGGGAGCCGAGGGAGGAGCCTTCCGCCGCTCAGGTGGGAAAACAAACACACAAAGGGGTCTCACCAGGACCCGGTGAGGGGTTTTACTCCCTGGGGTTTTTACTTGACCGGGGAAAACGGGGGTCCCGGAGCATTCTGTCAGGGCGGGCTCCCAGCTGCCCTGCCTTCCCCACAGACCCGGGAGTAAACAAAAGCGGGAGCTCATAGAACGGCACATGGGTGGAGACGGGGACCCCTGAGCCGCACAAAGAGCCGAGCGTGGGATTAGGGGAGACCTCTGAGGGTCCGCCTGCATAGGGGAGTTCCCGCCTCACCTGCTTGCCCCGGTAGAAGAGCCGCTGGCGGTCGGGGCTCACGCGGAAGGTCTCCTCGATCTTCTCCCGCAGGCACTCGATCTTGGTGAGGCGGCTCAGGTCGTCGATGGTCTGGGTCTCTGTGCCGTCGATGGTGCGGACCTGGATCCACATGGTGCGCGCCCTCCCGCCCGCTCGGCCGGCCGCGGGCAAAGGAGGGGAGACCCAGGCAGGGAGTGGGAACGGGATCCGCTCCCCGGGTGAGCGCCTGCGGCGTGGGGAGGTGCAGGGGAGGGGTCCGGACGCTACCCCTGCTCTTTGTTTGGCCCGACGGGGCAGGAATTTCAAACCCCGCGGAGCGGGCGAGATCCTCCCGCCCGCAATCCGGGCCGCCCGTCCAGCTCGGCGGGGTGCGGGAGAGGAAGGGGAGCCGAGCAGATCCCCCGGCGCTCCTCGATCCCGCCGAGGCAGCGCGGGTCGCGGCGGGTCCCGGCGGGCCGGCGGCGGGTAGGGCTACGGGGATGCGCCGGAAGCCATCGCCCGGCCCGGGCACTGTTTACCGGGGAGCGCCGCCGCGCTCACATGGAGGTCACGGCGCCAACGCCGATCTCGCGAGAGCGCCCGGCCGCGGCCGTNGCGCGCCGGGGAAGAGGCCGTTGGCGTCTCCATGGCGGCACTGAGGGCTCTGAGGGCTCTGAGGGCCCTGTGCCCGGGGCTGGCGGGCCGGGCAGCGCCCCGGCGTCCCCGGGCAACCGGGACCAGCGCTTCCCAGGGCATAAAGCTACATGTAACCCTACATTGACGGAGCTACATATAAAGCTACATGTAACCCTACCCCAAAGATACAGATTAATCCTGGCGGTGGATGGAAATGCGGGCTGAGACTAGAGAAGGCAAGCTTCGTTTACGCCGCCAATCTGGTGTTCATTTGGCTCTCTATATTTTTTCTGCACTGGGTAATTCTGCAAATTACCACCAGGCAAATCTGGAGTCACGTAGCTGTTGTGGGCTAGCCCTGTTGGGCAGCTGGGCCCCACACATTCCTTTGGTCACTCTGTCACAGGAAAGTGGAGAACAAAGAAAAAAGGTTAAAAGTGAGAAAATGGGACATCTAAATAACAACAGTAATAAAATCTGTTAAAAGTTAGTTAAAGCCAAAAGCTGTGCACAAAAAGCCAAATGAGGAAGTATTTCAGTGCATAAAATTGACAGTCACCTGTGCATTTATCCATTTCTACAAAACCAGAGCTTTGTCGTATTTAAAGGTTGCTTAGGAAGACAAGCACCTTAACTCCCAATACCCTGCTGTTTCTCCTTCGTATCCCAGCTCTCATTGCTGAGCATGCCACCAAGCGGTCTGAGATGTCACCAGCCTTCCCCACTGGGTCCCTTCCTAGCTTGGTGAACTCCTCCAGCCTACTCACTGGCAGTGTTGTCCCAAATACGGGTTCTTCTATCTGTTGTGTAAGAAGCCTACCCATAGGAGATATTTGTTTATTTCATGTTTGTGCAGAGGTGAACCCGCAAAACCAGCTACAGTCAGACTGAAAATTTCTACTCTCATAACACAGAAGTACAAGTATACCTAATTTCTAATGCATGCCTATTTAATAACTATTGAACTCAAAGGAGGGAAATTTAGTTGTATAGAATAAATTCTTTACTGTGGGGGTGATGAGACAGAAATACAGGTTTCTCAGAGAAGCTATGGATACTCCATCCCTGGAAATGTTCAAGGCCAGGTTGGATGGGGTATTAGGAACCTAGTCTAGTGGAGGTGCCCTTGTCCATCACAGGGAGATTGAAACTAGATGGTTTTTAAAGTCCCTTCCAAACCAAACCATTTTATGATTCTATGATCTTTTGCCCATTTCGATGTAAAGGTAGGATGTATTTTAAATGTATTGTTCATGTTGAGTGTGTGAGGGACTTCAGCTGGAGGTGGGTAGCCTCAGCTTTAGAGGTGTGGCTTTCATGCAATAATGAGCTATGTTAATCTAAAGGACATGGGTTTAGCTGATTTTGCTAACTCGAGTAAAATTTATGATATACTGCAAGACACACTTTCCTACTTATTTGAGTCTTTATGGTAGTTGTCGTTCTCAGTTATTCACTATGCAAAATCTTTTCCTTAAATCATTCATCATTCATCATTCTCCCCTTTGAGACCTAAATTTCTCAATCTGAATGTGAGACCATTTGAGACTCATTTATCAAAAAACATCTCTTCTTGTTTTCTCTCAAATTTCAAGGGCTTTCCCCATGCCAGCAAGTCCCACTGTATCTTTTCTTGTCATTATGGTAGCAGCCCTCTTACTGTTCTTCATATTAATGAAATTTGAGAATCATTTAGCATTGATACTAGATACCACCATTATTTGGTATGTTCCAGAAAATACATTTTTACATGCTTCCATATGTATATGAATACACTTAAGACACAGTAAACAATAAGTACCACTAGTAAAAGGATAAATAATCAACACAATTGTTTCAGCTATCCTTTATTTGGTAACCATGCTTTTTACCATATTACATATAAGTCACTTAAAGAGTGTAGTAACTCATTGCCACCCCTGCTCCTGGGATCAAAAAGGGCACTGCATTCAGGTCTGCAGGCTAAAAAGAACAAATTCCAAGTCACAGTTCAGATCCATCTGATCTATCTCTCTCCTTGGTCTAGACAGTTCCTTTTTAAATATTTCACCAAAATCAGCCTTTGATGGCATAAATGCATGGTTGCCTGTGTCATTTGCCAAGATATACAAATAAGCTCTGTGGTCATATATCAAAAACCATCTGAAGGGTAAACAGCCAAATGTGCCTTTGCAGAGCTGACCTATTCTGTTATATTACAGGGCACCAGGAAGCTGGTGAGGTTTTTGCAGCTGTTTGTGCAATTTACAAACGTTATACACCTCTCTGCTGGGAAAGATCCCTTCACTTTCATCCCTACTGCAGGGAAAGTTCCTTTAATTCTCAACTTAAACAGGCTGGAGAGTTTGGCAGAGAAGAACCTTCTGAAACTCAACAAGGGCAAATGCAGGGTCCTGCACCTGGGGAGAAATAACCCTAAGCACCATTGCAGGCTGAGGGCTGACCTTCTGGAAAGCATCTCTGAGAATGAGCTGGGGATCCTGCTGAACAATTTTCACCAAAAATTGGAAAAAAAAAAAACTCCTTAGAACCATTGTAGCATTAAGAAATTGGCATTCTTTTTTCAGCCAGATGCACAAAGGGTTGTGTCCTCTGAAATATTGTGCAAACTGAGTAGAGATAAAGCTCCTGTTTTGCATGATATTCCTTGATTTTCCCAGAATAAACGTACATATAATAATTTCCCTAAAATCATTAATATATGTTCCCTCCCCTTTGCACTTGTGTTCTTCTGTTCTGGGGGTCTCATTGGTGGTCCCTGGTGGTCACTGACCACCTGGTGAGCTGGTAAAAAGTCATACCTGACCACCCGGTGAACAGTTAAAAAGTTGGCACAACTGGGCTGGTTGCTTTCCAGTTCTTCTTCCTACAGAATAAGTATTGTGCAGTTCCATAGGCCAGTGGTTTTTGAAGAATAAGTATTGTATTAACCCACCAGGTACAAACGATTTTTCATCTGGCAACTTTCCGTTTTGAGGCTTGTGAAGCTTGTCTTCCCTTTGAGTCTTCATAAGCCCCACCTTGCTTTTTTACTAACATCATGTAAGTTCCTTGTGTTGCATGAGAAATCATGTTTTTTCAGCAGCTTAAAATAAGCATCATAATCACAATTATTAATATGATCGCAACTATACTTTGCAAAAGCAAGGCCCACCAACCAGTCAGAGAAAATCCAAGTCTTTTAAATAGGTTATTCAACCAGTTACTTTCTAATCCTGCCCTTAATTCTCTTGGAGATGCAGCAGTATTATCCTCTCTATCTGATCATCCAGTTAAACAGTCACATTTGGAATGTGCACACAACTATTGTTTAAATTCAAGCAAGCACATACTTCATGTAACAGCAACAGATCTAAAGCCAATCTGTTTTGTATGGTCATTTTAGCCATGACTTGCAACTGTTCATTTATTTCAGCAAACCCCAAATGAGTTGCATTCACCAAAGTTTCCATTTGTAGAGTCAAATTTTATGGCTAGTCTATTCCTAAAAGTTGATAATTGAGTAGTGAAGATAGAATCTAAAGTCCATCTCACTATAGTCTGCATACTAGGATGTTTCCAAGTTTCATCATGTTTAACTTCTCCCCATAGCTGGTTCCCAATAGTGACTCCTTCCACAAGGGACACAACGTTAGTACTCCTAATGTCCACTGTGCTCTTGATTCTCCTAATGGTGAATGTGTGGTCCAAATTCCATTACTTCCTACCTGTGCTGTGGGTCCTAATGATTTTATGATGTCCTGCTGACAGTCTATATTTCTCCAAGTCTCATTGTTTGTTAGGTGAGACCAGGTGTCATTAAGAAAAGGAGAATAATTTCCACAAACACATCCGAGACTTAGAGCCTGGGCCACAGACATGAGCTGCTGTACCTCAGGATTCCTACTGATGCAAGTAGATATTTGAGTGCAATTCCACTTTTCCTTTCTATTTCTCTATTTCCCAAAGTGTTTCCTGATGTTTTAGTTCCATTATCTTATACTTTAATTGTGAAGGTACAATTACCTGCTCCCATAAGATTACCAATCAGCGGCTGGGATTTTCCATAACTTTTAATGATAGGGCTAACTGCCTGTCCTGATTACTATAATTTGGTTTTTTGTTCTAGGACTTTCTACTTTTTGCCAGGTATTTTTCAGCTACCTCTTCAGCTGTTTTGTCAGCTATTTGATTCCCTGTATTAACTGGGAAGTTTCCAAACTGGTTGATGGGCTTCATAAGTGCATTACAACCACTTCTTTTGGCTTTTCCACACTCTGTAGTAGTTACTTGTTAGAATATATAAAATGGAAGAGAGAGAAATGCAGGGATTGAATTAAAGTCTTTAGAGAAATTGAAACATATTAAGCCACACAGACATGAAATAGAAGTGTAAGTTTTCTAGCATAGGCCCTGAAGCCCTAAAGCCCAGTTAAAAGTTCAGTAACTTAGCTCCAGACATAATAGAAATATAGCAGAACATTGCTTGCATTTTTAGATAGAACAGATAGAACATGTCAAGTAAATAAGATAGAACTCTTTGCATTAATATATATGCTGTGTGCATGGATTTTGTGTAAGGATTGACACTACCTTCGTAGTTTTTTGTACTTTTGGGGTTGAGCTTGGATTGGTGTAGAAAGAATGTTTTAGAGTGTTCTTGGTTGGATGATTTATGAATATGGATATGAATATGGATTTATGATCTATGGATAAAAACCCTGGTATTGGGGTGAGGAAAAAAAAACACCATCAAGAAAAACAGCATCAACACCATCTACAATATCAACAACATCTACAGCGTGGGGCTGCTGTTGCTGGGTCTCTGCCATGGAACTGCTGCTGCTTGCTGCCTTCAGCTTGGGACTTTGCCAAGAAGTTTTAGCATGGACTTTTACTCCGAATTCTATGCTGGGACTTTGCCAGGTAACCGCTGCCAGGACCCTGCTGGGGTGCTGCTGTTGCAACTGTGGACGCTGCCTGGGAGTGGAACTCTGGGCTGGGAAACTGCCTTTGCTCCCACGGCTGGGACTCCATGTCAGGGAGCTGCCACGTTTGCCCTGCTGGGACCTTAAGCCTCATAGCTTTTAGCAAGACTGCATATCTAGACCTCTTTGCTTTCAAGATTGATGCATTCATGCAATAAACAACTAACAATTGCTCCTGGTCTCTTTGAAGACCCCTAACCCAAGAAAATCCCAACAGTTACCTAATTTCTTTGTTGTACTTCATAGGGGACCCTTGTGCCTGTAACAATCCCCTTTCCTTTCATATGGCTCCATGGGCATGTATTACTCCAAAATCATATTTTAAACCAGTCCATATGTTTACCCTTTGCCAACACTAAGTGTAAAGCCATTAATTCTGCTTTTTGTGCTGATGTGTTTTTAAGTAAAGCCTGGACTTCTATTATCTTGCCCAAGGTTACCCAGCTGCCCATCTTGCATTTCATACCATGCTGCTCCCACCAGTGTATAGCTCCAGTTCTGGTTCCTGGATAGGATCACTATTGAGGTCCAGTCCTAGGTTCAACATTGTCCTGCTTCAGTAAGGCAACTTGGTATTTTAGCATCCTGCTAAGAAGGCTCATAGATCTGGTACAGTTCTTGGCTCCAGGGTCTGACAAATGGCTTCCTTTTGGCTGCTTCCCAAGGCTTTTTGGCTGCTTTTTCCTTGCAACATAACAAAACCAAGTTATACTACTGCTTCACTTTTTTTTCCTGTATGTGCCATTTTCTTTGATATCCTGTATCCAGATTGTGTAAGAAATTTAACAGACTTATAGCACTGAGGCACATCCCTCATTGGTTGCTGGCAGAATATCATCTATATGTTGTAGTAAAGTTCTGTTCAGAATTTCTTTTACCAGCTTTCCACTTGCTTTTGCCAGCTTATTGCTTAATGGAGCTGTTTTGAAGCCCTAGGATAGCAGAGTCCATGTTAGCTGAACCTTCCACCCAGGGTTTGGATTCTCCCACTCAAAATCGAGTAACTCTCCAGCTTTGACCACCCAGGCGTCTCAGTTACCCATACCAATGGGGTTACAGCACTCTCTATCTCCTCTGGGATTTCTTCTACCTCATTGGATTCCAGTAACATAAAAATCTTTGTCTCAATGGCTTTTCATTCAGGTATTTGAATTTGTATTTCCTTGTCCCGGAAAGTTATTTGATTATTCAATTTTCCCTATAAATCTCTCCTCAAAAAAGGAATTGGGCATTCAAACTTATACAAAAATTGATGTGTCCCCCACTGTTTTCTTAATTTAAATGGTAACAGTTGTAGAAAAAAAGGCCTGCTCTCTTTCCTCCCTCTCACACCCACAACACTTACTGGTTCTAAGCTAAGTTTTCCTCTGCATGCATTCAGTACCAAATAAGATGCTCCTATATAAATTTTTAAAAATTACCTTTTCATTCCCCAGGTAATGTAACCAGGGCCTCAGCTGAGGATGATTCCCCCGGTCCCCTTCAGGGGAGTTATTCATTTACAGTCATGAGCTTGATGATTTGAAGAGCTAGGTTTGGGTTTCCTGTCTGATTTCCCGTGGGCTGGGAGCACTCCCTTTTCCAATGTCCCCTTTCTTTACAAACTGCCAAAGTATACTTCAGCCACCAATTATTACAATACTCAACCATTTGCTTCCAAGTGAGCAGAGGTTTTGAGCAAATGTCTTGTGAAAAATAAGAATTGTGTTAACCCACTAGGTGCAAATGATTTTTCATCTGTCAACAGAACAAGGATGAGCCAGCAGTGTGCCCTTGTGGCCGAGAAGGAAAATGCTATCCTGGGGTGCATTAGGAAGAGCATTGCCAGCAGGTAGAGGGAGGTGATCTTGCTCCTCTACTAAGCCCTGACAAAGCTGCATCTGGAGTGCTGTGTCCAGTTCTGAGCTTCTCAGTACAGGAGAGACATGGGGCTCCTGGAGTAGGTCCAGTGGAGGGTAACTAAGAGGATTAAGGGACAGGAGCAACTATTTTGTGATGAAAGGTTGAAATAGCTGGATATATTTAGCCTGGAAAAGAGGCAAATGAGAGGGGACATCATCAGTGTCTGTAAGTATCTGAAGGGGACGTGTCAAAAAGATGGAGCCAGGCTCTTCTCAGTGATGCCAAGGAATAGGACAAGAGATAATGTGCAGGAACTGATGCACAGAAAGTTCCATCTGAATACGAGGAAGGTCTTCTATACTGTGCGATTGACCACTCACTAGAGAAGATTGCCAAGAGAGGTTTTGGAGTGTCCCTCACTGGCAATATTCGAGAACCATCTGGACACCACTCCAGTGCCATGTGCTCTACGATAGTCTACTTCAGCAGGAAGGTTGGACCAGATGTCCCACTGTGCTCCCTTCCAACCTGACCCATTATCTGATTCTGTTAAGGGCTCAAAACCTTCATGTCCTTCCAGTTTGACTGGGAATTGTTTTATTGTCACCAGGTCTGCTCCTGGTTTGAGTCCTACTTTTAAGTGGAGTCATGGTGTTTACTTCAGCTGGTTTCTTTGAATCTCATAAAAGAGAGATTGCCACATTATATATTGCCTCCTGAGTGTCATTCTCAGGTTCTTCTGAGGTCTTAGTCATTAGTAAACATGTTCAAGCCTTCCATGACTTCTCTAGTGGATTGTACAGCTATACAGAGTTTTCAAAAAAATATTTTTAGGCATTTAACTTCCATTAATAAATCTCATCCTAACAAGGGAAGAGGATATTCTGGCATATGTAGAAACTAATTAGTCAGTTTAGAATCTCCAATTGTGCGTTTTATGAGTTGTAGGAATGGCCACAAAGCACTTCTTTCCATTGTCTCAGGAACTGGTATTTTAACTTTGCTTAGCAGACTTTTAACAGATAGTTATTACTAAACATGGGACCCTTCTACAAATCAAATATCCCTTGTTTAATTCCCTGGTGTGAAGTGCGCTCACCCTAAGAGGCGGGGATTTTTAGGAGCAGGACTTGGAGAAGATTCCACCCCTCCACCCTGTGGGGCATGGCCCCACATGTAGCTGCTTCACCATGACCCCTCCACGGGCCGAAGCTCTATGCTCCAGTGGCCAAAGGTGCCCAACCATTGCAGGTGGTCTGCAACACCCTGGTTTTACTGGAACTAGTGTATCTGCTGGAGATGCCTTGCTATTTTCCCCTGGTCATCTTTACTCATTGTCAAAAAATCCTCCAATATCACAACAATTTCATCTTCTAATTAACCCTTTCTGCCTATAAATAACACATGGATTTAGGGCAAAAGCAAGGCAGAAGCCTGTCAGACCCCTGCCTAATTGCTCCTGTTTCACCTTTTCTTATACCATTCTCTTTTCTTCCACAGTAAAAAGGTATTCAATCTAGCTTACATATCCTCTCCATTAGAGTTATAAGTCAGCACCATGATTTCCAAAGATCTTCAAGAATCTTCAAGATTTTCTTGGTAGGAACCAAAGATCATTTGCAGTTCAACAAATCTGAAGTATTAAAATAGACACATGTGAAAGACTGGCAGACCCTCTGTTTCCATTGCTTGATTGAAAGGTAAATGTTTTACTGTCTGGGAGTGAGTCTGACCCGAGTCTGGCCTACAATAGGACTGAAATCCTAACCACCTCTCATATGCTTTTTATTTTTATATATATCCTCTTCAACCATCCCTGCCCCAATGTTATATGTGGTGGAACGGAGGAAACTAATGCTCACACATGTTTCCATTCCTCCCCTCTACAACATATTTGCTGGTTTTCCTCCTCAATATATGGCATCAACATATCTCATCCCATTTTACACTTTTCTGAATATAACCCAAAGGGCTACAGGAGGGGAAAAAAAAGCAAATTATTTAGAAAGCAATAATATCCTCTTTGGGCAATGGTGGTGCTGATGAGAAAATTTGGTAATATCAAAGGGCAAACAGAGTGAATAGCACTGCATGTATGAGAGATGGGGGTGACAGTAGCCCAACAATTATTAGAATTATTACAGCGAGGAAAGGAGTCAAGAATAAGAAAATAAAACATGGGTGAATTGAGAAAAGTGCAAAGATCTAATTGGAGGCAAACTCAAGAAATTAGTGACAAAACAGCATAGAGTTGCATAGAAAAGAAAAATTTGACATGGTACTTTATGAGATAACACATAACTAGTTTTCTTAGAAAAAAACTATAGAACAAGAATGAGAAATAAAATGAAACTTAAACAAATTGAGAATGACACAAATGATAAGCATGATTTTGTTTTAAAGTTGAGTTCTTTTATGATGGAGTGTTCAAGAGAAAATCATGATGCAATTATTTTTTGTTTGTTTTTTGAGATAAAATAGTGAAAATTTTAAAATTATGGGATGAAAAGTGGGCACTACTAGAATGGGACCTTTGCATACATAAGAATTTTCATAGTGTTCCATGGGTAGGTTGCTTTAGCATGAAAATAAAGTTAATTGAGATTATGTTTGTACTGGTATTTGAAATGCTGCCTGAATTCTTACGAACAATGTAGATTGTTTTGCAAATTTTGTTTTTTGCCAGTAGGAGACCTCTGTAATGACCTTAGTGTGGATAAAGTAATGGTGATAGCAGAAGAAGCAAGCAATTAACTTGACAGACAAAATGTGCAGGACATGTGAGGAGGGGGCGGAAGAATCATACCAAGCAAAGAAAGTATAAAGAAGCCACTTGAAGAGGGAAATATGAGCCACAGTTTTAAGAAGGAGCTATGCAAAGGAAGCAGTCAGCCAAGAAGGAAAAGAAAGGAAATTTTTTTAAAGAATTTATTTCTCTGGACAGCCTTGTAATGACTTGCAGATAATGTAATAACCTGTGTGTATGTTTCACTGTTATCAGATGTGCTGGTGTGTCTTCTGGGAAAGAGGAAGAGGAGAAAGAAATTGAAATTGTCCTTCTACTGAGCTTAGCAGAAATGTTTCACTTAACTCCCATGAAGTCAATGTGACTATATCAACATGAAAAGAAGAGAGAAAACCAGGATGGCTAACTTTATTAACCTAATTTAAACTTGATAAAAAGAACAAAAGCAAATGAAGTATAATTGTTACAGATAATGCAGGGTGCATAAGCGTGGTATCCTATATGTACAGTTGACCGTGCTTTCCATCCTGTTGGGGGAGTTATGAAAGAAAAGTTGTGACAGTAAGATTTCATAACATAAATATTTCTATCTGACTATAATAGGAACAGAACTGCTAACAACTTTGCCTCATTAAAAATGATAGTCGTAGCAATGTTTCTTCTGCCAGAATGGTTGAGGTGAAAGTTGTTAGCACAAGTGTGGGCTCTGTGACAGTTGGAATGAGAAGAAGTTTACCCTAAGCAGCCTAAGAGTTAAAGGCAACAGAGCAGTGAGTGTTTTGCCTTGATTAGAACTAATAAAAGTTCTTTTTATTTACAGTGAGAAGAGTCCCTGTGCTGAGGACCGTACAACCTGAAGCAGGTGCTGCCAGTTTCCATTGTACCTGTTCATGGAGTAGTGTACTTAAACCTCAGGGAAGTAAAATAAGCCTTAATTTACATTCTAAAATCTGGTTTTATATATTTGCATACCATTTTTTTTCTGTGAAAAAGGTAAAAAGAAGTAAGGAGACTACATCATTCTAAGAAGTCCCTTCCAGAACTGATTCAGAAGTTCACATTGTTTCTTCACATCTCTGCTGTTTCTAGCAAACTTGCTTTAAGAATTTAACTCAATATATACTTTTGTCTGTTAAAAACCTGTTAATTCCTGATAGTAAAGTTGTTGACATTAACTATTTCAGATGCCACTAATCTCTGCAGTGAAAACTAACATTTCATGAGATGACAGTCTCTGCTCTCTATATGATTTAGGACATTTTTCTTGGTTTGGCTTGCTCTTGTCAATTTAGGTATCAATATGATATATTGCAGCATATAGGAATCTTTCCTTTTTTAGTGGAAATAAAGTGATTTCATGAAGAATTATGGTTTTTAATTGTGTTTCAATTTTGACATTATTGAAATGGCTGAGATGTTACATTTTCTTTCAGGTTTTTGTTTATTAATTCTGTGATGTTATGGCCACATCTAACATGCATTCTCTACATTCATTTTCCAAAAAGATGCTAAAAGAGCAAAACAATTGTGTTGAGTATAGCATTCACAGTTATGTAGCTTATATTTTTAATGTAAATAAATATTTTATGTGTATCATAAAATCAGTCTTCTCTAGCAAGGCAGATGAATATTATAGTATTTAATAAGTACTTGAGAAATTTAAATGGCAAGTAGTGCTATTAATGACTAGTTGGTCAACTGGGAGTTTTGAGGTATTAGGGATGAACACACAACTCATCATGTAAGCATAGAAGTTAGAAAATAGAGAGTAAAACTGGTCAATATTGCTCACATTTTGTTATGTAAAAGGAAGGGGGCATATCTACTCTATATGTTGTAGTCCGTTCTTTCTCTAACTCAGAAATGGCAGTCTTTGTAAGTCTGAGCCTCTGTTATTTCGGAAATTATACGAAGGGATGACATATATGAGGCCATTTAGAGCTTTCCACAGTAAGATTGTCTTTTATGCATGTGGGTATTTCTATATAAAAGACAGAGTGGTGTAAACAGAGTCTTATCCTAGAGTTGTATCCAGTCCTCAAAATTTGCCTTAATCAGGAGTACAAGCCAATTCCCTTTAAAAATCTTCGGATAGTTTGGAGCCTTACTACCTGAGATACCACCATTTCTTTACTAAATTGTCTCGGGGTGACTCTATGACGATACTTTATTCCCCAATCATCTGCATTATGCCCAGAAATGGCTGCTGCAGCTTTAAGATTGAACCAGGGGTGGGGCGGAGAGCCTTGGGCTCCTGCTCGGTTTGGTTCGAATCCTCACTCTCCGGAGTGCACCAGGGTGTGGACTGGGATGCTACATTGTTCCTCTAGCTGTATTAGGTTTTGCTAGTTTGAAGCAAAAAATTGGGTTTTTTCCCCCTTCCCCCTAGCCTGGAGGCTGTACCAGGAATCCCCTCGGAGGCTTTTTGGGTTTTCTTCGCTTGAACTGTTTCGGCTTTCACTTTGGGATTTTTTTTTTTTTTTCCGTCGGTCCAGGGAGCTGGTGGGGGGCCGCACTGAACCCGAGACCTCAGAAAAGCTGAACCAACACGAGAAAGGACACTAAAATCTACCAATTTCACCTGCTGTGAGGAGAAGACCAATGCCAGAAATCCAACAGGTTCCCAGCTGCTGACTGAACTTTTTTCCTCCCCCTTCCCCTGAGACAAAGGGGGTCAGCTGCCATCTTTGCCTCCCAGCCACGCGGTGAGGTGGGGGTGGGATGTTCAATTTTTTTTTCCTGTGCCTTGAGGGTATGTTGCTTTGTTAATAAACAGTTTTACCTCTTCCCCCCCCGCCCCCCCCCCCACTATCGCCTACTAATATTCATTATTCTCATTGGCAAAAGGGGATAATTGGACCCCTTCTCTTTAGAGAAAAACACTCTTTCCAGACTCTTTTCTCCTAAAATTTATCTCTAAACCAAGACACAAGTAATCACTGTCCCGTGATCTCACCACATGAGCCAGCAATGTTATAAATACATATTATAAAGTTGGCTTTTCACAAATATTAAGATGAGTGTTATATGTATAATGTTAAAATAACTCTGCTGTAAGTTTATAGTTTTTATGTTTTTGCTTGGTCATGGTAGTGGGATAGCTGATATATAGTTGTGCTTGTGAATGGACTGTCTGTTTGGTCGGGATAACATCTAGTGAACGTGTGATGAGGACCCAGCTACTGACGTGCCAACTATCAGCATCTGCCATCTGAAAAAAATAAGGACCAAGGCCCAAACTGGAGGTGATAACGGAGATGGACTAAAATCACAGCCAAGAAACACACATGCTCTAAAAAGGCGGACCCAAGGAGGGGCCATGCAAAACAGTTCCTGGAACATGTAAACTAGCTTGTGAGAAAGTATAAATATGCATAGTGGTTTATGAATATGCACAGTTGGGGCAATAGAAAAGGTATTTAAAGAATGTCTCCAAACGTAGCAGGGGTACTCTAGGCTGAGTGCCAAGCACCCGGCCATTAACCCTTTGCTTTATTCCTGTCTCCTATTGTCTTTTTATTAAACTTCCTTAAATTTTACCAAGAAAGGGGACCGTGTTTTTCACAGCACTGTGCCCAGGTGGCCAAGAAGGCCAGTGACATCCTGGCTTGTGGCCAGCAGAACCAGGGCAGTCATCTTCCCTCTGTACNAGTGGTTTATGAATATGCACAGTTGGGGCAATAGAAAAGGTATTTAAAGAATGTCTCCAAACGTAGCAGGGGTACTCTAGGCTGAGTGCCAAGCACCCGGCCATTAACCCTTTGCTTTATTCCTGTCTCCTATTGTCTTTTTATTAAACTTCCTTAAATTTTACCAAGAAAGGGGACCGTGTTTTTCACAGCACTGTGCCCAGGTGGCCAAGAAGGCCAGTGACATCCTGGCTTGTGGCCAGCAGAACCAGGGCAGTCATCTTCCCTCTGTACTCAGCACTGGTGAGGACACACCCAAGTGTCCTCTGTCCAGTTTTTGGCTGCTCCCTACAGCAAAGACATTGAGGTGCTAAGGTGTATCCAGAGAAGGGCAACAAAACTGGTGAGGCATCTGGACGTAAGTCGTATGAGGAGTGGCTGAAGGAGCCAGGGTTGCTTAGCCTGAAGAATAGGAGGCTGCAGGGGGATGTTATCACTTTCTACAACTTCCTGAAAGGAGGTTGTAGCCAGGTGGGGATCACTTTCTTCTCCTAGGTAATAAGTGACAGGATAGAAGAAAATAGCCTCAGATTGCACCAGGGGAGGTTTAGATTGGATATTAGGAAATGCAGGGATGTGACAATTAGGGACATGGTTTAGTGGTGAACATGGCAGTGCTAGGTTAACAGTTGGACTCGGTAACTTTAGAGGTCCTTTCCAACTTAAATGATTCTGTAACCTTACCTCATCAACTGAAGTCTTTTCAAGTTCCAGTTCTTCTCCAAACTTGGTATGATGGCATCGAGTTTAACCAAACACAGCAATTTCTTGTGGATCTAGGTATGACTGTAGGTCAACAGTGTCTCATCAGCAAAAACAACAGTATTAACCCTAATTCTTAGAACAGTTTCCAGTAAAACAGCACTGAGACTATCTCATCATTCCTAAGGTTTATTCCCAGATTACTATAACTATAATCCTAGTACATCAAAATCTGCAAGTGCAAAGACTAGAAATAGCACATGTCAGGACATTAGCTGCAGGTCTAAACCTAGGTGCAATGACATGTCTCCATAGTTTATAAGTATTAGTATGGGTTATAGCAGTCTATTTCTAGATCTTTCACTAGCTCAACAACGCCAGCTAATTCTCCCTGAAACGCTAGCCCAGAAGAGCCATTTTACAGCCTGATGTAGCCTTTCACCCACAGCAGATCCAGCCTTTACTGTTGAACATCATCCTTTGCTACCCTTGCAAACTGAAATGCTAACCTCATTTTACTGTCTAATTAAAGACAATTGCTTCTTTTGTGTCTGTTAACCTAGGAGTAAAGGTTCTGGGTTTGCAATTGTGTTAGTACATAAATTGACCTCTGAAAATTAGTAAAAAATCCCTCTATCTGCTTGACCCCTTTAAAAACCAAGAATAACATCGATACTTCTCAAACAAAGTTTTCAATATTTGCTTAAAAATATGAAAGGGACAAATAGGAAAAACATTTCCAGTAATTATATCTTAATTACAAAAATATTTACTAATGAAAGCTGAAGCAGTTAGTCATCAATTAAAGAACATATGCATGCCAAATTTTACTGGGTTTTATTTGCATAATATATGAAGTTCAATCTGCTGAAAATGTATTCATTTATAAGGGTGTATCTTTTCTTATATAGTGACCAGATTATTAACTAATTGTCAGTGAGAAAAGTGTTTCAAAGCTGAAACTGTGTGTACCAAGGACAGAAATTTTTTTCTTTTCAACATCATAAGCTCCAGAAAATACAAGCAAAGGAGCTAGAATGTCATTCATAATCAAATTGTCACTACAGTATATTGGTTAAGTATGAGAAAATAAACAATATTCAAAATCAAGATGATACATACTAAAAATCACTAGGTGTTGCAAATATGTAAGTAATATAAGGTCAGTTGAAATTACACTATACCAGATTCATAAAACCATAGAATGGTTTAGTTGGAAGGAACATTTAAAGGTCATTTTAATCCAGCTTCTCCCCTTGTAATGGGCAGGGACACCTTCTACTATACCAGGTTGCTCAGGGCCTCATCCAGCCTGATCTTGAACACTTCCAAGGATGGGGCATCTACAGCTTCTCTGGGCAACCTGTTCCAGTGTCTCACCATCCTCATAATGAAAAATTTCTTCCTTATATCCAGTCTGAATCTACCCTCCTTTAAACCATTGCCCCTTGTCCTACTGTGCTATAAAGTTTGTGCCATTTTTCTTATAGGCCCCCTTTAAGTATTTAAGGCCCCAATAAGGTCTCGCTGGAGTCTTCTCTTCCGTAGGCTGAGCCACCCTAACTCTCTCTGCCCATCATCATGAGAGAAATGCTCCATCCCTCTGATCATTTTGGTGGCCTCCTCTGGACTCACTCCAACAGGTCCATGTCCTTCCTGTGCTGGGACCCCAGAGCTGATGCAGCACTGCAGGTGAGGTCTCACCAGAGCAGAGCAGAGGGGCAGGATCCCCTCCCTGGCCCTGCTGCCCACGCTGCTTTGGATGCAGCCCAGGACACGTTTGGCTCTCTGGCTGTGAGTGCCCATGGCTGGGTCATGTCCAGCCTCTCAGCCACCAGCACCCACAAGTCCTTCTGGGCAGGACTGCTCTCACTCCCTTCATCCAGCCCAGCCTGTGTTGATACTGGAGGCTGGCCTAACCAAGATACACGACTTTTCATTTGAACTTGCGGAGTATCACAATGTTTTTTGGGCCTGTGTTGCATCCCGCGTGATCTTCCTGCGCGGGTGTGGGGGCACAACAACTCCCCCAGGCTCTAGAGCATGTGACCTCAGGCTGTCACCACTGACCGACAGAATAACAGTCACAAATGAGCAACAGGATAGGCTCTGGTGCCACAGCTCCAAGATGTTTACTGTGTGCCAGGAGCCCAGAGAGGCAGGGACCACGGCACAGGGGGAAGCAGTGACCAAGAGACCAGAAGACCCAAAGCACCAAAAGCAAGAATACCAGTAGGGTTGTGGGTTTTACAGGACAGAGCATGGGTGGAGACAAGGGTCAGGATTATGATTATTATCAGTGATCATATAACAAAGGAGGGACTTAAGGGATACAAACCAACAAGGCAGCGTTATGTAAATTAGTGCAGTGGAAATACAACCAGTGAGGGTACAGAACAGAGAGAACATTCTGGGGCCACTCCTTATCTGTTACAGGGGGGCAGAGTGCCAATTCCGGGGCTTTGTGGGGCCATACCCCGCAGGGCAGAGGGGCAGGATCTTCTTTAAATCACACCCCTTGCTTAACACTGCTCATCTAGATGGAATCCCCGCCTTTTAGGGCAGAGGCACACCACAGGCCCGTTTCTCAAGTCTGTCAAAGTCCTTCTGTACGTCATCTTCTCTCTCAACTGTATCACTCAGCTTGGTGCTGCCAAGAAACTTGCTCAGGCTGCACTCAATCCCTTCATCTATGTCAGAGACAAGGATATGAAACAGTAGTCATCTCAGTAAGGACCCCTGAGGGACACCATTTGTCTCTGATGTCCGTTTGGGCATTGACCACTATTCTCTGGATGAGATCCCCCAGTCAGTTCCTTATGGAATGAACTTTCATCAAACCATATATTTCCACTTTAGAGGGAAGGCTGTTCTAGGGGCACCATGTAAAAGACCTTACAGAAGCTCAGATACATTTCATCCATAGCTCTTCCCTTTCCACTGATGGAGGCACTCCATTGTAAGAGACCAATACATTGTTCTGTCAAGGCTTGTCCTTGTTGAAGCCGTGCTGATTTTCCCAAATCACCTCTCTGTCCTCCATGTGCCTTAGCACAGCTTCTAGGAGGATCTATTCCATGATCTTCTCAGGCACAGAGCTGAGGCTGTCAGGCTGGTACCTCCCTGTGTCCTCCTTTCTACCCTTTTAAAAAATGAGTACAACGTCTCCTTTTTTCCATTCACCTGGGACTATACCCGACTGCCACAACTCTTCAAGTATCACAAAGAGTAGTTTGGCTGCTACATTAGCCAGTTTCTTCAGGTCTCTGGGATGTGTCTCATCTGGTCCCATAGACCTATGTACATTCAGGTTTCCCAGGTGGTTAAAAACACCTGATATTGTCTTACAGTGGAAGAGAGTTTTCTTCCCCATTCCCTCCCTTGTGGTCCATCCACTCGATGTGTGTGAAGAGAGACTGCCAGAGAGGACTGAGGCAAAAAATTAGTTAAGCATTTTAATTTGTTGAGCCTTCTACTCATCTGTTTTTATCACTTTGCTCATTGGGGGTGGGAGTTACACTTTCTTTACTTTTTTTTCTCTTCCGCTTCTGGCTGACATGCCTTCAGAAGTACTTACCATATGTTATGTATCTTGCCAAGTTCAGGACTGGGTCTTTCTTGGCTGTAGCTACAAATACTGCTTATCTAAACATTTACATTTTAAAAAGTTGTAAAAGACATTACAGTTTTACGCCTTGAAAGTTATAATTTCATCAAGTACTTTTTAGTGGCAACAGGATTTATCTTTTTAGAAATATTTCTATTCCTGAATATCCATCAGAGAAGTGATTCATGAACTATGAGCAACCCAAAACAGCAATGAGCAAGACATTTCTAAATGGTTCATATTTGCTCCTTATTACGCAGAAAATGCAGAACATTCTTGTCCCAGGTTATCTTAGGGGCTTGTGAGAAAGAGAGCTTTCTTCTGCCAACAGTGTACTGGAATCACGGAACAGCACAAAATTTTCTGGTTAAACAACTAGTCTTTTACAATGATGGGTGGGATAAGTGGGAGTAATCTCACAGCAATTCAATACCTAGCACTTCTGGTGTCAAGTGTATACCTATGAGTGAAACATTTAAGCTAATTGCACATCATGTGCTAAAATGAGATCCCCAAGAAGTACATCCAAAACTGACAACATGATGAGTAAGGGGCTATTTAAAGTCAGTGTGGACAATTTGTGTCTGTCTTGATCTAGAAAGACAGAAAAACTAAGGGAAGTCTATAATTCTGTTTTGTAACTAATATCAGCAGCTCAAAACAGATAGTTCTGGATAACCATTTAGTTAGTTTGCAATAAATAGGTTGGAATTTTCTTTAACTAACATATCTGTTTAAGGTATTTTATAAGTACAGTTAGGTATCACTTCCTAAAGGTAATGTAAGTCAGTTCTTCCAGCTGCTTAATTGACTTGGTATAAGTGATTGTGATCTTGGTTTGCTGTGATGGCATTCTGAGCATCTATGTGTCCAGTGTGGTATAAAACTATCAGCCTTCTGTATGCCATGACAGTCAACCTTAATTTCTGGGGAAAAAAAAAAAAATGTATTTATATCTCCACACACTTACATATCTGTTATGTTCAACATACACAGAATGACATATTGTACATATCAGATAGAAACTATAATGTAAGAAAAAAGTTAAGACTGAAAATTAGTATAAAGGCTGAATGCTATATGAGCTTAGAATATTGAGTAGAACCATTCTTGGACATCTGTGGAATTTTATATGAGTGAGGGATTAAGATGATTTCTCAAGAGAATGACTCTGTGACTGGTAACAGAATTGGTCCATTATCTCCATTGTTTTCATGATGCCTGTATTTTAAAATGCTTTTTAGTTACCTGCATTTAAGGGGATTAGCAGAGAATAAAAAAGGAAGAATTATGTAATTTCATACTGCTCTATGGGATATAGACTAGAAATCGAAAACATTTGTAGAATTTTATTAGACATATTCAGGAATCTCATAATTCACATTGGTGTTTTTTTCATATAATAGGTTTTGCAATAAAATCTCTCTAGAAATGTTGCTAAAAGTGTTACCAAATGGCAAAACAGAGAAATAAATATGGCTTTAGCTTTTTAACACAAGATGCAGACTTGAGTTATGTGTTATCCTTAATAACTGAAGGCCCTGCCATGTGTTAACTTGTAGAGATCATACAGATGCAAACATTACCATCTGCTCTAAAATTATTACATCAGAAAAATTCAGTGTAATCAGTTCTCTGATATATTACATCTTGCATATATCTAGATCTAATTAAAGAAGGGACCATTTGTTGTAGGATTAACTTGCTGATAAAAGTAATGTAAATCCTCAACTGTAAACTCAAACTGCTGCAAGAACCAGAGTGTACTCTAATGACAGCTCTCCTTTTGTTATCCTTGACTTTCCTAAGCTGAGCATTTTCAACACGCCTCTGTTCCTTAGGGTTTTTTGTCCTGTTGCCTTTACAAGGTTTCTGAGGAGGATGGATTACTCAGTGTTAGGATGACTATGTCTGGCTCTTTCTGTGGTGCATTACAAGAGGATGAAAGAATCCATTCTAGTTTTGGTTTTGTTTACATTATTTATTTACTTAATTTTTTTTTTTCTTAGTATACTGTCTGGGTTTGGGGTTTTCTTTGGGTTGGGTTGGTTTGGGGGTTTTTTTAGCCATTGTTTATGATATTTCAACCATCTTTCACACTCGGCATAGAAAAGAGCAGCCATTCTTTTCTACAGGAACTTGCTGTTTGATGTTTTGGGAGGACATCTTGTACTTCCAAACCCACAGACCGTAAGTGGAGATGCTTTTACATTTACTGTGAGCAGCTTCCTGAGGCAGTGGAACGCATCAAACTCAGTTGGAGTGTGGGTATACACTGAGTGTTCAAAGAAGTACAAACCCTGACATTGGTAAGGGAGCCATCCAGTGGGCTCTAGTGAGACACACAGCCATGAAAAATTAAAATTAAGTAATCATCAGGGAGTTTCTGTCTTTTTGATTGCAAGATGTTGGGTGTTGTGCTTTTGTCAAAAACCTGCTTGTATTATTAAATGCTAAGTTCTTTACTTTTTGTCTTTGTTGTGGAGAACTAATTTTCCCTGAAACGTAAGAATTTCTGAAGATCAGGGTATGGAGCTGCACTTTCTAAAGACTCATTTAATTAAGCTGTGAACACCAAGCTCTGGGGTTTTTACAGTTTATATAATGGAAAGGGAAATGTACCATATAATAATGAATGGGGTTGGAAGACATTTAATTCATCCTTTGCTTTCTGTTTTAAATACAGTTTAATCATAATGGTTTTGATGTTGTGTGATATTTTAACTGAATTTTAAAAGTTTCCAAATTCTCATGAAAGATTTCTTTAGATTATTTTAAAAGATTCTTACATTTTATTTATGGATGATTTTTCTATGATATGTTCACTTACCAGAGTAAACTAAAAAGCAATTGAAATGATGACTTCTAATGCTTACAGCAGCTGAAGATCTGCAATCCATAGAATTTTACATTATAGCTCAAGGACTAAGTAGAAATCACCACTCCTTTCTAAGCTTTGAGAAAATATTAATCAAAAGGAAGATTAATTTTTATCTTTATTGCAAATAATCTAGCACATTGTAGCTCTTTTTCCTGTAATTTTTACTCATCAGAACTTGATCAGGGATCAATCTTCAGTAAAAACACTTTACTTGGTTCCTTGACAGAGAATGTCTTAAATAGTTGTAATGTGAGATACAATCACAAAGTCAGAAAAAGATGCAGCTGAGCAACTATCAACTCAAAAAGTAAGAACTCACCACAATACTGGAGATGGATTTCAAATTTTTCTTCCTTCCTGCATGGTATGATACTCTGAGACATGCGGCTCTTCTGATCACCATTCAATTCTGTCATCTAGTACAGAGTCTTTTGCTGAAGTTCATCTGATGTAACTGTAAGTATAGTTTATTAAGTAAGCCTGTTCTTAACTTTTTCATCTCAGGCAACTCCTCGAACACTGAGAGTTTTTTATTCACATTTTAATAAATGATAAGCAAATCAAATTTTGGATTATCTTTATAAGTAGTCTAGGTATGTATCTTGGTTTGAAAAGACAGGTGTCTGCTAAGGAAGGCAAGAGCCTCTCTTGAAATAGAAAATATAAACCCCTTCCTCCCAAATTATTATAATTTTGAAATTAAGGGGATCTCAGGAAAATATATAGGAGTAGGAATAACAGTTCTTTATTAGGAAAAGAATTTTTTTTTAAAAATGCAGTAATACAAAACAACATTGACAGAGTCAGAATACGACCTGACACCCTGTTGGTCAGGGTGCTGGTAACAGTCCAATTAAATGGTGGCTGCAGCCCTTCTGGAGTGGCAGATATGGTTCTGTTGAGGCAGTGAGCCAGCAGAAGGGTGTAGTTTTCCTCTGAAGGTCCAGTGGTGGTGTAGATGGGCCTGGTCTTCCTCTGGGAATTCAGTGGAAAAGAAAGCTGCTCATCTGAAAATCCAGCGGGAAAAGGCTGCTCTGGTGTTCTAATCTCTCAGATGATATCCAGGTAGGAATGCTTGTCTCCTCCCCCTGGGTGGAGCATCTCACAATGGGATGATGGAATTTTATCAGTAATGCAGTGAGGCTCATGGCCATTTACAGAAGATATTTCCCTGAGGGAGGATTGGTTGTGGAAAAGATAAAGAAAACTGCCCCACCTGGTTTTAACAAGAGGCCCAATTAACAGAAGGTAACTGCCCCACCTCTGACAGATGGGAATAGAATGCACACCCCCAGCCACATCTCACCTTTGCAAACTAAGACTGTATGTACGCAAAAACCGCTGAATTTATCTACGTTATAGTATCAAATAATCAATGTAGTTCCACAATGAGCAAAAAATATATTGCAATCATATTCATAAAATGTAATATTCTTGTCTTATGAATACAATATGAAATGTAGGTTATACTACTTGTTACTTTACTGTCTATTTGGTATAAAATCTGAGATCTTTCGGAATGTTTTAATCACTCTTAAATTTGTTTATTTCTTTTACTACTGTGTCTGAAAGCCCATAAGTCTCTTACAAGCCTGAAACAAATGTACATACAAATTTGGGAACTACATATGCAGTAGCTGCAGTAGCGCAGGATATAATTTCTTAATGTTGTAGTATACAAAGGATGCCTCTGGTTAACATAGCATTGCAAAGTCCAATGTAATTTTTTGTCAACAATTTCCTTCTGTGAATTTTGCCATATAGGGCTAGGCAAATTTGCCTGTTTGACCAATAAAAGCCCTGCTAAAATTTGTCTTCTTCAGCTTTGGCTGAACACCGCTCAGAATTCTGTAAAATTGTTGCAATCCTGTTTTTTTGCTGTTACGGTTGATCCTTGAACTATTTTGTAAGAACTCCCTTATTTTATGAAAATGTGTTTTCTGCTTGTTGCATTCAAAATACAGTTATTTTATATTTCAGAGAGAAAGAAATAATGGATTAGAGAATTCCCTGTATTGTTATGCTAGTACTAATAATTCCTTTTCATTGAGAATAAAGCAGTTGAAAATAGTGTATTTCAGGAGAAACCTTCCTTTCTCAGATTTTTACTGACTTATAATTTGAGGATGGTTGGCTGGTAAGTGAGCAGGTGCTGTTCTGAAATGCAGTTTGTTTCCTACTCTTTACATGACCACCACAATTCATGCTGCTGTTTGAAAAAAGGCTTTCAGACCTGTTATAGTACATACTGCATGACACATTTCCTGATAGTTCAAAACAGATGTAGAATGGTTTCTCCTTTTCCATGGTGATTTTATTCCTTGACCTCATTCCTTTCTGGTTTTCTGATTCTATTCCTTTTTCCTTTCCTTTTTTTTTTTTTTTTTTTTTTTTTTTTTTTTTTTTTTTTTTCTCTTGGGGGTGGTGGTGTGTAGGGGCAGGGGGGCTGGGGAGAGTGGCTTTGGCTACAAGAATACAGTTTCCTGCCAGTGCTGGGCTATTTTGTATGTTGAGGGAGGAAAGATCAACAAATAGACCTTCTTATTGATTTCCAAGAGAACTGAGAGGAAGTAAGTAGTTCAAAACATATTCTGCCTGAATCTCTTTGCAAAGGTCTGGGGGAGGTGATGAAGTCTGTCTTTAAAATATAGTAACAGTGTTAAAAAATGGCAATTTAAGAACATAAAGTACTGAAACTGATAAACAAACTAAAATGACTCTTCTGACACAGACAATATTTCATTAATATATTTTTACTGCTAGAAATACACCAGAATGTTATATGATTCACAGCTACTATATGAGCAGCTACACTATAAAAAGTTTACTGCTGGATGAGAATGTAAAGCAGTTCCTTCTTCCAGCATCTACTGTAAAAAGGGTCTTTCCATCTTAGGTTTCAGTTTTCTTATCATCTTCCCATGCTTCTGCTAAAAATGAAGCCAAATAGCTGGATCTTTTCTCAGACTTTTGGTTATGAGACAGCACCAAGCTATATTTGACTCATCTGTTTGCTGAACTAGTCAGTTACTGGCCAATACAAAACATTTTCAAAGTGTACCCTGAGAAAGAGGCACTTTATTTCTGAGATTAAATTTTCAGCTTATGAAATCACATTCCAGTTAACAATCTACTTCCACAGTAAATTGTTTTCGAAACGTAAGGTAAAATTCTTTCAGGTTTTACAACTGCGTCTGACCTGCTTCTACAAGGCTATAGTGCTGTATTTTCGTGTTTTGGATGTTCTCTTATATTAAAAACCTATTCAAACAGAAGAGAATTCAACTGCAGTCTTCATTGTGTGGCTGAAGTGGCAAGGGTTCAAGAAACAGAGCAGTTACTAGGAGATCTGAGAAACCGTAATTCACAGTAGCCCTAAAGCCTTTCTAGAGTCTGCCTCTGCCAACATTAGCAGGTTCCAAATGAAAAACCCCAGAGCTACTGTTTTCCAAATGCCAGCTTCTTAGTCCTGTTACCCCACACTGGTTGATCTGGCCAAGAAAATTATTGTCCTTATTTTTTAGTTGTCTCTGGCATTACTAGTGTGCATCACCTTGGTAAAAGTGTGATTGGTGATTTGCCCTATTTAAGACCAAAGTAAGAGCAGAATTAAAAATATTTGTGTTGTAATGTGAATGGACGCATATTTAAAATGTACACAATGAACTTTGTATCTACCTTTATTTTATGAAACTGATTCAGAACAGACTAGGGAACTGTGTTATTGCAAGCTGTACCAATGCAGGCTATATCACTGTTTACAATACCACATCTTTAACCATCCTGCTTATTTACAATTCCAGCATGAACAGTAAGTATGGATTTTCACCCAATCATTATGTTTGGAGCATGATACGTATCCAATTATATCTTGGAAAGCTGATGTATGAGTACAATGAGAGTTAGGGAGCTAAATTTATAGTTTTAGTACAGACAGTGATGCTGCTGTTGTCAGAATGAATTTTTCAGTTACCTCTAAGAAAAGTAGATAATACTGAAAACACTAGACACAGAATGAAGAAGACATTGTAGAACTCTTACAGTAATATAATCTACCAACAAAGAGATCACTCTGGTTGATATTTGAGAATTTATCTCAGTGTCCTTCTGAGAGGAAAATTTGTAAGAACAAATTTTTTTTCTCACCCAAAGTATTTATATCCCATTTCCACGTCCCTGAGGTTCCTCCCAAAAGCAATTTTTCCTGACATAAATTCTCTTACAGAAGAGAATCACCAGCAATTATCATAGAGTAACTGAGGCATGAAGAGAACTCCAGAAATAATGTAATCAGCTCTGTTGTTCAAAGCAGGCTGAACACAAATTTTACTCATTGCTTGTGATGAACACCATCACTTTTTGGCTAATTCATGGCTGACTTGGAGATCCATCTGACCATCAGTAACCAATCTTAGAGTTCTTCTTTTCATCTAATGCAAGAACTGATGTTTGTGCTGTATCCGGGTTACACTTTGTAAACTCCAGTTTCAACAATTGTATTGGGTTTGCATGGCCTGGTTTTGGTAGTGGGGTGTGGGTGTGGGTGTGGGTGTGGGTGTGGGTGTGGGTGTGGGTGTGGGTGTGTGTGCGTGGGTGGGTGTGTGTGTGTGGACTACAGGGCTGGCTTCTGTGAGAAGCTGCTGGAAGCTTCCACACTCCGCAAAGCCAGTCCCTCGTGGCTCTGAAGATTGACTTGCACCTGGCCAAGGCTGGGCCAAGTAG
>VZSE01011300.1:0-58594 GCA_013398275.1 Promerops cafer
GGGGGGGCGCGCAGCCCCCGGGCGGCGGGCGTCCTCCTCCGGCCGGCAGTGACCGCCCCGGCCCCGCTCCTGCCTGCTCGCCATGCCTGCCCCCGCCCGCCTCTCGCCGAGCACGGTGCCGGGGAAGGGCGAGGGGAGCCGCCGCCCTGTCAGTCCCTGAGCCAGCCGCCGCCTCCCCGGAGAAGCCCCGTGTCTGACAGGCACGGCGCAGCTCCGCTGTTCGCTGCGCCGGGAGGGCTGCGGGCACCGCGCACCTGCCCACAGGTAAGCGGCGAGGCGAGTGCGGGTGAGTCTGGTCGCGGTGTACCCCTCGCCCCCGAACTTCAACCCGCCCGCAGCCGTCACCTCTCCTCGGGAGCGGAGGGGCTGCGCCCTGCGCGTTCCTGCCCGCGGCGGCTGGGGGCACGGGGAGATGCGCCCCTGCCCTCTGCGGCGAGGGGCAGGGAGGAAGCGGCACGGGTGGGTTGGTTTTTCCCTGCCAGAAATGGACTTTTTGCTTCCCGAACGGAGCGGGGTGGCGTGCCGGCGGCTGCCGCGCTCCGCGCAGCTGCCACACACCCTCTTTTGTCTGCGCTTGGTCCGAAATACTTCAGTGCTGCCGTCGCCTGCCCCGCCGGTCGGGATCCCGGCTCGGCCCTGCCCCGCCGTGGGCTGCCCCCGGGCTGCGCCCCCGTGCCGCTCCCGACCTGGCGAGTTGCCCCATTGCCTTTCTTTTCACAGGAGCTGAGCTTTCCTTAACCTTTGTTTGCGGGGAAAATGGTGGTGTGCTGGTTATCTGTAAGGATGAGGGACAGATGGGGATGACAAGGGGGTTGCCTTATTCCCTTGCGTGCGAATGTAACTCAGTGCTAAATAAATCGCTCACCCGGTAGACATAAGCTTACTGGTGAGGCAGACTTTGAAACTAAAGTATTGCGAACAGCTCGGGTGCATGGCAGATACTCCTGATATCCTACTAACATAAACATTGTTAGTGTTTGCGCTTGAATTCAGCACATGTGCAGCTGTTGTGCCGATCTGGAATAGCAGTAGCTGTATTTACTTGACACTTAATAATCTTTTGTATGCAGTAGTTATGAAAAATAATACGGGTTTTATTGTTCAAAGGCAAAAGTGCCCAGATAAAAGTATTCTTTTAGTGTAGCGTTCTGTGTAGCATGAACTACAAAATAACCTGTAGCGATGTAGTGGACTTACACTTCATAATGCTCTTAGGACATGAGGACTGTATTGCTCAATAAAATTCTGTCAGCAAATGTTTCTCTGGTTTATCTTGATGCTAGATCAATACACTAGCAACTGTTCTGTTATTTTTCTGTAAGTAGACAGTGCATACAATCCATGTGATGGAAACCAAGTGTCTAGATAAGAAGAAGCAGTGCTTTTTTTTTTTTCCCTTCCTTTTAGTAGTTTTGCTGCTACTTTGTAGACAGTGTGGCAAAAAACCCAACATTTAAACCAGAAAATTATATTCCCATTGTATGTAACTGAAGTTCCTTAATGATGAAGCTAAAGGATCATTCAAGTTTGGAATGGTTTAGTGTACTTTTGTTGCCAGGAAATGTACCTCTAGCTAAATACTTTTAGAAGATAATTGTAAGATAATTTTTAGTAATTCAAAACATGAATTAGATGTTTTTTCCTGAAAATTGAAAAACACTCTCAAGGATAAAGGTATAAGGTACTTAACTAGCAATTTGGGAAATAAAATCATATATAATTTATATTTTGTTGGCATAGAAACATTTTATTTGTTGCTCCTTGGTTGGATTTCAACAGTGATCCAAATGAAAATTGGACTACTGATGCAATTGTTCAGCACGCTAGAATTATTTTATTCTATGTACAGAAATGGTTTTGCCCAATATAACCTCACTGGAATTCATTTTTATTGAAGCTCTGTAATCAGATTTTAAAAAGTGGGCTGTTTGAATCTAATCCTGTGAAGTACAGACTAAGTAAGCCCTGCTCTGACAAAGGACTGAAGTTTGCTCACTCTCAAGCAGGTATGCGTTCCAACTTCCATTCCTAATGATCACCCAAGGTCTGAATTCATTGCACGTGGCAGGAGGTCCTGGTAACTTGAGTGAAACTCTTCATTGTCTTAACTGCACTACTGGACCTTCCCTGGACCAAGCCCTCTCTGTGTGTTCTGCCTCTGCTTCCCTGGATGCTGGGCTTACGACACAAAATACCTGTGCCATGCACAGGTGCTCACCTCAGCCACAGCTCACGGGTTGTATATTCTCTGTAGGCTCTCACCTCCCGGGAGCGAAAGGGGAAAATGCAAAGTGAAAATCGGTTAAGGAGTGAAGTACATCAATGCAACAGCAGGAGGAGACTGCTTCTTCTTGAGTTTTGTTCAGTATATTTTAGGAGCCAGAAATCTGAAATGCTGAAAATCAGTGAAGACTCCCACTAAAATTACTGAGACCAGGCAAAGTTATGATATAAAATATATGAAACCTGTTGTCATTAATAGTTTCCCAATTTTTTTTTAAGTTAACAGTAGAATCCACTCAATCTTGTCTGTAATAGTGGTAGAGATTGTAGTAGAAGGGGGACTTTGTGTCCTAGCTAGTGATGATGCCTCAATTTGGTTTGGTGCCATTGTGCTTTATAAACAGATCAGTTACTTGTAATCTACATGTTTGATCTTGTGATACTGGAACAAAGGGGCAGTTGCAAATAATTTTTTAGTTGCAAGATAGGAGAGTAATGTAGGAAGGCATCTGAAGGCATAGGTGTCTTATGCCAGTTTAGACATTTTAATGTGTTTCAGACCTCTGTATGAGGCTAGTAAACAGACTCTAAGGAGAACACTTCTGGAAAGGCAGCTGAAAACCAGGTAGAATGCTATTGTTTGTATTACAGTTCAATGTAAAAGCCTTTCTTAAAGAAGACCAATCTATTCTCTGAAACCTTGTTAAAAATTGTGATGCTGCGTTATGATGGATATGGGAAGAAATCCCTTACTGGAGTCCATTCTTGGGTGCCCATTTATCAGCAGAATATTTGTATTGCTTCCTGTGCTTCTAACTGCCTTTGAGTAACTCAAAGGTACTAATAAATAGCTGAGGAGTTAAAAATCTTTTTGGAGAAATTGCATACGCTCTCCAAGCCTACTAGAAGTAAATGGAAATTGCAAGCGGTGCTTGAGTTGGTGCTCTAGTTTTAGTTAGGACAGTAGTTGTACAATAAAAACACTGTAAGGAAAAGTTTCTGGTTTTCTTCTTTACTGGGTAAAACGTAAGAACCTACTTACCCAGAGATTGTTTGGGTTAAGTGGACCATTGATTGCATGGAAGGGTGAAATGCTGACAATATAATTGTATTAAACTACTGAGCAGATGTTTTACACTGCTGTTGCTCTGCCTACTAGCTCCTCAGTGTCCACCATTTGTGGAGTGTGTGAGAATAAGCACTGTTCTAAACTTTCATGCTGAAGCTTCAGTCTAGGTCTAAAGCAAGATGTTGTTATTCTGTTCCATCATTAACTATTTGCACATCAGACAATTCAGTACGAGGTGCATGTATATATGTAACTGCTCTTCAAATAGGTGAACCTTGCCAGAGGCAGCCCAAGTGACCTGATGACAGATCTCAGTACTGAAATACTGACATTATATTGATCTTAGTGTAAATGAAATCACATTTTCCTTCCTGAACTTTCTTACATGATCAGTGATTTTAAACGACATGATTCATAGATGCCTTTTAAAAATGAAGTTTTTCTTTTTTTGCGCAGCTAGCCAAATGGGATGGATAACCTGTAGTACAGAGCTACTTGAAGCCTTTTATCTGCAGCAGGAGCAGAACATGTTTGTGGTGCTTTTAAAATGATTCTGTGTCCAGAAGACCTGAGAAAGAAGGATGTTTATCCTCAGGCGTTTCCTCTATCCATCAGTGTTTCTAGTTGGGGAAAGTTATTATTCCTTTTTCTGCATGTTTTACTACCTAAAAAAGTGTGACAGGGTGGTGCAAAGCCACCTAACCAAAACTAGGCACCTGAGGAGCATTGCAAATGAGATGTAATGATACAGCAGAGATTTTCAGGGAAAAGAGACTTGTAGAAAATAAAGCAATAAACTACCTTTTTGTGTGTAAAGATTTACTCTCTTGTGTCTGTCTATATCAACATCTTGTTATCATTTATATACCACTGGAATTGTTCCTTTTGTTGGAAGTGTGACCATTTTTCTCCAATTGAAATAAGTAGAAATAAAGGAGATATTTCTCTAAATTGTCTTTTATTTTTTCCTCACTAAGCTGAATGATGAAGCTCTTACTGAATCAGAAAAAAACAGGATTTTGTCACTTTAATGAAGAATGCTTTAGATACACTCAATAATAAATCAGATTTTAAAAATCTCAAGTGATGTTAAATATAGGATAGGTTACTTTTTGTAGGAACTAATTTAAAGACAAAGAATTAGAAGGAAAAATCCCTTTTTATATGAATTTGTTTTTTCTGGTTCCTGTTTCACAGATACTGTTGGGCTGATCATCCCAGCACTGTGGTTTTAAAACCCATTGATAAAAAGTGCTGAAATTTGAGTCAGTTGAAACTACATTCATGCTGGCTGTGAAATGGGAAGGACATTTTCGACAGCATTGATACACTTGGGTGCTAATAGGCTATCAGTTCTGACAATTGGTTAGTTTCACTGAATTCTTTAAGTAGTAGAGGTTTGTGCTTTGATACCTATAAATCTGTATCATTAGCTCAGAGAGTGAATGTGATATCAAACCAAGTTTTTTAGAGCTTTTCAATAGTAGTCATACCTCTTTTTTCTGATAAAGGGGAAATTCCAAAAGTAATTTTGTGTCGATTTAAACCACCATAAAAGCACATTAATTAGAAGCCTGTTAAAAGTGTCACTATGTTGAATTTGGTGTCATAGTGGTAACAGTAATATAGGGGTTTTTTCACATTCTCCATCTGAATGTGTCTGAATAAATCGCTCTGCTTATCTGTAATCAGTTGCACATTGTTGAAGAATGAGTTTGTATCTAGTTAATTTTATCACTTCCATTTTGCTATGTATTAAATGAGAAAAAGCACTATTATTTGTCCATCCATCTGGTGTAAAATCATTGCTCAAAATCCTGGAGTTTTCTCTTTCCTTTGGGTAATTCAAAGTAACAAAGGCATATCACATATGTGACATACTTGTGAGATGTGCAACTTTATTCCTTCATAAAGAGGGATGAAGGGAGCCTTGTGTGTTGGGGCAGCATTTTACTGCAGCAAACAAGCTTTCCCAAGGGCTGTTCCTTGGAGCACACAGAGTGTGCATAACAGCTTCTCTAGCTGCTGTCTTTTGTATGATCTTGTGGTGGACAAACTTGGTGCATAAGGTGTGAGGCAGCCCTCTGCCTGGAAAAAGGGACGCGCTCTGCAAGTGTGTTTTCTTGACATGGGTGTCATGGTGGGGTCAGATACAGTTTGAGATTTGGCAGAGGTGAGCTTCTTGCTATAAATTATTGTGTATTTAACAGTTGGCTTGTTTCACCTGAGGTGTGACTATTATTTTTGTAGGGAGAAGTTAGATGACAGAGAACAGACCAAAAAAAAAAAAAAAAAACCAAACCCAAAAAATCCCCTCAAGAAAGCAAGTAGGAGAGGGAGAAGGGAAAGGGGAACAAAGAACAAAACACGGAATGGAAATATTGAAGATAGAAAAAATACGAAGGCAGAAAAAGGATGAGATATAGTAAATTGCATTTCTAAAGAGAAATTATGCTACATCCAGTGTTATAAATGGAAAGAAACTCAAATAATGGAGATAAGAATAAGAATAAAAGTAAGAATAAAAAATGTGGTGTTATTTCTTTTTTGAAGCATCTCATGGAAAATCAGACTGGAAAATGAAGAGATTAATTCTTGTCTCGCTGAGATGCATTTTAAATGAACTGTCTTTGTTGTGTAGTAAGTAAAATGTTCTGCAAAAATGTTAAACACTTCTTCCAGAAGATACACAATAAGTAAATCAGTTCAGACAGACATAAGAAAGGAAAGGGAGCTATGAAGGATAGTTTGCTTACAAAGATCAAAACTGCATTTTGAAGTACTTGAAAGTTAGGTGAACTGTTCTTTTCATTTTCAAGCAGACTAATACTCTACACCCAAAAGTTATCACCGTGTTGATCTGTGTAATTTGTCATTGTCTCAGAGAAGACTAGTGAGCACAATAAGCACAATGAGAACATCCTTCAAACACTAGATAATTAACTGGTATTTATTGTGAATACTTAGCTACCCCACTTGCTAAGATTTTTCTGTCTGATATGTTTTTGCTATATCTGTGTAAAGAAACCAATGAAGCCAAGACATGTTTTATGGCCATGAGGTCAGCCAGAGTGGTCTGGCTCTGTGTGGGTGTTAAACCATCTTTCAGATGGTCATATCCAAATTGGCTGTTTAGAAAGAGCTTCTGGACTGAACCAGCTAAGTGCCTGAGAGGGTGCTAGCTGACCTTGACCACAAATGTCCCTGGCATCCTTGTGGTAGTGTGAAAGAGGCATGGTGGGTCCCACCACCTGGGCCTATGCCTAGGGACGCCAACCAGTACTGAGCACAAGACCCAGGACTTGTTAAAGTGTTTTTCCATCTCAGCCGAAACTATCTTACTACAACGATCCTAATATACACAGATTTTAAATAGAAGTAGTATGTTAAAAGCTATATTTGGAAGGCATTGTCTGCTCTAATTATGTTAAAAGAAATCTGATGTCAGTTTGCTATCACACTAGTAACTTCAGTAATATGGAAAATGGAATTTGGAACATGTTTGGATGCACAGAATTTGTGGACTTGGTGGAACAACATACTGGGACACCAAGAGAGTGGCCACCTTGTGGCAAAGAAGGCCAACAGAATCCCAGGATTAATTAGGAAGAGCATTGCCAGCAGGACAATGGAGGTGGTCCTGCCCCTCTCCTCAGCCCTAGAGGTCTAGTGGGGAGTGCTGAGCTCCTCAGTACAAGAGAGACATGGAGCTCCTGGAGCAGGCCCAGCGAAGGGCTGTGAGGATGACTGGGGGACTGGAGCATCTCTCTTATGAAGAAAGGCTGAGGGGGCTCGGCCTGTTAGGCTTTGAGAAGAGATAACTGGGAGGGAGCTTCATCAATGTATATAAATATCTAAAGGGTGGTGCCAAGAGGAGGGAACCAGGCTCTGCTTGATGGTGCAAACTGCTAGGATGAGAGGCAATGGACAGAAACTGATGCACAGGAAGTTCCACCTGAATACAAGACAGAATTTCTTTACTGTGCAGTGACTGTGTGCTGGAATGGATTGCCTAGAGAAGGTGTGGAGTCTCCCTCACTGGAGATATCGAAGAACTGTCTGGACACAATCCTATGCCATGTTCTCCTGCTTGAGAAAGGAGGTTGGACCAGATGACCTACTGTGGTCACTTCCAACTTGACTGGTACTGTGACCGTACCCCCAAATGGATTACAAGAGATTTGCCAAAAAAGCACAAAATTTACACAAAAAAATAAATGTCTAGCTGACAGTTTCTTAATGTCACATTTATTTGCCTGGTAATAATAGCCTGTACAAAAATGGCTAGGAGATATTAATAATGAACAATCAGAGGCCTGACAGACTCTTCGTGGGAAGTCCTGTCTTGCCTATTAATACAGTTTATAGACTTTAGAGCAGTAGAATCACGTTGCATTAGTTCAGTGCCAAAGTGCTTTCCCCAAACCCTTCCTATGACCCCCTACAAAGTATTTGCTTTGCTCTTTGCCAGGAAGACGTTTCTTGGCAAATTACTTTGCAGACGCCTATTCTGAATTTATTGCCATTCTTTTGCTAATTCAATATTACCCTCCTAGGACATGGCCTCATTAACTAGTGCCCATGGTGGAATATCTGCATACGTTGCTGGAACATAGTTCAATAGACTATATTATATTAGAAAGACACAGGTCCAATCCAAGCCTGCCACCAGTATGCATACCAATTAAATTGCACACAGAAGCATTTACTGATTAAGGACAAGCAATGCTGTGTTTTGCAAAATGCCAGTTTGTAATTTTTTTATTGTCCTACTGGCTGTACAGTTGAAAGGGTAATGAAAAGAGGTTATAGCTGAGACCATAGTTCTTTTTTATTTAAGTTCTTAATCTTATGAACTTTTAAATTCAGTTAGATTGGTGTTTGGTTGGTTGGTTTTTCCCTGTGAAATTCAGAGATTAACGTATATTATATAATTCCTGTAAAAAATGTAAGATTATCACAAAATCAGATTTAGACTATGAGAGGCTGGGCCCAGATGAAGTAGTATAGCTTTCTGTTGATGTTTTGTTGTGCAGCTTTTATAGCATGCGACTGTGTGACTATGGGTTAGGAAAAAATTCTCCGCTGAAAGGGTTGTCAAGAATTGTAACAGGCTGCCAAGGGAAGTGGTTGAGTCACCATCCCTGGAGGTACTTAAAAAGCATGTCAATGTGGCGTGTAGGGACATGGTTTAGTCGTGGACTTGGAAACCAGCACTAAGGTAAGGGTTGGACTAATGATCTCTGAGGTATTTTCCAGTGTAAATGATTCTATGACTTCATGACATGTGACCATCATGGTTTTTCCTACTTTCTCTGAAGAATTCTGAGAGTATCTAATCTTTGCTTTTACAACCATTTTTATCAATGTGCATATTACCAAGTATTTACACTGTGTTAAGGAAGGCAAACTCCAAAGGAAGAACGTGGAGCTGAAAGTAGTCTGTGTGAGCCTTAGTCTCTGCAGTCCTCCCTTCCAGAGTTTAGACCTAGACTCAGGGAAAACTCTTTATCTCTTTTATAGAATATTCTGATTGTTACTAGGCAAAATTTGATTCTGAGTAAGGTTTGTCATTTTTGTTTTCAGGTTTGTGCTTAGGAGGTAATTTTCAGCTGAGAATATTGAGTGCTTGGGAAATGGGCCTAACACATTGCTTAAAACGCCTTAAAAAGCCAAGATCAGCATCACCCTCAGGTTAAATATGGCTTTGTTAAACCTTGTGACTGAAGAGATGGGCTTCAGAATTCAATTTGGAGCTTTTTTTCCTAATCTAGCTATTCTCACAGTTGAAGAAGCATTTAATGGGGAAACGGGGAGGAAAAAGAAAAAGGAAAATACGAAAGGTCTGCTACAGCAGACTATGAATTCAGATGGGGAAAGTGAGAGAGTCTAGTTAAACCAGTCTGAAATTCAGAAGGCCCTTGGAGAGGGTGCTGATGTTATGGAAATTTGGATTGGAAGACTTTTCTGATGAGTCATGTACTCTGAAATTAGTTGAGAATGTTGCCCTTCCAACACTAAGACTGTTCTTGGGAATACCCATATTTCCAAAAGTATGTGGCTGAAACTCTTCTAGGACTCAGAGGCTTGTGGCTTCTCAGGTTAGACCTGAAGCTTGGAGGTCTGGGTAATGTTTTTTTATGTGGGTTCTTTGATTGCTTTATATTAGTAGTCTTATTGTTGTGCTTAATCACCTACATTTGATTTAGTAGAGGCATTGAGTAGCTGTGTGCTGTAGCAGAAAACTCACACAAATGGACACAGTTTATTATACTTTGGTAAAAAATTGTAGGTAAACAACTGTAGGTAAATTCTGATTCCTTGAGAATCGCAGGACTGAATATAATGGTATTATGAAGGCAGAATGTAGGTAGATGGATAGGTCAGTAGTACAGCAACAACCACAAACATCAATTATTTTATAGTGACAAGACTATAATTTTTGCAAATAATATACTTAGTCAAGTAGTAGGGAGGCTCTTCTCTGAGTGACTGGAAGAAGTGGGTCTTACGTAGTGTGGCTAGCAGTATGTGTGGCATTAATATCATAACACTGCTTTCCTTCATGTCTTTCAGTAAATCCGCAAGGAATGATGATGCCAGGTGTTTGCATTTGCCAAGGTTAGCAATTTAGAAGAGAAAAAACATGGTAGGAAGAACACTCAGGTCTTCAGCAGTGACAGCAGAGGATTTGACAGAGCAGTTAAAGGGCATTAGAAAGGGGTTTGATCTGTGGTGCCTGCTGTTCTCAGAGGTTTGTAGCTTTAGAACTCTTCAAACACTCAACTTAGAAGCTTCTCTTCAACAACTGCATTGCTCTGAAAGATTGTCCTTAGCATGGTCATGTGCATGTTTGTACTGCTTCTTGTCTTCCTTTTCACCTTGTTTCTGCCTTTTAGATTGTGATGTACTGGGGCTGATGTGCTGTGGGTGGTGTATCCTGGGGGATGTTCCAGCCACGCTCCAGCCTACATACGCTGATTCACAATATGGAAGGTAGACAAAGTGTCTGCAGGATCAGATATTCACAGAGGTTGCTAAGATAAGCATGAGGTTCAGGTTTTCAAGAATTTTTATCTAGATCTTGAGGCAGTTTGTTTTTTCAGAAGCTGAGATTTTGAGCATGTATTCACATGGACCTTGAAGTTAAGGTACTGGGCAGGTTTCTATAATTCTTGTGCCTAAAATCTCATCTTGATAGGAAATTATCTTCTCAGACAGCAACATCAATGAGAGGATGAGACAGAATATGTCTACAGATCCTCCTGTATACATTTCTTACTGTTTTAGATGCAGTGAGATTTTCCTTAAAAATAGAATTTGAGATTTGGTCAAAACAATAGAAATGGTTGAAAAAGCATTTAAAATCACTTTCACGTACATCACATGTAAAACCATGTGGCTGTGATTAAACAAGCTCATTGTGTGCAAAAGCTAGGGGTTGACTGTTGCTGAGCATAACTTGCTTTAAACAGGTTTTTCAGAAGGATTATCAGTCATCATGGTCAGACTGTAAAAACAGAAAATATGAGCCACAGCAGAGATCTGAAAAACAGACAGAAAAATGATCCTGGATTCCATCAAAACCCAAAAGATTATACAACTTCATGTTACAGCTTTGGGAGAATGATAAAATTGAAGTTGATGAATGGCCTCTGTTAATAATTTTATATTTGGCTTGTGTTTTAGTTTTCAGGATACTTTATTGTAAAACTTTTTTATTGCTCATTCTTGATATGGATTTTGTTTGTTTTTACAGAGACAGACTGCATATTTATAGTGCAGCAACTCTCCACAGTCTGTCTGGATAGCTCTTGAAGAAGGAGCATGGAAAAAGCATGGCTATGTAGACAAGCTAGTATTGTATTATTAGAATGTTTGTCTGAATCTAATGTGGCACTTCTGGCTGATATGACAGTAATGTCTGTTTTTCTCAAGTAAACCTGCCTTTTCCATATATGAGTGTGTATGTGTGTTTGTGTGTGGGTGTGTGTATATATATATGTATCTATATATATAGATAGATATCTTGGGACAAGACTGGGGAATTTGTGCAACTATTGCTCCTCTCTTCATTAAAAAAATAAAATCAGGTAGTGGATTTGCTTCATATGGACGCTGGTATGCCCTACTTTTTTTGTTTGCTTCAAAGAATAACTGGAGAAACACCTGAATGCTGTAGCCCTACTTTTTGATGTGAACCCAAGCCAAGACATGTAGACAAGATACTAGACTGTGAAACATGTTACAATCTCATGGACATGGTGTTATATATAAGGTGTGATAATTGCTGACCTACTCTGTTCCTCTGTGAAACAGTCCTTTAAATCCTTCAGGGTTTTTGTGTCCATGCAATGCTCTCTCCTCTCTTTGTAGTGTAGGAGATCCATCCTATCCTCCTTTGCTTCACATCTCCTGTTTTGCTTTTTCGTACATCAGAGCGCCAAATGCTTCAGGAATCAAATGGTAATTCAGCTTTGCTTGTATATAGGATGCACACAGCTAGGAGCTGCATACCAGACCACTGAATGACTCCTTCAAAACTAATTTTTAGAGTTGTATAAATTAAACAGGTCAGCAAAGACATAAGAATTTGGATTCTCTGCTATTGTTATATTTTGCATCAGTATAAATCCTCAATTTTAATGAAAGTTTTAATATATGTCGCAAAACTGGTGGAGGGTTAGATATTACAGATTGAGTATTGGATGATGACAGTCAAAAAATTGTCTTTCCCTGCTGTGAGCTTAAGAACACTGTAAAAAGATTGAATTTTTCTTGTTTGGTTGCTATTGCTCTGGTAGTGTCTTAAGATCCTGGCTATTTGAAGTCACAGGCAAATTTCTTGTGTAGTTCAACAAGGTTAGGATGTCATTCAGTATGTTAGGTAGTCATAGGCCTAGTGCTGGTTCCTACATGGCCCAAAAATGTCAAAAAATGTTTTCTGTGAATTATGCCTTTATTACACAAGCGAGCCAAAACAGCTCTCAGCAGCTAGAAGTGTTTTAGTTCAAAGCCATGACAATCAGTTTTTGCTAATAAGCTGTCATCCTGGGAAACCCCTAAAGCCTTCCAGAATGTGCTTTCTGCAAAGATGACACTCTTGTTTATCTAAGCTATGTTAAGGTGGTATTTTTTGTTGTTATTGTCTTAATGTCCCTGAACATATGCTTTTATCAGCTGGATTTTAAAATGTCTGTGTTCTAAGTTTCAAAATGATATGAGTAACATGCCTGAAGTAGAATGAACTTTGGAAGTTCAGATATGGAAGGAGAGATTTTTTTCCATGTAATTTCTCTTATTATAATAGAATATTATGAACCAAATGATAGGTTAAGTAAGTTAATCGAGATATTAAGAAGATGTGTAGTTTTCTTATTCGTGATACTCAAACTCTTAATGGCAACATAATGAAGATGTCTCTTCTAGTCCAGGAGAAACACTTTTTAGAGAACTTTTAGAAATACCTTAACACAGGAATTGAATACTCTCTGTGGCCAGTAAATTTCAGGAGGTGACATTCATTCTGGAAAAAAAAAAAAAAAAAAAAAAAAAATTCATGAAAGCCCATATACCCCATTTCAAAAATAGTAGTAAAATTTCAGTAACCTTTACATCTCTCTATGCTTGAGTAGTTAAGATTGGAGTTATAGGATTGGAGTTATAGATGTGTTGAGAACTTGCTTTCTTCCCTAGGGTTCTGCAACCCCATTTCCTGGTGTTGAAAATGCTAATTTTCTGTGATCTGACCTGCTACTTTGTATGACATAAGGCTGTGAGAGTAAGAGGTCTATGCCTAATAAAGCTCCTCTCAGGATACACTCCGATAGCTATTGGCTGCATTTTGGAGAAAACCTGTTAAGTTCTTTCATCTACTCAGCAGTATTCATTGATCCAAAAAAAACCCTTCCTCCCAGGTTCAGATGTGAAAAGAAGCGATTGAGTGTGCACGCTTCCATTGACATACAGTCACTGGGGACTGAACTGCCAGGCTGAGGTCTTCATTTTCTCTGCCACAGGTCAGAGTTTCAGCAGCTGCCAAGGCAAATTTGGGCTTGCTGTGAATATTGGTGTTTGTGATTCATTAGGCTTAAAGTGTCTTGTAGGAAAAGGGTAAAGTGCTAAAGTGGTGTAAAAGCTGTTGCATGCCTGTGCTGGACAGTTTGTACTGTAATTGAAATATCAGTATTAAATCTGTAGTGTATTTCTGAGCTGTTTCACACACGGAGTTGTACACCTGAAATTTATACAACAGTATCTACAAATAATGTATTCGGATCACAATTGTCTTGTGGCAGCACAGGCGTAAGAATCTCGTCAATGAGAGGAGTTTGTTCCTGGCTTTGCCAAAGTTGGCCTGTGACTTTGGACAGCTTGTCTGACCCTGCCTTCCCAGAAGTGCATAGAAACCTTGTTCCCATGTTATTTTAATCTCTTTAGAGAATATGATCTTTAGTGTCTTTTCCTTCAGTTTGCCTGGCTGCAAAATAGGGATATTTTTGTAGGAAGTATGCCAGTCTTACACACCCATGAGGATTTTTTGAGGCATTTGAATGACGGGTGTTATGCAAAATCAAATCAGTGTTACATACCATGAGTGGAAAGAGCCCTGTGAATGGTTGTACCTGAGCGCATTCATTAATCCTAGAAGACGTCATGCACCAAAATGTATTGGAAATCAAAATATTAAAACTGCAAATAAAATAACAATTGAAATTGGAAACATTTGTAACAGTGAAAAGAATGAATTTAAGTATCTTCTAAGAGCTGAGTTGTCTCTATTAAAATCAAGACTATCTTTCTGAAATAAGTAATTCATGGAGGAGTCACAGACTTGATACAGAAATCAGAACTGAATTTTCTTGCTTATGTATGCAGAAGAAGATGATCTTTTCTGGCCTAAAATATCCATGCATATACATATTTTTTTTCTGGCTGAACAGTCAGTCGTAAGTTTGTGGCTAAACAGTGCTTTTCTCTAGAGGGATTTAAATTCCATCAAACATATTATTATGAACTGTTTAATGTAAGCTTGTTATATAGACAAACATAATGGCCCAGCTGTTTACTTTAGGCAGCTCTCTCCAACTGTATGGATAAACATATGTTGGAGATACTGCGGTTCTCCAGCATGCACTTCCTTGGATAAAGTTTATTTTGCACATGCTCAACGTTGTGAATGAAACAAATGTGTCTAAGTAGAAGCAAAGTTCTGCAGACACTTCATGCCTCTAATTCATTGTTTGTGTTTGGCAGAAGTAGGATTGGTGTTGGTAAGCAAACAAACAATTTTTGTGTTAAACAAAATTCAGTATCTTTGGTGATGCCTGACCTAATAAGGCACGGGACATGATGTCTACTGGATGTGTACTTCAGATACTTCCATGTAGGATGGGATAATTGACACAAACCCTGTAAGTACAGGGGCAGCTGTCATGCCACGAGTTGTAAGGCGCAAGGTTGATTGTACAATGTGGCATACAAGCAGTTTGGTAATATTATTCATCCTTTGAACAAAGACTTGAATTGTGTGTCTTACATGACATATACAGCTAAATAATTTCAGTATTTTCAGAACTGTTTCTCAGTTGAAATAACAGTCTTTCTTTTTGTCTTCCTTTGCAGTTTATAGGAAAATCAATGTGAATTGCATATGTGATCTAACTTTGGAGATGATGGTGGAGGTTTTTTCAGCCTGTATTATTCCATAGATCTGTGATTTAAGAATATGTGATTTTGGTTTATATGCATGTAAGAATGAGTCCGAACACTTTGGGGCCAGGTAGTTGGACAGTGATAGATAGATAGATAGATAGATAGGGAGAGAGAGAGAGAGAGAGAGTTTGAGACATTCTAGATGTGTAGCAGTCTGTAAACACCTTTACTGACTGTGGAGATGAGGTTCACTGTCTGCCTAATATTTCTGCGGAGGTTGTGACTTCTGCCCTGTTAAATTCCCTGCGTGAATTCCTGGTTGTGCATTGGCTCAGCAGTTCATCAGGAAAGCCTGAGCCTTACTTCTGGGAACTGAAGAAAAAATAGCTGAAAGTTTGACATTCCTATTTTTGTATTGAAATATCTTGTTTGTGGAATATAATTTTTTCATCACCAGTGTTGCCTAATATTGCAAGAAGTTCATCAGGGCTACCTTTCCAATATATTTTTGACAGATGGAGCATCATGTGTGACCTTGGTATTAATTCTGTGCCCTGGCCTGACTTTTGACTATCTGGAGACATCTGCCAGTAAGAGGCAATAATTAACTGCTTGTGTTGTTTAGAAGACGGTACTGGTCAGAAGAACAGTTGGTTGCTAGTGCTGGAGCCATTGTACAACTAATTGCCAGGCTAACTTTGAACAGAATAAATCTGTGATTAAATATTTAAGGATATATTTTATCATCACGGTATTTAGTGACAGAGCAAGGTGGTGGCAAGGTCCTGTTATTTCCATGAGATTCTGGGGACAAGTCTGACTGGGAAGACAGGGAGACACCCTTTCTACTATGGGGCTAAATGAGAAGTTTTCCCTGGAGGGGAGAGTGGCACATGCAGGACAGTCAGCAAGGATGCTCTTTCTTTCCCTGGGAAAATTCCTCTTTTTGCCAGCTAGCACCTTTGATACCTCTGTTGCTGGAAGGACACCCAAAAGGAAGAAGTGTCACTGTAGAACTGCCTTTTCTCTTTCTTACAGGCAACTCTTGTTGGCTGAATCTCAGTTACTCTTGTCCACTGTTAAGTCTCAGGTGTGGGATTTGGAGATTCTTTCCAAGGAAGTGATGAGGATAGATCATTAGGGTATTATGACATTTGTGTTTTGTTCTTGGTGAGGTGTTGGACTGCCCTACTGCTAGACGTGAGAGAAGGAAGGTTGGACATGCCAGTACAAACAAATAAAATAGATGACAACATGGTCTGACTAACTATGAATGAAATATGATTTTTAAACATTAATCCCTCTAGTATCTCATGCAAATGCTATCTCAAATAAACAGTGTAAGGAGGAATCCATATTTCATAAGCAAAATAATGCTTTGGCTATTTTAACAAAGAAGGTAAAAACTACCAAACACACTGTTGGTGAAGAAATTGGTTTGACTTGTTTGTGGGATAACTAACAAGTTGAAAAAGTTGTCACCTACAGACAATACTGTGGAGAATTACTGTGTTGCCTGTGTATTTGCAAGGTTAGACCAAAATGTGGGTAAGATTCCTCACTTTGTTCACATGTCAAAGCAACCCATGATATGGTGGTCTCAAAGAATCATTGAGAATTTGACTGTTAATTTCAGTGGATTCAGGATTTCATATGCATAATTTAATAACATAAATATCTTGTTTGTTCTAAAATCCTCATTTACTACCCAAAACTCTTGGACTTCAACAAATCCTTTGTATTTGCAGAGTCTAGAACTGGGCTCAAAGTCTGCTTTTCATATTTCATATAAGTAAACTTTGTTATTGCCCAGATTAATAGCTTAATATGATTGTGCAGTGACTTACTCTTTTTTACAAGAAAAATAATTTATATAAGAAAGATTGACAGAATATTACGTGAAACATTCAGAATTATCCCCACTCTTAAATATGGTGTCTTGGTTAATAATGGAGGACTGAGGTGTTAGTCTGCAAAATCTGTGTTGCATAAAGAAAGGTTTTGTGATATATTTTTCTTTAAATGGTATTTTACAATTTTGCAAAGAGTAGATCATTATTCTTTGTATGTGTGTGTATCCTTGTTCTTTCATGTTACTCTAGAGCCTGAAGAGATAACAGAACTCATGTCCCAGTTATGCCAACAATCAGCCTAGAATTTATATGTATGTAAGAAGTTTCAGATTTTCAAATAAGCAGTTAAAAATATGAATATCGCTGTTGCTATATATTTTCCCCCAATATCATTTAGCAGTCAAGCAGCCAGTTTTTGGTGAAGTTTTCACAAAAACTTCAGATGCAGTTTCATAAAAGGCCTCACATATTAAATTCTGGCAAAATTACAAAGAAGAATTTACAAATAAAAATAACCAAGTCACTGGTTAACTTGGCATTTTAAATGGACTTTAGAAAAGGAAACTATTTCCCTGCAATGATACAGAATACAGTGTATCACAGGAAAGACCAGAGGCAGGGCCATTTAGAATAGTCATCCTATAAATTCTTGTGGTAGGTGACAGAATCAGCTGGAACTGCTGGACCAGGTTCTGTCAAGCCATAATGATTCACTCTTGTATGCAGCTTTATGTATTATAAATTGCAGCCTCAGATCATCTTTTAAAGCAAAATATTTAGAAATAATTTAGATCTATAGCTATCTAGTTAGTTCTAAATTTCATCTTTTCTGCAAACTGAAGGTGTCAGTGCAGAGTGAGGTACAAGGAAAACACTGAAAAAGTTCAGTATCTTTGGTGGATAATCTTGAAAAATATCGGTAGGGAAAATACAAGAATTACCAAAGCATGACAGATTTTCATAACTGTTTCTTCATTATAATGCTTAGGGAAAGAGAGGTGAGTCATACTCTGGATCTCTTTTTTTTTTTTTTCAGTGAGCTATGGGTGATTTCATTATGCTCAGTTTGACTTTAACTGCAAAAGCCCTTCATCTTGAGTATATCTGACTGTAGTGACCATTAGCAATGATTACATTTTAAATTGAGATGCTGATGGCAGAGGAAGTGGGTGATTTTACAGAAAGGACATCAAGCAGCCCTAATATGCAGACATGCAAGTTTTTCATTGTGATTAAAAATATACATTCATCGTCTACTTTAAGCAGGTTTCCTGAAAATCTAAGGATTTATATTATAGCACATGATTCAAATATTTTGACAGTTGCATACTCTAGTCCATCATTTGTCTGTTAGTGAATGACAAGTCTTTGCAGTCAGAAATATTGTGACTCAGTACACTTCCCCAAAATCTAATGGAAATTATTTGTTGTCAAATCATTACAAAATAGTATGTGGTCTGCAGTGGACCTTTCATAAAGATCTTTCCCTAGAACTGTGCATCTCATATTCCAATTAATCATATGTGTCCATTTGAAATTGCGCTCTGTTAGCCACACACACAGAGTTATGCTAAAAGATAACTCTATTTGGGTGAATGTGGAGAAAGAGAAGCACTGGCTCTCAAAATGTGAGGACAGACATGAGGAGGAATTTTCTCTTGCACTTCCCCTAGGATGCAGCTTCCTCAGTACCAATGCCTGAAGGGCAGGGCTATTAGTTTTCATGAGAGCCCTTCAGCTAATAACGAGCTGTTCAACACAAAGTTGATTGTATCTGCACATTGCAGTGTCAGAGATTTTGTTAGCTGCTGTACCAGCACCATGCCATCTGGGGAAAATAGCACCTCTGCAAAAAGAAATAGAAAAGTGATGTTGCATCCAAGGCAGCAGGATGTGCTTCTCTGCTTTCACGGCCCAAGCAAGCACCATTGCACGGCGCTTTGTTTGGATTTTGTTGTCTGTAGCTCAGAGTTCAGTTTACTGCACTTGTTTGCATGGTGTTAGTATGCCCAGTGGCTGCAATTCTAGCTGATCATAAAAGGGGAATAGGCTCTCTGTGGTCTGCACAAAAGATCCCGAGTGTCTGTTCAAAGGCTGGACAACAGAGAATATCTAATGAATGTTGTAAAAGTGCTGTTAATGTTGTAAAAGCAAATACTTAATAATACATGCTGGATTTGTCTGTAAACCTCCTTGTTTTATCTGAAAGTACTAATTTAGTCAGTTTTTATTTGCTGAAAGCTCCACATGCACTGTGGAGTACATCTGTATTAATGTACATGTACACTATCCATTAGTACATGTACACTGAACAAAAAATACATTTTGTTTCTTTCTACTTCTGTAAAACCTATACACTGTGCACTTACACCATACATTAATGAACTTAACAAGAAGTTCAGCTTCCTGACCAAAATTCTGTCTAGTGCTGTGGTGAGTAAAACTCCTAAGGTCTTGGAACAAATGAGTGAAATGAAATGAAATAAAAGATGAAGTATAGAGAGCTAAGGAAATCAGTGAGAATCTAAAGTGAGTTAGTCTTTTCATACAATCCTTATTCTCCCTGTAATGTAGTCTTGTTTTACTTGGTTGCAATTTTTTTTTTCATGCAGTCTACTTTATACTGACCACACATAGTGAATTTCAGTCCCTGCTTTGTCATAAGGTTGCTTTGGATAAAGCCTTTATTGTCACTCTGAAACAGTTTTTGAAGGAAGATGAGGCAATGGTAGGTATTATCTATAAATGTCAGAATATCATTCTGATAGTCAGCATCTTACAGTGACTTTGTTAAACATGAATTTTCCTGGTTCCTCTGTGGAAGTGAGGAAGTAACCAACCCTGTTTCTCGGATGTGAACACGTGTGGTAACATACTGACAAGTCATCTAGCACAGGGAGACCAGGCTTTGTTTCAAGAGAACACTGGGAGCAAGCCAAAATAAGGCTTTTAGAGTACAGAAGCATATGACAGGCCTACATTAAAAAGATATTCAGAGAAAATATTCTTCTCTGTGGTCATACCATACTTAACTGCAGTCAGCTTGCTAAGCATGAAAATATGCTGCTGAATGCACCTTTCAATTAATTTTAATATGAACAATTCCTCAGGATAATTGATGCACCGTAATAGAAAATGAAAATCAGGGGAGTGAGGGTAATATAACATTTGCTGGAAGCATATGCACAGATGTGCCTTCAGGAAAGAAGAGGCAACATCTGTGTTCTCTACAGTCACCATTTAGGTGAGGCAAAGGCAATTTTTTTATTGAATTTGCTAGGAAAATAAGAAGTATACACAGGCAAGGAAAATTAATACACTGAAGGAAGTACTGATCTCTTCTCTCTGGTGCCCAGTGACAGGACCTGAGGGAATGGCCTGAAGCTGTGTCAGGGGGGGTTTAGGTTGGATAGCAGGAAAAGGTTCTTTGCCCAGAGTATGATTGGGGAGGATAGATAACATGTTGCCCAGGGAAGTGATCACAGCATCAGCTGGACAGAGTTCAAGAAGTGTTTGGACAATGCTCTCAGGCACATGGTGTGACTGTTGGGCTGTTCTGTGCAGGGCCAGGAGCTGGACTCAATGATCCTTGAGGGTCCCTTCCAACTCAGAGTGTTCTATGATTCTGTGGTTCTCTTTCGAGATGCGGGTTACTGTGTTTTATTTTTATAGTCTGTGATACTGAAAGGAGCTCATAGGTGCTGTTTTTGCTGTGTATGTTACTGCTGCTAAATGCTTAAGAACTGAACTATTTTCATAAACTAAAAATAGAAGAAATTTTACACAGCAGGACTACTTATAAAAATAATTTTTCCAATTTTTGGCCACGTGTCTCCTATTAATTCCTTATGGTTAGTCAAAGTGTCAATCCTACAAATAAACTAAAATACAAGCTTAGAAAATAATATATTTTACACATTTCTTTGATAAGCAAAACCATATGAAATTGCACATATGATTAGATCTGCCAGTTTCTGTGGAATGACAATTTTTCCCTAACTGCCAAGCAGCAAAATGAAAAGCTATGGCACTCTGGCCTCAGCTCTGCAAATTTTTGCCAGTTTTAGCAGCCGTTTGCCACATGAAAAATCACACTGATTTAATGGAGGGAATTCCAGGATTTAGGTGCATTAAAGGCATTTCATTTCTGAACAAATTCTTCATCCAGCTTGTAAGATTATAATGTTAATTTGCATACAAGATGCAATAACTCTGATGAATTTACTGTAAAATTGTTGTGATTCTAAAATTAAGAAGAAAGTGCAGATGTTTACAAATCAAATGTCTGTAGTTTATGCTTAATTCATATTCATAAAGCATACTTCTATCACTATAGAAATAATAATTTAAGTTCCCATAATTCCTGTGGGTAAATTAAAATGAATCTTTTACTTTTTAAGGTTATAAAAAGATCAATGTTTTCAAGTTCCACAATAATGATGATTATATTGTTTAATAAGCCAATTTAATGCTGAAGCAGGAATGTTTAAGAATGAAAAACAAGATCTGATCTCTTAAGATTTAAGAACACCTCCAAAGACTCCTAAGCATGTAAATAATAAACCATAGCGGCAATCATCTTGAAAAGCAGCAAGGCACACACCAAGAATTACTGAGAATAAAGAAATATAGTTCTGAATTCCATATAACATTCTGATTCCATTTAAACTGATGGCAACCTCCTGTTGCTTGAACTTAAGATTTAACCTTTTGTCATGTTGTGTGCTTTCTAAGTACATGTAGGATTTCAGATGTCTAATTGATAAGACAAATGACTTGAAAATTATGCAGAGCATGGGGAAATGGAGGTGAAGCATAAGCAGAAAACCCAGAGAAGAAAGTTAACAGTAGAATTTGATGGCTTCCATACCTCTTCCTTTCCAGCTTTTTTCCTCAACTAAAGATTAGTTCATGTAACACTCCTATAACTAGGTAACTAAACAAAGTATGGGCTTATCTTAGTTTTTATGGCACGCTTTTACTTACCACTCTCTTTTTGCTGGGAGGGATAAGATGGATTGCTTTTTTATTTTATTCCAAAATCCTCAGCAGTCTTCCAGGAGCAGTGAGCTAAAACTATGAATGTGAATTAAATTTTTTTCTTAATGAGAAGCAGGTAGTATGAGTCATGTAAGGAAGGGCTGTTACTTAGGAAATGTTCATTTGACTGTAGTATTGCAGGCCATCTACACGTCAGCTTTAAGCAAGCAGTTATGGGATGTTATGAGTAGCTGTTCCATCCAGCAGCTACAGAGCCTGATAGTTTTTCCTGGCTGCTGGAGCCCAGCCTGAGGTGCCCTAAAATCTAGAGGTCTCCTTCCCAGGTGATGGACACGGCAGCTGCTTTCCTGTTTAGAGGTTCGACCAGTTGCAAGGCTGAAGAGGTACCCCAGAGACACACACACACACAGACACACACACACACACACACACAGACACAGAGGATGTGGCTACTCGGGCTGCCAGAGACACGGTACTGTCTTCAACATCATCCACACGCAATGCTTTCAGGAGTGATGTTACAGCCAGGTTCCCTTCCTCCTCTTCAACTGGTAAGGACTGGCATTCAGTAGTGAAAGCACACACACTTTTGTGGATCCCCCAAGCATTGGTGTGGCCCCCTCTGCCCGCCCAACACTCCTGCCTGGATCCCCTTACCCACCCCATGGTTTTCTACTCACCAGCTGGTCCAGCTAGGTGCTTGTTGCAAACAGTCCCCCAGGTACTCCACACTTGTGGATCCCCAAAAATACCAACATGAAGTCTGCTCACCTCATACCCCTGCGAGGTCCCAGAGCCACTCACTGGCTAGTTCAGCTTGAGAACTATGAGTGAATGCACAGGCATACCTCATACACACCCCTGAGTTTCTTGATGACCCATCAATTAGCATCTGGAGGTTTTTGGCATTGTCTCTGCTTATCCTTTGTCTAACAGTTTGCGTCCCTGTGCTTTTCCCCTCTCAGATTGCTATCCCCCCTGAAGAGGTCCTTGATTGGATAAAGTTAATGAAGTTGATACTTTCCACATGCCCTACACAAACAGGCTATGGTGCTGGTGACAGAGACAGCTTGAGCTCTGTAATCTGTTCTCAACCTACCCAAAGGCTGGGTAGGCAGCTGGCTAGTTAGACAGTGTTCCTGGTCTCTGACCCCAGTTCAGTGGCAGGTTTTGCACTGGTGGTATAAGATGTTAGTCCTGCAGCTGTCCATCGCTGTGCTTGCCAAAGGCTTCCCTCCATTTTGGAACAGCAGGTGTGAACACATGACAACTCCTTGGTTGCTACAGGTCATATCTTAGCATATAAGCATTAATCGCTAATGAAGATTACCAAAGTGTTTGCATGTTCTATTGCAGCTTGCAGTAACTTTGGCCCTGGCACATCTGATTCTGCTGTTCCACAGGGGCACTGCAAGACTGAACTGAGAAGTTTTGGAGTTGGATGCAGCAGGGCAAAGTGCACTTCGCTTGGGGGCAACACTCAACCCTGCTGAGCTGGAGCTGGAGCATATTAATTGATAAGAGCTCCAGTCACTGTTTTAATAGCTTTGTAAACGTAACTTATTGGTATATTTCTTAATCTTTATTAGCATTTTATCTTGCTAAATTTCGGTGTGGTTTTTTAAATGTTTTTTTTCTGTTTCCCAGATTTTCAGTTGCTTATTGTACCGAGTTCAGTGTGAGAAACATTGCACTAGGTTGAAGAGCTGGTTGGTGCCAGCTTCTAGAATTTTTGGCGTAACAGATCTCTATCTCAGATCTTACAATCCTTCCAGTAAAACTGAAATCCAGACTTGTTTCCTAAATAGGAAAAAAAGTGAGAAAGATTGAGGAAAGTGTATGAAGAAAGCATGTAGTGCAGATCGGATGCCTAAGAGCTAGAGGCGCAAAGACCCAAGTGCACAGAGAGTTAGTGGGACTTGGAGTAGTGTATGACTTGTTCTTAACCCTCCTCAGGGATTTTATAATCTGCAGTGTACTATGTGTTAGAAATGGCATTTTTTTAAGAGATGCTAAGACCGAAGTCTTTCATGTGTACCAACAGTAAATAAAATCTTACTCAAATGAGTAGCTCCAGTTTATTTCTCTTAAACTGTTTGTAATAGAAGTAATTCATCTTGGCATCTGTAAGTGCCCCAGAACAATTTCTATGAGCTACTGTAATACTCCTACATTGAACAGACTGTAGTTCACAGAAGGATTTCTCCTACAGTGTGGTGATATCCCAGATGAGTCACAGCAACAGCATCTAGTCCAGCCAGAGAAGTACTGATAATGGCAAGAACGGCTGCAAATCTCTGTCCTGTGTTCAAGAACATGGCTGCATTTCAGCTCGAGGTTGATGCCATGTCTGTCTTAATTCCTTTATTACAGGGGGAAGATTTTTTAGCCTGTCTTCCTTTTTTGGGCTGGGGTTCTTTTTCCCCACCTCAGCAGATATCCTGAGAGAATGTAGACCACAGGTCTGTAATGCAGCTGTGAATTTTTATGACAGCACAGCAGCAGATTGTATATGAATTCATTTTCAGGTGCTACTATTTTGATAAACAGCATTCAGGGACTTTTTACTTTGTTGCTTAAGTGTTTTCCAATTTGGCATTATGGAGTGGAATGTTGAATTCTGAGACTAGAGAAAATGATAAGTTATGATGGCTTTATCATCAACACAGATGAATTGAGTAAGTGAACAATATGAACATTTGTGCAAAAGTAACTGTATATTTCAAAAATTCAATGAGCACCAGGAAAATGAATGTTTTCAGAGACAGACATCTTGTTCATCTCTAGGTTTTAGGGCTAATCCAAGGTTATTGTATGGATGCTTTCTTCCTATGAGTAAAAGCTTCATACTGAGCTTTTTTGTTTCTTCTGATTTCTTCTAATTTCTTTTTTTTTTTTTTTTTCCTGATCAGGTGTGCTTACTGTTACACTGCAGAGATCTTACTTAATTTCTCATAGCACTTCCCACAGTTACATGTGAATGAAACAGCTTCTGGGTGAAGGAAATCAGCTATCTTGGGAACGCTAAAGGTTTCCTAGCAGTGAGTTTAGGGAGTGCAGGATTCAGTCAAAATCAGCGTGGAGAACCTGGACCCATCTGTGGAAGATCTGCTTCATAGCTCAAGCATGCCTGTTTAAGGCATCTGACTGTTAAAATAACAGTTAGACATGGAGATTTAAGGAGTTGATGGAGACAGTGGTGATGGGAGAGAGATTTGATCACTCCCAGTTCTGCCTTCTGGAGCTGACATGAGACTTGCCTTTGACTTTCAGTAGCAGTCCATTACAGCTGCAAGAGATTTGGAGATATGACCTTACTGTGGGATGAGGACAAATGGATTTGGCCTTGAGAAGTTAAGAAGTTTGCTGCAGTGTCTGGACACCTCTGTGAAATCGTTCTGATATGCAGTAAAGCAATTTCAAGTATGTGGGTTTTTTATTTTGGTTTCTTTCCCCGCCCCCACCATAATTTTTCCTCACAAATTTGTCTTCTAAAACTATTTTCAGCTTTAAAAGATGGTTCATTTGGCTGCTGAATTTCTAATTGTGGCTTTCAGCATGTGATCTTTGGAATTCATGGAAAGGTAATGGAGCTGGGTCTGTGAACAACTCCTAGGACACTTACAGAAGATGAGGAAAAAAGTTGGTATAAATTCTACAGGAGGTTGCATTGAGAATTTTTAGGTGTCTACAAAGATCAGAAGTTTGAAAATCCCTGATGCAGGATATGAATATTTGACTAGGTGAACTATGGCTGCTGAGGCTTGCCCTCTTCTTTGCTTTTAGTCTTTCCTAGGCATTTTGGCTGGAAACTGGAATTTGGTATTTGATTTTTGGCGGGTGGCATCATGCAGTAATCATGAAGTCTTTTCCCGGGAGACATAAATATTTTATTTTTCATTGTCAGTTTTAAGGCTGGCTGTTAGGACAGTGCAAATAGTTCTGAAGTGCTTTTAGCTTCAATATGTATTATTCATGTATTAAAGAGTAGTAAGGAAGACAATGTACAGTAGAAATCAGTGCCTAATGTGAGTTTCAAGTGCTAGACTTCTGAGTGCGCCGGAATATGTTAACACATGTATCTCTATTTTCTGTATTGCTGTATAATAAACCTCTTACAAATACCAGTCTAAATGACCACGTTGAAAAGAGAACCTGCTATACAAAAATATTGGCAGATACATGAAGGTAAGAAAAAATAAAAGTGTGTCCTTTTGCTAGTTGCTCTCAGTGTTCCTGCAACAAGTAAAACAAGGAGTAGAAAATACTTGGAAGTTTGGCTTTATTTTAATTAGCTATGTTTAAATTCTAAACATGGATTCAAAGCTTCATCAAGGTATTAGCCTTGCTGTGAGTTGGAAGATTCATGTGTAGGCCTGAGGATGCAGTGTAACCAACTTCCTCTCCTGATGATGTGTTTGTAACAGTATGTGAGGTGGGGGGGCTGAGGGAAACATGGGAGTTGTGGGATCGTGAATTTAGCCATGGCCTTTCACCTGTGATGAGCAATGGCATCTGTTGCCACCATCTGTTCTGTTTCTCTGCTTATCTTCCCATGTGTGATGCCAGGCAGGGAGCCCTAAAAAGGGGAAAAAGGGGTCACTTCAATGAAAGTAAAATGAATGCTGCTCAGAAGTCCCCAGGCAGCAGTTGGAAGGATATATGTGGTCTTTTGCCTGGCAGAGAGGAAGATGCAACAGGATACTAAAAATGTGATTAATATCCTGCAAGGAAGTTTTCCTAACTGAGCTTCTATCCAGGATATGTACTATGTTGTCTGACAAAATACTGTAGTGAAAATAAAGTTCAGAAACTCCATCACTCTTAGAGAATATCCATTTGTTGGAGCTTCCTGATTTAAAATAGCTTTGCAGCTACTGTTTAAAAATCCGTTCTTCATAAAACCGGCAAGCAGGAATATGTAAAAGTTTTGGCAACCAAGAGTACATTTCAGTGAGAGAACAATGGGATACATTAAGGGAAAATAACTGGTCACTGCAATAAACATCTTCAGCTTTTCTAATAAATCTACTCTATTTGGGCAGCAGCTTTTTAGCTCTTGGCAAGCTTGTAGGATGTTCTGTAGCAAAGACAACAATTTGGAAAACCTCAGGGGGCAAGCCTGGCTGCAGTGTGTGACAGCTGGATGAATGTATGAATCTAAAAATGGTGTGAGTATTGTCTAAAAATTTCTTACAAGCAGCATAATTTGTGGAGAGCAGAATCACATCTTATAAACAGATATTTTTTTAATCAGATGAGTTTCAGTTCAAGATGGAGTATGTCTTTATTTTGACAGGAGGTGTGTGATTTATGACTCATTCTGTACCTGAAATATTTTGGTTAAAGAAATAATTTTATGTGTGAAACATTTCATTCCAACTCATATTATTGACAATAATATGAAAGAAGAGTTGCTGTAAAGTTTCTTTTCATCATGTTTTTATTTAATCATTGTCAGAAATTTGATAGGATCGAGCTAAAATTGAGGATATACCACAGGTATATCAGAACAACAGTTTTGCTAATTAAAACTGTTTGCAGTAGATGCAGTAGAGATTAAAAAACTCACTATCCCTGTATGGGCATCCATACCACATTCAGCAGACAGGTTTGGCTAAAGTAATAAAAATTGAAAACAAAAGTTGAAACAACCAAAATATTTTTTGAGTGTTTGGAAAGTGAAACTTTTTTTTCCCTCACAAAAGGATGTATTTAGTCAAAATTTGCTCTGAAAAGTAACTTTTTAAACTGGTAATGACACACAGAAAAAAAGTTGTTTGACCCAGAACTAGTTTTGCTTGCTTAAGATTTTGCTAAGAAGGATAAAAGCTATTTATATTCATGTCTGAACAATTCTCCATATTGTTCCATTTTTGCAATCAGTCCTTGGGTACCAAGCCTGGGCAACTAAAAATTCAGAATGCTGAGTTGGTGCATAGGTTTCTGGGTATCCTCTACAAATAATAATACTTTGTTTTGGAAAGCTAGCAGTAGTAGAAAAATTTTGTTCTTGCATGCTATATTTTCTCATTTTCTGTGTGGTGTTCCTCACATTTGTGTAGCTTCCAAAATATGGTAGTGTGTGTGAAAGGAATGTGTCAGAATATCCACACAATAATCTTTTAATTGACAAGTGAAGGTCTGTCCTTGTATAAGTCAGTGCAAATTTTGCAGTTCATGTCAGTAATTAGGATTTCATACAGCGGTATCACAGTCATCTTGATTTTTGTGACTCAGCCGTCATACCTGATTTATTATTTTTCAGTCATGTATCAGAATTTCAAATTACGTTCCATAATTGTGGGATGGAAAAATGTTTTGGCAATGATTTGAGAAGTCTTGGAAAGCGGAAACAATTAGAAATTGAATGAAAATACCTACCTTTGCTCTATACTGAGAGGACAGATCTGTAGATTTGTGTTCTCAAAATTCAAGATCTCCTCACCAGTGTAGTTATTTGGTATTCATAGGACTATTTCTTGTGAGAGGAGCAACTTAATATCACAGGTTCACAAATTCACAGAATATTCTAAGTTGGAAGGGACCCACAAGGATTGAGTCAAACTCTTAAGTAAATGGCCCATATCCTTTAATATCATTTTGTATTCCTTGCACATCTAAAACTTCCATAGAAGCCAATCATAGTTTTATATGCAGTTAAAAAAAGTAGGACCAGAACTATAAATGTAGGTGATTTTTTTTCTAATTTAGTTTAAATAAATTACACTAATTGTAATCCCAACAGAGATTTCCGGAACAAATTTAACTTGCCTTACAAATGCAAAGTTTTTGTTGAGAATTGGGCACCAATAAGAGTAGCATTTACTTAGCCATAAATCTTTAAAAAATCTTCTGATACACAGCAGGTTATTTCAGAGATAAAGAAAAAAGGAAAGCAAAAAATTGTATCCATTTCTCCACCTTCTATTTGGAGATAATTAAGTTCAGAGGTTCTGAAGGAACATTGACTGTGTTCCAGGATGGCCTCCGCACCAGAAAATGAAATTAATCAGTCATTGCCGTATTAAGTGAAAATGAATTAGTTGCAGACAAAACACTATACTTTCATTACTCATGTCAGGATGCAAATGTGAAGATATATATCTTTGCATAAATGTTCACAGATAAACAATATAATTAAATTCACTATTGAAGCTAATTAAATTCACTGCTGTTATGCAACAGATATTCTCTTAAGTATATGATATTTGGCTTACAAGAGTAAGCAGTAGGTTCTTTATCTGTGTTTTGTCTATGATGATAGAAGAATTTAATTTTTGTTAATCTGGGATGCCTGGATTCAGGCAGTGACTCAGGAAGACATCTGTGTTTATGCTTAGCACAAACAGTCCATCTAAATCTCACTGGCTGCAAGTTTTTCTTTTGTTTTAATAATGTTCCCCTGAGGAGTACAATCTGATCTCACTGTTTTGGAACTGTCCCTCAAGATGGTTCCAATAAGACCACTTTTCTCATATGACTAGAACTGAAACAAAAGTTTTACTTTACGTGTTTTCAAGGAATTTTACAAATTAGTGTCAAAGCAACCTTCACTGGGCATTTGCTTTAATTTCTGAAATGTGTCTAGTAACAGAAAACACTTAAAAATCACCTGTAAACTAAAAACTATTCAGAATTGAGAATAATTTAATTGAGGGAAGACAAAGTAGGTGACTTTGTAGTAGGTAGTGATGTATGCAAGCTGTCGGGCAGGAGTTGTGAGCTCCTGCACAGCTTGGAAAAGAACAGTGGATCACAGTCAGTGTGTCTGCCCCACAGAGAGCACAGTCTAACACATACATTGTCAGACACCCTTCAGGCATAGAATTGTTCAGGTTGGAAAAGACCTTTAAGATCATCTGACCAAGAGTCCAGCTATTAACCTAAGTCTGCCAAGTTCACCACTAAGCCACGTGCCACATCTTCACATCTTTTAAATACCTCCAGAGTTGGTGACTCAGCCACTTGCCTGAGTAGCCTTGTTCCAATATCTGACAACCCTCTTGGTGAAGAAGTTTTTCCTAATATCCAGTGTAAACCTTTCGTGGTGCAACTTGAGGCCTTTTTCCTCTCATTCTGCCACTCGTTACGTGGGAGAAGAGGCCCACCCACAGGACACTCCAACCTCCTTTCAGATAGTTGTAGAGAGTGATGAGGTCACTCCTGAGCCTCCTTTTCTCCAGGCTAAAATCCCCAACTCCCTAAGCTGCTCCACATTAAGACTGACTTATGTTCTTCAGGACTTCATGTATGCTGTTTGACAGCAGCTGGGAGTAGAAGGCTCTGAGAAACAGGGTTTAGAATGGCAGTAAGAGAATTTCATAAGAATGGGATTAATACCTAGATTTTAGATCAGCTTTAAGGACAGCATTAAAGAGAGAATATTTAAAAAATAATGAAACATTTTCGCTCAATTAGGGAAGCCTTATGAAGAGTGGCTGAGGTCACTTGGTTTGTTCAGCCTGGAGAAGAGGAGACTGAGGGGAGACCTCATTGTAGGCTTCAAAATCTTCATATAAGGGGAAGCAGAAGGGCAGGCACCACTCTCATGACCAGTGACAGGACCCAAGGGAATGGCCTGAGGTTGTGCCAGAGGAGGTTTGGGTTGGGTATTGGGAAAAGATTCTTCACCCAGAGGGTGGTTGGGCACTGGAACAGGCTTCCCAGGAAAGGGGTTGGACAATGCTCTCAGGCACATGGTGTGACTCTTGGAGAATCCTGTGCAGGGCCAGGAGTTGGACTCTGTGATTCTTGTCAATGATTCTCGGGTCTCTTCCAAATCAGGATGTGCTATGATTCTCTATTTGTAGAAGTTATTCTGAATGTTGACATGATACAAAGCATAGGTTTCTTTTAAATTTTGTATAGGGAAAGAACAAAATACTTTCTGAGCAGTTGAATATTAAATGTAATATGTGAAGTGATTCCTATGAAAAGGACTGTGTTGGGGGGCCAGCTTCAGTGTTTCAGCAAGGCAGACTGTTTAGGCAAAAAAATCTTATATAATTTGTTTACACTATTAATACGTTTATTTTCTGTTTGTACAAGCAAATCAGTCTTGAATGCATGGTTATATTCAGTAATGTAGCACTTGTATACTCATTTGATGATCATTTGATGCTAAGTCCACAAATTACATACACTGCTGAAAAGAGAGAGCTTTTGAATAAACTATTGCTGCTGCCTATATATAATAGCAATATGTTATAATAAATATTGTTTTCTATGTACATTTATGATATAGTATTCTTTTTCCCCCTCCACTGTAATTTTCTACAGGAAGGCTCCTCAGAAGTTCACAGCTGGGCTGTGAACTACAAGGAATCATTTTTTCAAATGGCAAAATTGAAAGCCTTTATAATTTGATCCTTTCAGCAAAAGACTGGTAAATCTTTGATAGTAATTTTGCTAACACCTTCTGTATTAATAGACTTGTTTTTTACACACACAAACACACCTCCTTGCTATATAAAGCCTACTGTAATTTAAAGAAGGAACTACTTATACATAATTTAACATATTCTAATTCTGCTTTTTATGTTCAACTCAAGACCCCAAGCAGACTAGACTGCTGAAATAAAGAGTGAAAAATGCAAAGATTTCATCCCAAAATAATGACAGGGTGATTCCTAGAAACACATTAGGGAAGTGAACAGTATGACCTCTATATTCTTGTGTGATATGGTTTTTCTTCTTTTTGCATCGACAAAGACTGTTAGGCAATAAAGTCCTATAGATCTACAGACAGCAAAGGTGGGAATTCATCAGTTAGAAGCTTGTCTGAAAATCTGAAATCTGATTATTTATAAGGCTAACATATGGGGAGAATAAGGCAGAAACGAGGAAGGAACAGCTGCCCTAGGGAAACAGTTATAACTTAATTTCTTGATGATGAGTTATTAGGAATTTGAAGACTGTGTTGTAGGTTCAGAGAAGAAGAGCCATGGCCCAGTTAACAGATTGAATCTGGGAAGATCTAATGCTCAGATGCTTAAAGAGGAGCCTTTTTGTAATTGTAGGTTCAGACCCTAAGGGTAAAACTCTCAAAAACTTGTAAGTAATTTGGGAATTCAGTTTCCATTTTGAATGAAGATTCCCAGGTAATTTCTGAAAAGGGTTCTGAATCACTTTTCAAAATTTTGCCCTCAGTGTTTTAATGCATTAATTGTTCCATAAAGAGGAAATGGATATTCAACTTGAATAAGTAGTTAAATTCTACTGGTGATAATCTGAAGATGATGCTATTTTTATAGCTATATTCCTGAACATGACTTTGTTGCAATATTGACCAAGAGTAGGTTTTGGTATGGTGGGACCTGGTTATGATTTTAAGCAAGATACATGGGTCAGTACTTTTTAGCTCAGAATAGCATCTCTTTCTTAACCCTTCCATGAGCCAGTAGAGCTGGCACTGAATGGATTTAATCTACTTACTTTATCCGTGAAATAAATGTTCTTAACAACTGAGCTGTAATGCAACCACATGTGCTGTCAAGAGAAAAGGGTAAAAATAAAGATGTTGTGAAGAATATATTCCTTTTGCAGCCTATACGAATCTGTATCTGTAAATCCTTCCTCAAAACACAGGTTGAGTTCCTGTCTGCCCTTCCTTTGCCTTGTTCTTACTGCCCCTGTTCCTTTTACAGCAACAGATTTCTGTGCTAACAGTTTCAGTGAAGCACACGAAGCTGATGTGGGGCATGTGGTTAATCAGTGGTAAATCAGGGATGCAAATTGTGAACAGCACTCATTGTGAAGGAATGGGAATGGATAAACGTATCCTGCACTGCAGAAAATCAGAACAGGATTGGATTAATCAGCACAGCATGTATTAGGAAGAGGCCAGGGCAAGCCCTATTCATTTGAATTTCAGCATGTCACAGCTCTCCAAGCCAGAGTGTCTGTAATTAAATCAAAAAATCAATGTTAATGCTCAGCTGGGTCACACAACTCAAATCAGAAGATAATCAGGAAGTGCTGGAAAATTGAAGGTTTCATACAAATATTCTATGGGCTGTACTGCACTTCACCAATGTTCTTCAGTACTGTTTTTTCAGAACAAGTGCTACATGGTGGTGTGATGCAATTAGAGCTGTTTGACACTTACCAAGGACAGGTGTCACTATGCTTATTTATGAGTGTAGCAACAGTAGAATAGAATAGAATAGAATAGAATAGAATAGAATAGAATAGAATAGAATAGAATAGAATAGAATAGAATAGAATAGAATAGAAGTAGAGAAGGAGTATGGTGCTGTAGCATACATGAATTGTTGCGTCATGCATGGATTGCACATTTTCAAGCTAGAAAAAATGGCACACTGGTATCTCAATTTCTGGCCAACTCTCAGAGCTTGCAGGACTTGTGGCTTTTAGAGTGACATGGATGTCCCAGCAACTCTGAAAGCAGTTTGTGTGACACCATGGCCCTGCTTTAGGAGTTGCATGACCTATATCATACCTCAGATGAAAAGAAAATTAGAATCTTCTTACATATACTGATCTTCTGTGAGCAGGATCACATGGGGTATTTATGGCACCAGGGGATGATGATGATGTCATTAACATCTGTTAATGGTTAATGACCTGATGGAATGAGTCCAGAGGAGGCTGCAAAGATGGTCAGAGGGTTGGAGCACCTCTCCAATAAATGCAGGCTGAGAGAAGGCTCTAGGGAGACCTTATAGCACCTTCAGTACCTAAACAGGGCCTACAGGAGAGCAGGAGAAGGACTTTTTACAATATGTTGTGATAGGGCAAGGGGAAATCACTTTAAACTGGAAGAGGATGGGTTTAGATTAGATATAAGAAAGAAATTATTTACTGTGAGGATGGTGAGGCTCTGGAACTGGTTGTTCAGAGAAGCCGTAGATTCACCCTCCCTGGAAGTGTTCAGACCTGGGTTGGATGAGGCTTTGAGCACCCTCATCTACTGGAAGGTGTCCTTGCCCACAGCAGGGTGGTTGGAACTAGAAGATCTTGAAGGTCACTTCAACCCAAACTGTTCCGTGAATCTTTAGTGATAACAAAAATGCTCTTTACTCACATTTCTATAATGCTTTCAATATAAGTGAGAATATTTATCAAGAAAGGTTCTTCATGCAAGGGAGTCTTCTTTGGGAAGACCTATGAGCTGGAGAAGCAGTAATTTCTTCCAGGCTAGTTTAGAGATCTGTCTTACTAGTCCCAAAGCAGGCAGACACATCTGGGTTTGTCTTCTAAGGTCCTGGCTCCATATAATGTGCACAGACAAACTTCCTGCAAAATGGGTACATTATTTTGCTGCTCAGAGAGATATTTCAGGCTGGATTTCTGGATGTACATGTTGATTATGAACTGAAAAGTTAAGAAGATTGCACAGCAGTTGGGTTTGTGTTTGGAGATCTTAAGTCTAAGTTAAATAAAGCAGTTCCTAGTATTGTCTGTCTCCTTTCAGCATGTCTGGCAGTGATGAAGTGAATGTTGTGCTCCTGGCAAAGGCATGTAGTAACAGCCCTTGGGAAACCATCAGGGTCAGTATTGTCACTGACTATTCCTAGGATGGGGAATGCTCCTTCTGTCTGAGTGGCACAAGGCTGCCACATGTTATCAGTAAGCATGTAATAGAGGTCTACTATACAGGCATCTTTCCGTAGCTTGGAAAATGTGACTTGAAACTATATGGAGGTGGACTGTCCATGTGAAAAATCTAGACACAGCTTTTAGCCAATCTGAAGTGCTCAGGGTGTTCATGGTTGCAGTTTGCAGCAGGATCCTTCAAAGATCCTGAATAAAACATGGCAACAAATAGATATTTGCCAATATTAACAACAACAAAAATACCAAATGGTCTGTCCTGTTTTCTGACAGTACAGAAATTATATTTCAAATTATGTAGTAGGCAAATTCTGAATTTAGCTTTCAGTGGCTACAGCAGAAATGTTGTGAGTGCCCTCTGTTCTGACCCATTATTTCACCCACTCATCAACTCAGCTGTGAAAAATTGCCAAAGGCTTGTGTTGAACCTTTTCTCAAATTCACAGTTATTTGAAAGGCAGAAGCGTCAGAGTTTGCAGGAACCCGGAATGCTCTCAGTTGAGATGTGCCTCTCTTAGAACCACACCCTGGGATGTCAAGGTAGCCTGAGAAGCCACATGCATGTGTTTCAGGGAAACCATGTGTTTCAGGTGTAAGTGTCTGAGGCTGGAGGGCTTATGACCCACTCTGTCTGATGGTGGCTGTGCTAGTTGGCTATACTGAACAAGCATAGAGCAGTCTATAACTTCTGAGAGGACTGCAGCAAGCCTTCTTGCTTCTTGTGGTGTCTTACTGATGCCCTAGGATAAGAAAATGAAAGAGTAAATGAGAAGCCTAAATGAGAAGTCTAAATAAAGCACCAGTGAAGTGATTATTTTGGCCTCTGGGCAGGTGATGGTAGATCCTTTCTATAGAGGAAGAACAGTGATGTGACATGATGTGAAAGGAAAAGGAGAATCTTGTTCTGTAAAATCTTGTCCTCCAGCTGAACCTGGAGGATGTGATCAGCTGCCAAATCTGCCAGAAGCTGCAAGTGTATCTGACTAGTTAACTCCCACAGAACTTACATATTTCCTACAAATCAAACAGTTCTCATAACCAGATGCTTTTTTTACTTTCCCTTTTGATTTTATTATCATCTGTCATGTTTTTTCATTGCTTGCATAGGTATCTTTGTTGGTTTGATCTTTTCCTTGCTTTCTAGCATGTTTGCATTTGTTATCTTAATTTTTTTGGCATTTGCCTTGGTTAAATTACATTCTATCTCTGACATTCCAGGCTGCTTGCGCATAGTTGCATGATCTGGTTCATCTTTCTGCATGCTTCTCTACCTCTTTATTCACTTTGTGTGGTCCTCAGTGTTTGCAGCTCTATCAGCCACTATTTCAAATGTCAAGCTCAGTTCATGAGCTCAGTTGTACAGAACTTTTTCCTTTTGATATTTGCTCTGCTAATTCTTGGGCACAGTTTTAGGAAAAAAAAACAGTTGTCCTTTTACTTTATCAGGTATCTGGCTTACCGTACTGTTACCGCACTTCTTTCATTGCTGCTAAAGTAGTAATCACTTTATTCACATTTTAGTCACATAATGAACTTGAACTCTTGTATAAATATATACATATGCACACTAATCTAGCTGTATAACCCATTTACTTTACCCATGGTTTTCTAGGAAGTGCCTTTTCTGCAGAATCAAAGCCCTTGAGGTTTTCATAAGGAAGTGAAGGAGATTAGTACCTGTGTTCAGAATCGGCACATTATGACAATATCTCACAAAACTGGAGACTGGTTACACTTCAGGCATGCTCTGGTTGGACTAATCTGGACAGTCCCAACTGTTCCATAATATCTGTTGTATTTTAAAGCTGCCTCCTTACTCCATACTTACATTAGCATTGCTGCTGTATTTCCTCTAGGAGGAACATGCGTTGAATTGTGACCTTTGAACACAACTGTGAGAAAAGAGGAATCATAAATAAAGATCTGTTAAAAAGTGTTCTGTATATTTTCTGCGAATTTTAGTGAATGCCTTCAAATATGCACAGATAATTTTAGTGTTGCTTTTACTTGTTGCTTTAAGTGCCTAAATAAATCTATTTGAAGTAATTTGGCAACATATTGCTACTCTTCTACTGAGAAAGTAATTAACTGGTGCCACTGTATTTCACTCTTTCCCCTACACTCTGAACTGAAAACTTTATGGTGAGCTGCTGACAGCTTCCTCTAGCTACACTTTCAGCTTAATCTCCCTCTCCCCATTTATTCATCCTGGTTTTTTTTTACACAGAGTTGGCAGTTTTGCAGTAGTTTCTTAAAAGAAAAAAGAGTAACCCATACTGTATCTGTTGTCATTCAGTAGTCTGCTAAGTTCTACTGACCCTTGCTTTCTTTTCTCCTCGGCAATGTGTTTAGAAATTTGGCTGAATGTTTAGACATACCAGACTGACTGATAGCTACAAATGCTCTGTGATTATCTGAGAAGGTTCTAAAGCCTGAATGTAAATTTTACACTAACTGGAAAAACTTGACTATATTTTCTGTCTTTTGGACTTTTAACTTCTTGTTGGAATCATCTCTTAATTGTTTATGCTGTCTATATTTGTATCACAGATCAACAGTTTTTAACAAGGTGCCTCAAATAATCGTGTTAATGCATTCATTTTAGTTTAAATGTGCCTAATTTGTAAGTGCTTGATTCTGAACATTATACCGGCTTTGTGTAAGTCAGGAGAATATTCATTAAAGTAAACTGATATTTATCTCTTTAATTAACAATTACTATATCCAGGCTAAAGCAAAGTAAGTAAAATATTAATGGCATGAGGTGATGTAACAATAAAGTAAATGAGGACCTCAAGGAGCAAAAAAATTACTGCAAGTCTTTGTGAAGAAATTGAGACCTATAATATACACTAATAATGGTTTGCATCTCCTCCTACATTAAAATGTTACCTAGCATCAGTCAGTGTTGACATCTGTCATGATCACATAAGTCAACTGAGATCATGTTTTAAATTACATGGGCAATTACAGGGTAGGTCAAATATGTTAAAGCACAGATATATAGGATTTACAAATGGAGGGCACTGAAAATGCACAACACACCAGATAAGCCAGCATGTTATCAGCAATGCATCCATTAATAGGTCTTTTACTAGGGCACCATGCCTTAGCTAGCATTACTGTTTATCATTCCTCATGTGCTAGAAATATTCTAATTTCCCTAAGGCCTGGCAGCTTACTGTTCCACAAGCTCCATTTAGGAACTCAGTCTAACTGGAACAACTGGAGGGAGGTGGTTTTCTGCAAAATAGCAGGACAGGCATATGCTGATTCATAGAGGTAAAATGAAGTAAGAGCAATTCAGCCATATTTCAGAGGACTCGGTCTCATGGACAAGCTGTGTATGTTTAAAATATAGGGCAGCCGTATGGAGTGTAGGTGTCTGAGGTGAGGGAGGCAGACCTTTTCAGGGTCACAAGTTATGTGCTGTATGTGAAGTCCCCTGTGTGAACAACATTTGGACATTCTGGAAGCAGGTAGAAGTGAGGAGGTAGTAGTTATTCTGCTCTATTTAGCTGGCCTTTCTTCACGTACTACCCAGGAATCGTTTGGGTTTAACCCCCAATAATGTTCACAGATCTTTGATGGTAAAAGAAAAAAAGGGAGTTACTATGCAAGTCATGTATCCTGTATAAGTGAATTCTGCTACCCAAGCTTAAGATTCAGATCCATAAATTTGGCCCACAGTGTTTCAGCATGTCTTTCTCTTAGTGTCTCACTGCTTGTAGGTTACTTGGCTCCCAGTGAGTTCCTCCTGTTCATAGTACCCTTACTTTTGGGTACTACAAAGAGAGTGGTTATTATAATGCAAGTGATAGTGGAGCTGGTTACAATTACAGAAGAAATTGTTTGTGATGGATAATTTGCGTAACAGAAGTGGCTTCATATTGACATTTCTGTTGTTTTACACATGTAAAATGTTAATCTGTGTCTTGAAACTGCTGCTCTTGTGTGTACTTTGTAACTTGTGTTTACCCATCTAAAGGCTGAGTAGCAGTGTGGATGCTTACGGGTTCTACTGATGCCCCCGTGTGGATGTCTGGCAGGATCATTCTAGTCTGCAGGTGAAGACATAATTGAGGTTTACTGTTAATTTACTCATAATTTATTTCCCTGTCATCCATAAATAAACAAAAAAGTTTGACTATGTGGTATACCAGCAGTTTTTTTGAACTATGCTTTCCATTCTCATTCAAGCATTCATAGTGCTTGACTATCCCTTTTTGTACCTAGCATTTGAAACTATTCTTGACATGCTGGAAATAGCATCATACTAACCAGTTTGCTTATTTTTGTGGGATTCTTGAGACCCAAGAAAATTTCCATTCCTTTATTAATGTCCTAATAATAGCTGTGATACAATTGATTTGCTAACATAGGATAATTGATTTGCTAACATAGGATAACCTAAACCTCATACCCTGATTTATCTGCCCCTGTGAACGAATATAATGGCATTGTAATTGAGAGTCCACCTGTACCTCTGAATCACCAAAAATTAGTGTTAAGATGCTGGAACTGTCTTCAAATGTGACAGCTCAGGTACTGTGACCTTGCTATAACAACAGAGACCTTAGGAGGTGCTGGTTTGTGTTGCTACTTGGCAGAGTAGATTAACTTGCATGAAGGCCTTCAGTGTAAAAGACATCCTAACGCTGACCTGTGTTTTCAGAAGAGATTTCAGAAGGAAATGACAGACAAGCTGTGTGTAATGATAGCTTAGGGCCACAGCTGGGCCATGGCAAATGTTACTCTTGGCCATATTAACACTCACACCTTGTGGCTGGGGTGCTCAGGGACCCCAAATTCCAGTTCTCCTTCTAAAGACCCCTTGCATGGACTTTACTAATGGCATGGATAAAGGTCTCCTGCTGGTGGAGGGGCCTGGCACTCGGGGCACCTCAATTCCCACCTCAAGTATCTTGGCCACTAATATAAAATTACATTGCCAGGCTTAATGGACAAGTAGCAGGGCTAGGTCTGTGGCTTTCACAGTTCCTTTTTGGTCCTAGGTCCATAAATTCTGTTGACCACTTAATGTAATTTTTGTACCTCTATCACACACTGAGATCTTCTAATACAACTACACAGTATAGATAACTAAGTATTCTTCAGAGTTAGACTCTTGCATTATTTATGTTTAAAAAGTTGGTACTAGGTCTTTTGACAGTAAACACAGCATGCTAACTCCTGTGTCTTTGAGTTTGCATGTTTTATAGAAAAGGAAGTATTTTCTAGGTCAGGGCAAAAGTGTTGCTCAGACATCTTAGTTGTGGAGCAAATAGACTTGATTTAATATCTAATATGGGTATTACTTAAGCCTTCTGTGAAATATGTACTCCATTTTGTTCCTGGTATTGTTTGATTTTACAGTCATTGGACATGTGTGTAATGGGAAATTACAGTTGATAGAACCTGCAAATTAAGTTGATTAACTGAGCACGTAGGGTAGATAAGTACATTTGTTTGGTGTTTGGTCTTGAGAGCTGCTCGCTTCTACATTAGGTGTGTGTCCAGGCTGGAGAATTTGCCTCCTGATTAAATCAAGTAACATATTGCTAGTTAAGCTGGATGAGAGGTGAGTATAAAACGGCAGCCAGAGCACCCCAGCGTTGCTGTGCTTCTGCCTCCACACCAAGTGTCAGTCCTGTCTTGTTCAAAATTTTGTGTGTAAGAATTGAAGAACCAGCAATCCTAGTGCTTGAAAATTAAGGTATTTCCCAACATTTCCAATCTTGTTTCATGTTTGTTTTTTATTAGGAAACTGAGTTAATCTGGTGTGCTGAACCCTGGAGTGTTTAGTCATGCTTTTCCTTTGCAGTAGACGACAGAGAACATATCTTTTACTCTGCTTTTACACATTCAGTCTTTCAGAAACATCTAGAGACCTTTATAAAATTTATTTAATGACTTGTGGTTGATAACTGGTCTCTGATCTGCATTGTGGGAACTTGCTTCAGAATTTAGATTAGTTCTCTGCATTTTGGATTTCAGTTGTAGGGTTGATAGGCTATAGTATTATCTCAGAATTTTCACTTTCTTCTAAAACAAGCTCCTTTTTTTTCTTGGGGATGTCCAAAAGATAAAAAATTTTTAAAAATCCAAATTAAAACAAATGCATAAATATCAGCATGCTTCTTTTACACATTTTACATTAGTTTATGCTTGTGAAGTGATTCTTTTCAATAAAATGCTTTACTGTCTGTTGATACTGAAAGTGACAGATTGCATGGCATAAAAGGCTTAAAATAGTCTGCTTCTCTCACCTGTTGGCATATATAAACCAGGATTTCTATTTACTGAATATGAACACTACTAATCTGAATGGACAAAAGTATCTAAAATAATTATGAATATTTGGCTAAATAGCCAATATCTGCTTCCATTTGTAGTACTGATTTTCACGAGAAAACGGGTTTACACAAACTGAAGTGCTAAAATAGCTTGGAAACACATTTTGTCATTTCAGTCATTAAGGGCAGTTATCACCTTGTTCAGTTTAGGCTAAAAAAACCCTAGCTGTTTTTTAGTAGAAAAATTGGATAATGAAAGCAAATAAAAGCAACAGTAAAACCTTATTATCCAGTTTTTATTTTTCTGTGTGCATATTCTGAGGATTTTTTTTTCTTCTAGGAAGAAAATTAAAAAAGTTTATCAATTGCATTTTAAACAACTTCTCTTCAAATCTTATAAAGCTACTTGCCATTTTTGTTTCCTCTGTCTTTTTTTAGCTCTTTGCTTTTTGCTGTCTTTCTGTAATAGACTTTGGAACAAGATGTGATGTATCTGTGCATAGGAAGTGGAAATTTTTATGCATAAGTAAAGAAGTTATAGGTGCACACTTCCAAAAACAAGTTACAGCTCTGAATTTACTTATAGTTTAATACAGTGGATACAGAGGTTATGTAAGCATTCCACAAATAAGTACATCCAGTGCCTGAGATCTTGTGTTTCTTTAGTTCATCATCTAGGACTTTAACTAAAATGGTACAGATAGAGAAAGACGGACAGCTGGGAATTCAGGACATCACACATGGCAGTGGTGGGACAGGTGGGTTTACACTCTGTGAGACAGGTGTTTTGTGACCTGAGAACATGTTTGGTTCACTGTATAATGACTGGGAAGCTGTTCTAGACACAGGAGACCTGGCAGCAACCTCATGTTTTGTGAGTTTTACACTGGTAAAATCCACGACTTCTCTAGACTCACACCTGATCTACTGCAGTGTGCCAGTAGACATAGTTGTGGATGGAACAAATTTAAAAGTGAGTTCAACTGGGCCAAGCAAAAGCTGGCAGACCAAATCTAGGCCAAGTCGTAGAGCAGCGTCTTCAAAACAAAATATAGAAACTCAGGTTCCTTCTTTCCCTCTTTGATGTGTGTTCTGTGCTTTTGTGAGTAGCTAACGAGCTCTGTATAATGCTGCCAATATTGAATGTTGCTGATTTTGCACAGAATTACAATATATGACCCACTGAAAGGATCAGGCTGAAGGAGAAATAATAGCAAAGAGGATAAGCAGCTCAGGCATTCATCTTTATGCAGTATTGCTGGGTGTTCACCTTACATTTGACCTTGGCATAATAGTTGGAATAATTAATGTATATGGCAGATACGGTAAGTGATGAAGTAATTCAAAAGGGATTTTTTTCTCTGTGATTTAAAGTATGGAGTCACAGCACTCCCCAAATCTGAGTGACAGGCACCCTCACTCACCCTACAATTATTTATCAGTATTTCTAAGTTTGCAATTTTTAGTTCAAATTCCCTAGTTATCGTTTTATTATTTCACGTTAGTTTAGAGCTAAATAAAAGCCCAAGTGGTTTCAAAAAAAAGGAGTTTCACATTAATAAAGTGTGAAGAAAGATGTCTGCAGACTGAAGCAAGTTCAGCATGGGGCCCCAGGGAGGCCAGGACCTGAAGCCGTCTTCTGAGAGAACAGGCTCAGCTGAGAGGGGGCGGATTCAGCCCTGAAGAAGAGGAGGCTCTGGGAGGACAAAGCAACAGCCCCCAGTACCTACAGAGGGGTGATCAAGAAGCCAGAACCAAGCAGATGGTCTTACGACGTGAGACAATGACACACACAAGAGGTGCAAACTGGATAAAGGAAGGAACTTTCTCCCCCTGAAGAAGAGAAAAAGATTTCTGAAGGAAAGAGAGGGTTGTATTACTGCCAACAGAAACAGAATCATTGTGAAGAGCTGGGTATTGATCAGTTGTATCTCTGTAAGAAGGGTCTGGTCCTTGTCCAGGTGAGAGAATTACTTCATAGTAATTAAGTATAACTTCATTAGACTAGTTTGGTGGTTTGATATGGGTTTCATTTCCCCCTTCCAAATAATAGTGGAGGGCCAAGGATTTCTTAATGTAATTGCAGTGATTTGGTGTAATTTTATAACCTTTCCACTGAGTTGTTATGCAGACACTTAGTGTAAGAGCTTGAGGAAATCTAGGTTAGGAAGTTAGGTTACTCACAGGCATGCTTGTACTTTCCTTGCTGTGCTTTAGTACAAGGCAGTGGACGGTCATAATGATCATGACTGAGAGTGCCATGGTCCTGGTTCACTAATGAAACAGAATTAATTTGAGTGCAGATACATATTTGATATATCCACTATGGATTCAACATGTCTCCTTCAAATACCTGCCACAACTGAAATTTGCATCCAAGTCACTTTGATAGAAAGGAACTGTGCCCCTTTGTACAATGCAAAGGTACCTCTTTGTGTGTGCTTCAAAATGACACAGTATAGTTATAAAAATATGTATTAAAATGAGTTCTTGTAACTCTCATTAAAGCCTGGACTTGTTTTTTAAAAATTCATTTTCCCTTCTTAGTTTGTTTGAGTTCCCAAATTTGTACAGTAGGACAGTGAAAAAGTTCTGATGTGCCATGCCTAGTTGTCTTTCACAGATTCTGCAGAGGTAACTGCTGGGCCCCTGTGGTCTTGCTTCAACCAGTACAGTGCAGATTTGAAAACCACTGCCAGATCTAGATTTTTAAAATAACTGGATCACTGTCAGACTTCAGATTTCTCAACAGATGTGTCCTTAATAGCAAGCTTTTATTTTTCAGTTGTGATTGTAAAGATTTGATTGTTTAACGTGGTACTATTGTAAAGCAAATACAGACTGTTTGATATAGCTGCATGGTCTACCAGCATCTAGGGAACCTCATCTTTTAATGTCTGCAGTGGACTTTCTGCTTACTGCTGCCACTTGGACACCCTGGTGCTCTTGCCTTGCCTGACCTGTGGGCAGCTTGCCTTTCCTTTTTTTTTGTGCTGTGAAACTGCTTGCACAATTTGGTCTGCTTCCACAAGCTGATTGGCAACCAGAAGGTTAAAGGGGCTTGATTAGTCTCTAAGCTTATCCCTTTACAGCCTAGAAGAGACACCATTAAAGGGAATTTGAACCCAAATGGGTTTGATCACCTGGAAATTTCAATGCTTTAATGTTTTAAATGTCACATCCTTGGCTTTTGCTAGCATGACTTTGAAATACCAGCTGAAATTACGAAGATTTTTAGTACCACATTCCACATGCTTTCTTCTCACCTATGATCAATTAAAGTGCACTTAAAATACCCCATAATCATGAATTCAGAAGATGATTTTTGCTTTCTTGCTTTGTTTTTTAATCTGTTCAGCCAGGTCATGTTTTGATGAATGGATAGTAGAAGGGAGATGCATCATAAGGTGGTCCTGTTGGGGTGCTGGGCTGTTGGAGTGGGCTGCTTGTTAAACTCTGCTAAATAAAAAACTGCTGCTAAATAAAAGTGTAATTTGAGGTGGTATTCTCTGCTTCTTATGGAACTACTCTCTGTTTGGCTATTGCTGTATTGTCTCTACCAGAATGATTAATCCCTTTGGGCCTATAAAGTTGGATATTTTTACCCTTGGAATAGAACAGATTGTACCAGATGACCACTTCTGTGCAGAGATAGCATATTGATATGTATACATTGTTCATCAGGAGAAAGTATCAATGTGTTAAATGCAGCTTAATATTAATTTGTTTACTCAATTCTGTCTTAATTTCTCTTACAATTTTGTCATTTGCATTCTTGATTATGAGAAACATTTTATGAGTAAACAGTGTCACCTCCTTCATTTCTGGGACTCTAGGTTTATCAAATGTGAAAGAAAATATCCCTGATATTAAGATTTGTGTTCTTGTTAAAATCTGAAATTTAGTAACTTAAATGTTAACAAATCAAATACTGTTGGGAAATAAATTTCCTAATAAGCTGAAATAGTCAGATAGGAAATGATACAGTAATAGATATCAGATTCTGTCACATGCAACTTCTTACTGCAGTAATGTTTAATTTTTTGCTGATACACAAGAACTGAACTTTTCATAAGGCTTTACATCAAGTTAAACTACGGGGAAATAGCATGTACAGTTCTGATAATTTCACATAATTTTCAGTTGTTTTTTCAAAGAATGAATGAGAAAAAAATATTTTTGCAAGCAAGATTATCATGCAAGGATTTTAAATAGTAAGGGACACTGAAATGTATCTGGAATAAAACATAATATTAAAGAAAAAAGATACTAATAATCTTTAGTTTACTTCCCATCTTTGCTGGGAAGAATTTAAAGTTAAATGTATGCTCTCTGTATAATTCAAATTGTTATGCATGTATTCAAAAGACTAAGTTGTAGGTAGAAGTAATAACTTACATAGTACCAAAATAGTTGACCAAATTTGATTTCAGGCATTTAAAGTAGAAGCCTCAATCTTTAAAGCTTACTGCAAGTTGAGAGTTGATAATAGTTGCTGAGAGATTAATCAGATTTTTAATAGTTAGGCCATCTCTGGAAAAAAAAGTTACTTGGCAGCAGGACAGTTGTGGTGAAGCTAGTCATTAGGCAGGAAAGATGGGTATAAAGGTGGTGGCCTCTTAGTCAAAAAGAGTAATAAATAGTAGTGGAATGAGAAGTTAGTTGGAGCTACTAGAGCATGCTATGAAATCCATTCCTTCCAGTTGCTCTGTGCTCTGCAGCTACTCTAGCACCTCAGCTCACCTTTCCTCTCTTCCTGGCAGAGAAGGCTGGCAAGTATGTCTGTATGTCAGTCATATGTCTGTCAAGTCAAGTGACATATGACTAATGGTAATGGCAGAAATACACCCGATTTCTGTCTGATCATCAGGGATAGCCTGACGTACTGGTAGAAGAGAAGGATTCTCATCCACCTGTGCTAAACTACAATTTGTCTGTGATAATTTACCTAGGCCTTACCCTCATGTCAGAGGGTGAATCTACCATTTCTTTGTTGATTAAGTTGTTTTACCTTCTGACTTTTTCAGGAAAATATATTTAGCTTGGCAAATGCAAGTCTCGTGGTTACTCACAGAATACTGTTCTGTGGAAGCTGTTTTTAACCTCTTCCTTAAGTTTCCTTTATGACTGCTTTTCCTGGAGCATCTGAACAAGCTTTCCCAGTATGGAAAGGTGATAAAGGAGAATCCCTTCGAGCCTCTCTGGCAGCCTCAGCCTTTATAGCCAGTGTAATATAAGGAAAAAGCCAATGTCACTTCACATCCCAGTGTGACACTTATTACCCATTTTGCATCATGTCTGCAAACTTCCTGCATGAATTTGTGTCTCTGGCTCTGCTATTCTCTGCTTAGGTGAGCAGCAGCCCCTCTCATAGCTCCTTACCTACACATACTTTTGCAGATGTTACTGTATTGGGTTTGTGTGGCAAATATTGGTAGTGGGGTGGCTACGGGGGTGGTTTCTGTGGGAAGCCTCTGAAAGCTTCCCCTTTGTCCAATAGACATGCCAGTCAGCTCCAAGATGGACATGCCACTGGCCAGTGCTCAGGCCGTCAGCAATGGTGGTAGCGCCTCTGGGATGACAGATTTAGGAAGGGAAAGAAAAAAAGGCAACTGCAGCCAGAGGACTGAGACTATGTGAGAGGAACAACCCTGCAGACCCCAAGGTCAGTGAAGAAGGAGGGGGAGGAGGTGCTTCAGGTGCCAGAGCCAAGATTCCTCTGCATCCTGTGAAGATCACAGTGAGGCAAGATGTTCCCCTGCAGTGCATGGAGGTCCACAGGGGAGCAGAGATCCACCTGAAGCAGGTGGACACTCAGAAGAGGCTGTGACCTTGTGGGAAGCCCATGCTGGAGCAGGCTCCTGGCAGGATCTGTGGTCCCATGGAGAGAGGAGCTCATGCTGGAGTTTTGCTGTGACGTGTGACTCCTTGTTGGTCCCATGCTGGAGCAGCCTGTCCCTGAAGGAATGCATTCCCTGAGACAGAGCAAGAGTGTGAGGAGTCCTCCCTCTGAGGAGGAAGCAGCAGTAGCAGAGACAATGTGTGTTGAAGTGACTGCAACCCCCATCCCCTGCATACCTGCACTGCTGTGGGGAGGAGGTGGAGTATAGAGGAAGGGAAGCTGAGCTCAAGAAGAAGGGAAAAGTGTGGGTGGGGAGGTGTTTTTAAGGTTTTTTTTTTTTTAATTTTTGATCCTGCACAGATCCTGCACAGATTTGATTCGTAATAAATCAAACTAATTTCCCCAATTTGAGTCTGTTTTGCTCATGATGGCCAAGTGTGACTGAACTCTCCTGATCTCAGTCCACAGACCTTTTGTTTTATTTTCTCTCCCCCATCCAGTTCAGGTGGGCAGTGACAGAGCACTTTTGTGGGGGACCTGGCACCCCCACCACATTTATCCAGGTCTTTTCCTTTGTCTCCATTTCTCTGCATGGCTCATTACCAGTAGTTTCTGCTGAAGGGTCCATCCTTTCTTCATACATTGCTCTTTCTGCTACTGGATTTTTTTTAAGGCATCTCCAGATGCAGAGGACTGTGTTTAGCCTGTGTCCTGGATGAAAGGCCAGGTGCATCTTGCTACTGGTCATTGAAGAGGTTACAAGTGAATTGTCAAGAGCCTGAATGATTCTTTGTGCAGATAATGCCGAGAGAGTGAGAGTGATCTGGAGCTGCTTCACAGGATCTCTGCCAATATGGTCTAGTGTCAGAGCTGCTCTGTAACAACAGCATAAAGAAAAGTTAAGCTAAATGTAGAGGTAAATGTGGGCCACTGCTTCTTTCAGGACTAAACCCTAAGCTGTCCAGGGCTTTGGAGCTGATGTTCTCACTGAGGATGAAACAGACTGAGCAGTGACAAAGTCAGAGAGCTGCTCAACACTTACTCTTCAAAAGAAGCCTGGCAGCTCTGGTGCTTTTGTATCAGCAAGGTGGTTACGCCTTATAAAATGAATTACAGGCCTGTCCCTTTTTTTTTGTTCTGTAGTCCACATCTATTTTACCATTACTTGTCTCCTTGCAGAGCCAAGATGTCTCATTCACAGTGCCACCAAAGAGGTGCTGTCTGAAGTCTTAGCATAATCTTTATTTAACTCTGAGTAAAAGTCTTCAAAGTCTTTGCTTGTTTAGAACTTTGAATTCAGACTTCAGGGTAAAACTAAAAATGCACTGCATTAAGTTTAATAAGAACCACACTGAACACAGAACCACACTGAATCACAAGGTTGGGAGACCTTCAAGATCATTGAGTCCAACCCAGCCCTAACGCCTCAACTAAACCGTGCCACTGAGTGCCACATCCAATCTTTTGTTAAACACATCCAGGGATGGTGATTCCACCACCTCCCCGGCCAGACCATTCCAGTACTTTATCACTCTTTCTGTAAAATTCTTTTTCCTAATATCCAATATTTCCCCTTGAGCCACTTCTTGATAATGTGGGCTCTCCTATTTCTTTAATTGTTTTTCTCTGCCACCAAAGGGACTGACCAGAACACTACCTGTGCTCCTGCCCTATCAACCACTTCACCCAGTGCCCTAAAGTCCCTTTCAATTGCCCTGACACTCCTCTTTTCAATCTCATGACTGCCAGCCTGGAGTATCAGCAGTGGGTAATAATCAGAGGGCTGAATCAGCCCAGGAAGTCTCAGTAATATCCTGTACCCAGGCCCCAGGGAGGCAGCAGACCTCCCTGTGGGATGGGTCCGGTCAACATACGGGGCCCTCAGTGCCCCTCAGAAGGGGAGTCACCCACTACAACTACTCTTCTTTTCTTTTTGGTGTTAGAGGTGGTGATCTGTCTGACAGATGAAGCATAACTGGGAGGCTCACTGGGCAGATCATTTTCTTCTACGTCATCTGGCTGATCATCTAGATCCAGGGCCTCATACCTATTCTGAAATGGCACCTGGGTAGGTGATGGGCGTCTGGAGGATTTTTTTATTACCTCCCTGAATAGGGACCCAGCTCCACTCCCCTTCATCCACCAGGTGTCCTCCTATTCCCTGACAGTGGGAGGTGGGGGTTCCTCTGACTCCTGGTGGGCCTCCCTCAAGGATGGAAGGGTGGAACTCCATCAGTCTATTTCTATTTTAAGCAGCACTTAATGAGCAGCACTTACATTATGCCTGATATGTGACAAAACTAAACAGATTTGCAGAATAAATCATATGTATCTACAACGTCTATTATAAATACAATATTTTTTAAAATATGTTTTTTGTCTTAATATGCACTTCATTGTAGTTGGTTTGGTAAAGCTGTCAGCATGAAATGAAGCCATCTCATACCGTTATGTATTTTAACACTATTGATTTTATTAGATGCAGAAGAGATCAAAATTGGCTTATTACAAATTATTATTTACAAACCTGATTGTGATTTTTTTCAGTGAAAGAAAGTACAGTATTATTGATATGAACTCAAGAAATAGGAAAGAGACTCTTCCTGTGTACAAAATAAGCTTTTATCTTTTGGCAGCCAGACTTTTTTCTCCCCTGAGCCCAATTTCTGATGCAGTTAAAAGGAACAGAGGAATATGTTCCCCTGAAATCACAGAATCATAGAATGGTTTGGAACCCAGCTGTGTGCCTTGAGAGATCTTGCTTTCTTTCTGAGTTTCAGAAATCTCAATTTCTGTCCTTCAAGTAATAGGTAATAATGAAATTGAGACACGGTTTCCCAGTTTCTGCAAAATTTGCAAGTAAGAAATTTTCTACAGAAAGATACCCCAAGATGTAATTCTTAAGCATGTTTTTATCTGCTCTGCTTTTTGGAGTTAGAGGGGAGGTCTTGCCAGAGGTATGTTTAAAATATTTAGCACATAGATGTAAGCTTATTCTGTTCACCCTTTGGTGCAATTCAGGTAGCTGTGGTAAGCACAAAACAGTGCACAAAACAGTACACAAAATAACAAATCCTGCCAACAGGCACAGTGTGAATTTAGCACTAAACTGTTGTACCTGTGCAGTTGCTTGGCAGCCCTGAAAAGGAGCAGAGTGGGTTCATGTGTGCCTAGAAAATGCCACATGAACATGGAAACTCCTTGTTCGCCACAAAGGTCTGGCAATTGTAAAAGATTAATGGAACAAACTAGATTATAGCTAAATGATTTCACATTTCAGTAAAGGTGTGCTGTAATTATCTTATTTCATAGAGAAAACTAATTATATTTGAGTCATGACAAAATACAACATCTTTTGTAATGACATTAGTCCTGTTTATTTCTGTCCAGACATTAAAAACATTGTTTTACAGAATAATGAACTTTTTTTTTGGCAGAAACCCTTAACATGTAAGCACATGAGAAAGTTTGAAAGACTGTCAGTGTCAAATAACTTTCTTTGGGGTGTTTTAAAATTGTTATCTTAAAAAAACAAAACAAAACACCTTTTTATGTAGCATTCAAGACATTAATTTGCACTGAAGTATGTAAGTTGTCCAGGTAGCATCAAAAAGGAAATTAATTAAAAAGTCTGAAAATTCACAGAGAGATTATGAACATGAAACCTGAGAGTACAAGTGAAATTTCTGAGATTTTTGGAACAATGTAATGATTTCTCTTGCAAAAATTCAGAAAATGCAGTATACTTAACAGCCTAGACCTTTTCAGGTCTTTCCTTCATAAAGGAAAGGTTTCCCAGAAAGAGAGGAAGCCCTCTGTCCTTTAGCAGTGAGGGTGCAAGGAGTGAGTTCAGGTTGTCAGTCTTTCTCTCTGTCATATGAATTGCTGTTTCCAATTTCCTTCCACTCGGCCACCTATTTCCAATGCCTTATTAATTTCATAATCCAGTTCATATTTGGTGGGTTTGGCTGATTGTTGTTTGTAGATGTGCTTATGTGACACCTGCTTGCAGTGTTGAAAATCTGTGATAGTGTCATATCATAACAGAGTCTGTCTGTTTCTCCTAACACAAGAGATCTAATTTTTTTTCCCAGAGGTGCACTGCTAAAATTTAAACCAAAATGACAAGTTTGAGAGACCTGATGACAATCACTGCCTGTAAATTGCAAGCAGTTGCAAATTTGCTTTACCTCTGCTTTTCAGCACCTCTCTTTGTTCACTCAATCCCCCTTTGATTTTGTTTCTTAACCCACTCCCAGCTTTGACGCAGAGCCTTTTCCTCTGCAACAGGCTGTCAGCCTGTCTCTGAGCATAACAACACTACCAAAGAGGACATCATTTTTTCATACCTAACTTATAATATCTTAATTTTACTCTATAATATCCTCTCTCATTAATTCTAATACTAGTTAATTAAGCACAGAAACTATTTTTGAGTCAAAAATGCCTTGTAAAATAGAATTATCCTGGACTGTCTTGTTTAATTTGTTACTTTTGCTCATAAAAAACTATCAAATATGATTTTCTCTTTTAAACCCTTGCTGGTTAATGTTTCTCATGTAGGAGGCAACCAGGTACCCAAGTAACTCTAAAATGAAATAAAATTTCCTCATAAAACTAAGAATATTTGAAATTACTAATTTGAAATTTATGAAAATTTCTTGTCTGATAAAACTTAACTGATGTTTTTGACCTGTAGTCCAAGAGGAACAAACAAGGGGAGAAAAATATCTAGATATGTGAGGATTATCATTATTAAGAAAGGCAAAAATTATTCTCTAGCTGAGACTCAGGAAATCTGAATAGACTTAATAAAAGCTTATTTAAATGCTGTAATAAATATGTATGAATATATGCTGAAATCTCTCAGGAAAGAGAGAAATGTAGAATGAAGTGTATTCACAGTCATTGTGTCTCAGAAGTTTTAAAAACAACTAGTAGCTAAAGTGATAAAATTATCAACAAGGTAATAATATATTATTGACTTTGCTGCAGACCAATCCAGAGATAAATTATTTTTTAAGACTTCTGGATATTTTATCTTTAGTCCTGATATATCACCACTAAGAGCACTAGCTTTACTGTCTGTACCACTGATGGTAGCTTCATTATCTATATTTACAGTGAAAAAGCACTTCTGGAAAATGATTTTTTTTTAGGATACCATGTGAATCTCAAAGCTTCTACTGTGTCACAACTGGAGCTATAGTAGTAGCTTTTTATAGTCAGGAGTGTTTTAATTATCAAGAAATATTTGCATATTAACAAAAAAATTATATTTATATTTGTAGAGTCAACCTTTGCTTGCCTCAACACTTCTGCTTCTTTTTCTTTTTTTCTCCAGGGCACAATATAGAGCTATGATAGCAACTGGAGGAGTCATAACAGGACTGGCTGCCTTAAAAAGGCAAGACTCTGCCAGATCTCAGCAACATGTAAATCTTGCTGGAGTACCAGTTCCTGAGGAGAAGAAACCAGTTAGACGCCGGCCCAGGACAGATGTTGTAATTGTCAGGGGCAAAATCCGTCTCTATTCTCCATCGGGATTCTTTCTTGTTTTGGGAGTGCTTATTGCATTCTTTGGAATTGCAATGGCCATCCTTGGATACTGGCCCCAGAAGGAACAGCTGTTAGGATCTGAAGATAATCCATCTGTAAATGAAACCCGGACCCCGAGAAGCCAAGGGAGCATTTTACTTCGCTTCTTTGAACAGCACGTGCACTCGGATAAGATGAAAATGCTGGGCCCTTTCACTATGGGCATTGGAATCTTCATTTTTATTTGTGCAAATGCCATTCTGCATGAAAACCGTGACAAGGAAACAAAAATAATACACATGAGAGACATATACTCCACTGTAATAGATATCCACACCCTGAGGATCAGAGAACAAAAGCAGCTGAGTGGTGCCTTCACTGGCTTGTTGGGGGAAGGGGAACTCAGGCACAGTGGGAGCTCCTGTGCATCGCGGCTGGCTGCGAACACAGTTGCGCCTTTCTCTGGCTTCAAGAGTAATCTTAAAATGGATAGTTCTGCTGAAGAAGATGAGATTACCCTAAATGAAGATAGGACCACTAGTAGCCTCCTGCCACCTCTGCTGGCTGAGCAGTCTGGTTCAGTCTTTGGACTTTACCCTCACTCCAGCAAGGCTTCAGATGACAAAAACACTAACTCTATAAAGTGTGAAACAAAATCCATTGTGTCTTCTTCCATTAGTGCTTTCACACTGCCAGTAATTAAACTGAATAACTGTGTTATCGATGAACCCAGTATAGACAACATAACTGTGGACTCGGAGATCACCAGGAGTCAGTCTAGAAATCTGTCAATGGATTCTCTGGCCATTCCACTAACTGATACCAATGAATCCTACAGACCGGCCGCTTCCATGCTGCCACGACACAATTCGTTTGTGGACACTCCATCTGATCCATTCAAATCTTCTATGACTCTAGGACCAAGCACAGGAAAGCTTTTATCTCCTGGTGCTGCCAGGAAGCAGTTTGGTTCCAACACATCTTTGCATCTTCTGTCTTCACATTCTAAGTCCCTGGACTTGGACAGGGGTCCGTCTACGCTCACTGTCCAAGCTGAACAGAGGAAACACCCCAGCTGGCCCAGACTGGATCGGAGCAACAGTAAAGGCTATATGAAACTAGAAAACAAGGAGGACCCAATGGATAGGTTACTTGTGCCACAAGCAGCAGTCAAGAAAGACTTTACTAATAAGGAAAAGCTTCTTATGATATCAAGATCTCATAATAATTTGAGTTTTGAACATGATGAGTTTTTGAGTAACAACCTGAAGCGAGGAACTTCTGAAACAAGATTTTAATATTTAAATTGCAATTTAGAAGATATCATATAGTATTTTTTAAAAAAGCATTTTGACAAGTGTTTCCTTTTCAGTGAGACTGTACAAGCCTGTTCTTAACCAAATGCTTAATAGCCCATTAAAATTGGCTTGTGCGAACAGAGATCTTCATCATTGTAATACCAAGAGTTTCTTGTCTTAGTAACATTTGGCTGCAATACTGTACATTATCATTGCTGGGACAGTTTTGTTACGACTGATTCCAATTATTTGCAAATCACTATCTCTTTTGTTCTATATATGCATGTTACTTTTCACCAGTTTGACTCCAGGAGACTGCATTAGGATAAAAGTTCTATTAACCTGTAAGTTCTGTTCATTTAAAGACTGCAAGAGACTGAAAGCAGTGGTCTTGTGGTCTAGAATGGGAAGTGAACAGGAGCACGTACTGGAATTGTGAAATCCAGGCCTTTATTCCTAGGTGTTGTCTTTCACGTGCAGTACATCTCAGTAACTGCAGTCTTGCCATTGTCATTGTGAGAAACTTGTTTACATGCTGGGGTGGGTGGATAGAAAAGAGTGGATATAGTAAAACCATTTTTGTGAATTCACTGTAATTGATCAAGCTGAATACCAGTGTTGTGAATTATTAACTATGCTTTGTACAATAATCTTTCTACATCCATTGTAATTTAATCCTGAAATTCTGGAAAAGCATATATAAAGTAAGAAATATGAAATTTGTTCTGGGATTAAGTCTCTAAACCACTTTGATTGGCAGCAGTTTTAAAGTCAAAATAGAAAGATTCAATTAAAATCTTAGGAAGATGATGAATGCCAACAGGATTTTAGAAACATGGTCTATAATAAGATGTTACTGTAACTTGCATCTGAAGACCATAATGGAGAATGGATATATTGTCTCTCATTACAATAACAAAATGCTACATAACTAGATCTGTTCAAAATACTGATACAAAGCATACAATTCAATACATATACTAACATCGTATGAAAGCCCCTTGCCTAAATTTTTGATTTATATATTTCACATAATTATTGGTGTGACGGTTTACCGAAGGCTTAGCTGTGTCAATTTGCATTACAAGATTTTGGAAAAGGAATTGACATTTAAAACAATGTTTTCCTCAGCAAAGCATGCTTCACAGTTGACAGTTGTAGGCTATTGCTAAAGAAAAGGAGAATTGGAATGTGCATATCAGAAGGTTTTCACGTATTTCATTGCTGTTTAGGCCATGATCCTGCCATTACAGCCACACTAGCGAATGTCCCTTCAAAGCTGCAAGGTTCACCCAACAGGTTGTTGGTCTTAATTGGTCAGATTTTATATATTCACTTACCCTAAATACTCAGGAATTATTTTTAATGGCTTTTCCCCAAAAGAATCAAGCTTGTTAAAATGTTGTAATTTCTCAATTACTTAATTATGAAAGATCGAGGATAAAAGACCTTCTTTTTTTTTTTTTTTGTAATATTCAGCTCCGTATTTCAACTGCGCAATGTTTATGTATCAGGAGCATTTCTTGCTCAGTGAGTTGAGGCATAGTGTTAACTGTTAGAACCTCAAGCCTATATATTGTAACAGAGTTGGCTAAATATTTTGCTATGAAGCTTTTAATAACTCACTGGTTTGTGTTCTTAAGACATTTGCTATTTTTTGCAATAAAATGTCTCTCTACACATATCTGTTGTAAGACCTGTTTTTTCCACCATGATCTCCAATCTTACATATCAAAGTATAATTGGGTATCATAACACTGTACATAATGTTGTGCCCAAGTTGTTAGCCTGACACAAGTTATTTCTTCATGACTAATTGATTTCAGTGACATGTCTACACATGGAAAGCCTGAATGCTTTTTTTACCCATGAAATGTGAAATGTATTCAAAGTGGTTTTGCTACAAGAAACTTGGTATAAAGAGAACACCATGCTCTTTTTAGTTTGGCAGTAAGTATTATTATAAAAATGGAAAACACTATTAAAGACATGAGTGATGTAAGCTTTTTATTTCCTTAATAGCTAAATTAAATCACAGCTTAAAAGACTTTTCACATACTATCATATGTGGGAATGCTAGTTCCCTTGTAAGTATAGCAGGGGATGAGCTTTTAATTCTAACACAGATAATAGGTACTGAAAAATGTACTGACTTGGGCAAAATTTACCAAGGTAAAGCTATCAAAATAGCACCATATAAAGAAACGTCATGGTTGACAGACCTACTACAAAAATATTCCCATATTAACATAAAATGAAGTATTTAATTCAGATAATCACAGTACTGTTGAGATTGAAAGGGACCTGAGGAGGTCATCTTGCCCACCCCACTTCCTGCTCAAGCAGGGATGTCTCACAATGCTTGCCCAGAACTGTGTGAAGATGGTTTTTGCATAACCCCAAGGAGAGTAACCTCCCTTTGTGACCTGTGCCTGGTCACCGTCACAATAAAGGAGGTTATCTAATGGTTATAGGCACCCTCCTGTGTTTCACTTTGTGCCCATTGTCCCTTGTCCTGACTGTTTCCAGAACCTGGCTCCTTTTTTGTACCTCCTTTAGGTATTTATACACAATGACAAGATCCTCCTGAGCCCTCTCCGGGCTAAACAGTCCCAGATGGTTCAGCCATTCCTCATAGGTCCCTTCATCATCTCTGTGGCCCTTCACACAACCAGCTCCGGTATGTCCATGTCTTTCTTGTTCTGAGGAGACCAGAACTGGACCCAGCACTCCAGATGCGACCTCACCAGTGCTGTGTAGAGGGGAAGGATCCCCTCCCTTCAGGGTTCATGTAGGACATTGCATAGTTTCGTATTCCTTAGGTAGTTCCAACTCGAGCTCAGGTTGGGAAAACCTGTAGATGTTCAAGAGGCCTGAACATAGTCAGAAGTCAGAAACTCCAATAGGGCAAAGATGTCTGGACCCTTTGCAATACACAGGGGTATACAGGAACCTTACAGTGGCCAAAATGGGAGCCATGTGCTGTTGGCAAGTAAGGAACTGATAAAGACAAAAGCATGTCTTAAATTATATCTTTAGGCTGTAAATATCATGTTCAGTTTCTGATACAGTTAACAGATCTTTTTAAAATTTGATTCCCATTACTGATGTGCAGCCCCGCAGTGAGGTTCTCCGATACACTGCAGGGTCAAAAAAGCCAAAGTCAGGACAGTTTTGTCATCAGAGGAGACAATTGTGGAGCTACACTACAAACTTTTTACTATAATAAGAAGCTAAACCTTACATCTGTTCAGAGGACATGTTATGGTTCTGCATCTTTTATATGTAGTAACTAAAAAAAAAAAAATCGTTTAGATCATACAAACAATGAATTTTCTCCTTCCTCTGCCTAAGACTATTTAAAAATGTACTTTCTACTTCTTAGGTAAGCTTCTTAATCACTGCCTGTGGATCAGACTGATGGTTATGTCTGTCCCTCCTAAGCAAAGCATATTTTTTGGGCAAGTTTCATCAGGAAATAAAGAGCAGCACTCCACAATGATAGAGTTACAATACTGGGGTACAGTCTCTTCCAGAACTGCTTCTGTGTTTTACCTGAAGTGGTTGTGGATAAAATCCTTGAAATGGGGCTTGGGTTCTTGATAGCTTGGTACTTTAACTACTCCCTGCTGATTCCAATTTACTCTCCCTAGGAGGCAATGAACCAAGCCCTTCCTTGCAGAGGAGTGCCAAGTTCAGCAGGAAGGATTGACAAATGCTTTCAGCTGCTCAGTTGTACTTGGCTTAATGGATAGGAAGGCAGGAGTTTTCTCAGCAGCAGAAGGATTTTGGCACGGTGTTACTCATCCTGATGGCTGTCCTAAGGCTGGAGCTGTGTAAAGGATGGAAAGGTGATCTGGTACCCTCAGTATGGTTTTGGAAGGAAGTGGAATTTTATGTTATTAACTGAGCAGAATTCTTGAGGTTGCCAGGTTTGGAGGTAGACATCTACAACTATCCTGCCTCTTATATTACCTAAATAATTTTTTTGCAACAATATTGTTGCAAAAATCTTTCTTTCTCAGATCCTAAGTTGATTTTGCTCATTTTTAAAATGCAGCATTGCTAGTCCTATAGTTTCTGCTGAGAGAAATTTGGGAAATGGGCTTAACCTGCAGCAGTAGCTTCTCTCTGAAAGGAGTTTCATGCTGCTTGTGGAGTTCCTGGGTTGCTGTAGTCTTACACACTTGAATTATTTCTTTATATGAGCTTTTTTCTAATCCTTTCCAGGAAGTTCTGCCATCCTCTTCCCAGCACTCTTTTTTTTTTTTTTTGGTCAATTTTCCTACCAAATATGGTACTGTGATGAGCAAGTATAAATCTTTTAGCAAGACTGTGTATATGAGAGTGCAAATGGAATAAATAGCCTATTACAATGTAGGAGTGCTTCAATTAGTATGATTTAGCTACTCAAGGGCAAGTTCATGCCCTTTGTCTAAATCTTTTCAAATTAAACTCAGGAGCAAATTGATGGCAGTTATCACAGCTGTTCTGTTTAACTTTTAAGTGACACTTATTAATTCCTCCATCTATATTCTATGTATGGCCAGACTGGCTTGTATTTCAGGATTCGGTATCTGAAATAAACCTCAAGTATTTTACACATTCAGTAAAGCCCATTTCTTAATAGTATTACTTGTCTGAGTAACAGTTGGCAGAATTACAACCCTAAGTCTCATTAGGAATGGAAATGGGATACTTTGAATACTTTTATTTTAGTATAGCATCACCAGCAGGTCAAGGGAAGGGATTCTGCCCCTTTGCTCTGCTCTGGTGAGGCCCCACCTGCAGTGCTGCATCCAGCTCTGGGGTCCCAGCACAGGGACTTCTTGTAGTGAGTCCAGAGGACGTGACCAGGTTGATCAGAGGTCTGGAGCACCTTTCCTGTGAGGAAAGGCAGAGAGTTGGATTGTTCAGCCTGGAAAAGAGCAGGCTTCAGGGTGATGTAATTGTGGCTTTCCAGTACCCGAAGGGAGCATACTAGAAAGGGGCAAGACTATTTACAAGAGCACATAGTGACAGGACAAGGGGACACGTGTTCAAATTGAAAGTGAGTAGGCTTAAATTAAATATTAGGAAAAAATGTTCACTGTGAGGGTGGTGAGGCACTGGCATGGGTTGCCAGGAGAAGTTGTGGATGCCTTATTCCTGGAGGTGTCCAAGGACTGCTTGAATGGGGCTCTGAGCAACCTGGTGAGCTGAAGGTGTCCCTGCCAATGGCAGAGGGTTTGAACTAGATG